>JBBGZY010002347.1:12500-148072 GCA_037952925.1 Lithobates clamitans | reverse complement strand
ATGATATCTGAGTGAAGCATGCAGCTGCCCCCATCATTCAGATACCCCCCGAAAGTCCAGGACGTCATATGATGTACTGTGGGT
Source organism: Lithobates clamitans (assembly GCA_037952925.1). NCBI lineage: Eukaryota > Metazoa > Chordata > Amphibia > Anura > Ranidae > Lithobates > Lithobates clamitans. The sequence goes on along the minus strand of JBBGZY010002347.1, from coordinate 147,988 downwards.
GGGAAGTGGTTAACCACCTCAATACCAGGCCAATTCTGACACTTTGCTCCTACATGTAAAAATCATCATTTTTGTGCTAGAAAATTACATAGAACCCCCAAACATTATATATGTTTTTTTAGCAAAGACCCTAGAGAATACAATGGCGGTTGTTGCAACTTTTTATCTCACACAGTATTTGCGCAGGAATTTTTCGAACGCGTTTTTTTGGGGGAAAAAACAGTTTTGTGTTTAAAAAAAAAAGAAAACAGTAAAGTTAGCCCAATGTTTTTGCATAATGTGAAAGATGAAGTTACGCCGAGTAAATAGATACCTAACATGTCACGCTTCAAAATTGCACACGCTCGTGGAATGGCGCCAATGTTCGGTACTTAAAAATCCCCATAGGCGACGCTTTAAATTTTTTTACTGGTTACATGTTTTGAGTTACAGAGGAGGTCAAGGGCCAAAATTATTGCTCTAGCTCTAACGTTCGCGGCGATACCTCACATGTATGGTTTGAACACCGTTTTCATATGTGGGCGGGACTTACGTATGCGTTCGCTTCAGCGTGCGAGCACACGGGGACAGCGGCGCTTAAAAAAATTTTTTTTTTTTTTTATTGTTAATTATATTTTATTTTTTTTTATTTTGACACTTTTTTGCAAAAAAAAAAAAAATTGATCACTTTTATTCCCATTACAAGGAATGTAAACATCCCTTGTAATAGCAATATGACATGTCAGGTGCTCTTAATAGTGAGATATGGGGTCAATAAGACCCTATATCTCACCACTAAGCTGGGAAGCCTGAAATAAAAAAAACAAAAAAAACGATCGCCGCTTCCAGGCCGAAGCGGCGCCGTTTTTTTGAATGGAGAGGCCGGGCGTGACGTCATAACATCGCGCCCGGCCTCCGACGATCATAGAGACTCCGGGGACCATCTGGTCCGCCGGAAATCTCTATGATCTACATCCGGCGCCGGCGGATCCGCTATCCGACTCACCGATCGCTGAGGTGAGTCGGTAGAAGCACCGGAGGGCGGCGGGAGGGGGGGGGACGTCCCCTCTCGCCTCCCATAGGAACGATCAAGCGGCGGAACGGCCGCTATGATCGTTCCTATGGTGTAGAGATTTGCTGGCTGAAACCGGCAATATCTGAATGATGTCTGTAACTACAGGCATCATTGAGATATACCCGCCCAAAGCCCAGGACGTCATTTGACGGTGGGCGGTGGGCTAGTGGTTAATAACATGCTGAAAATAATTACCCACTAAGCGCCTATTTGTATAATACACTCTGCAGAGATCCGCCAACATTTTTATTATTTTTTTTTTAAAGTCAGCAGCTACAAATACTGCAGCTGCTGACTTCTAAAATAAGGACACTTACCTGTCTAGGTCGCCCGCGATGTCGGCACCCGAAGCCGACCCGTCCCTCGGTCCTCGGATGCTGCCGCCATCTTCAGTAAGGGAATCAGGAAATTAAGCCTTGTGGCTTCACCCCCTGGTTCCCTACTGCGCATGCGCGAGTCGCGCTGCGTAATCGAATTGGTCCCTGCTGTCTTCTGGGACCCGTGTGTCTCCCAGAAGTCAGCTCGGGGGGTTGGTAACCCTATGCCTGGAAGTGGGAGCACATACCTGTATTATACAGGTATCTGCACCCCCCTCGGCTTTTAGTTATTCTAAATGTCCGTTTCAAGATAATTCTACTTAGACATTATATGTTTATATGTCTTTTTTCTTACATGAACGATGATTGCTTTGTACTCTATAGCATTGTGGATTGCATTTTGAAAACAGTTTCAATAAAAAAGTTATTTCCAAAATATATATATATATACCGTATATACTCGAGTATAAGTCGAGGCCCTAATTTACCACAAAAAATGGGAAAAACTTAGTGACCCGAGTATAAGACGAGGGTGAGAAATGCGCAGCTACTGAAAGTGGAAAAGAGGGTCAACAATGCCCATTTGCAGCCATAGGTCCCCTGAACTTCAAACTCGGTAGTTAAGGGTTCCTAGATGCCCCCTAGCTGCAGCCAAAATTTGGGGTCTCTGAACCCAAAGGGTCCCGAAATGACATTGCTGCAGATGGACACAGTTGACCAAATTTGGGGCCCCGTATCTCTGGGCCACTTAGTGCTAAGAACCCCAAATTTGGTGTGCAAACCCAGTGAAACTAGTACCATAAAATTTCCAAAGCTGGGGTTCCTAGCACCAAGTGGCCCTGAGATATTGGGCCCCAAAGTCGGTTCAGAAAATGTCAAGCACTTTTCTGCAGCAGAGAAGTACATTTTCCGAACCGATTTTGGGGCCCCGTATCTCGGGGCCACTTAGTGCTAGGAACCCCAGCTTTGGATATGTTGTGCTACCAGTTCCACTCGGTTTTCACATCAAATTTGGGGTTCCTAGCACCAAGTGGCCCTGAGATATGGGGCCCCAAATTCGGTTCGGAAAATGAAATTTTTTGCTGCAGAAAAGTGCTTGACTCGAGTATAAGTCGAGGGGGGCACTGTGAGCAAAAAAAAATGTGCTGAAAAATTCGACTTATACTCGAGTATATACGGTATCTTCTGCTTGTAAAGACTGTATGGAAGGCTGACATTAATGCTATTTCTTTCTTTCTTCGCTGGATTTTATTGCCAACTTCTATCAGGAATCTCCAGTAGAGTTTTTGTGAGTAAATAAAATAGATTGGTGTAGACGAGGCCTCGGTGTGTTTTCTATTTGTTGCCATGGACAATAATGTAACACGGATTTTGACCAAATCACACAAAAGAAGAAAGCCGGATTATTGAAATGCAACTCACTATTCTCTAACCCAATGTACTTCTGTGAAGAGCTTCATTAGATTATATGGGGAAACTATGAGCTTTTAGGGCTCATTCTTATGTGTTCGGAGCATTTGACAGGCACTGAGGAGGAGGTGTATTGTAGTGCATGTAAAGGATGAGGTTTCTTTTTTACCTTCATTCATTCTATGCATAAAGGTTAAAAACCTTCAGTGTGCAGCTCCGCCCTCACCCCGCCCATAATACTTACCCAATCCCAATCTGGATCCAGCGATGTGCACGAGACACGAGGCTCTCCCGGGTCTCTCCCTCTGGACTGGCTGAGATGCCATTGGCTCCTGCTGCTGTCAATCACAGCCAGGGAGGCGGGAGCGGGGGACGGGCCTGAGCCGCGCTCTCTGTGTTTTATGGACACCAAGAGTCGGTGTCTTGCACAAAAAGTTCCCCGGCGGATAAGGACCCCCCCTGTACTGCGCAGACGCAACCGAGCCGCTGAAAATAGCCCAACATACACAGCTGACAGTCAGCTATACACCGCGCCTGCGCAATGAAAACACCACAGTCTAACAGACGCTCCCGATGTTACCAGATAATGCCGCACGTTCCGCAGGCTCGTGCTGCTTTGCAAGGGGCGTGTTTAAGGGCGGGTTTTGCAAACAGCTCTGCCCATTAATTTAATATTCGGCCTCTTCTGTAGCATCCGCCCCTTACCACCATATGACAGTAATAGACCCACCCCTTACCACCATATGACAGTAATAGTCCCGCCCCTTACCACGATATGACAGTAATAGTCCCGCCCCTTACCACGATATGACAGTAATAGACCCGCCCCTCACCGCCATATGACAGTAATAGACCCGCCCCTTACCACCATATGAAAGTAAAAGACCCGCCCCTTACCACCATATGAAAGTAAAAGACCCGCCCCTTACCACCATATGAAAGTAAAAGACCCGCCCCTTACCACCATATGAAAGTAAAAGACCCGCCCCTTACCACCATATTAAAGTAAAAAAGACCCGCCCGTTACCACCATATGAAAGTAATAGACCCGCCCCTTACCACCATATGAAAGTAAAAGGCCCGCCCCTTACCACCATATGACAGTAATAGACCCGCCCCTTACCACCATATGACAGTAATAGACCCGCCCCTTACCACCATATGACAGTAATAGACCCGCCCCTTACCACCATATGACAGTAATAGACCCGCCCCTTACCACCATATGACAGTAATAGACCCGCCCCTTACCACCATATGACAGTAATAGACCCGCCCCTTACCACCATATGACAGTAATAGACCCGCCCCTTACCACCATATGACAGTAATAGACCCGCCCCTTACCACCATATGACAGTAATAGACCCGCCCCTTACCACCATATGACAGTAATAGACCCGCCCCTTACCACCATATGACAGTAATAGACCTGCTGTCTAAATGTAAAAAGTTAGCAGCTACAAATACTGGAGCTGCTGACTTTCAATATTAGGGCACTTACCTGTCCAGACATCCAGTGGTGTCCTCACCTGAGCCAATTATTCAATCGGCTATCGAGTGCCGGCGCCGCCATCTTTACTGAGGGGAAACCGCCATTGAAGCCTTGCACCTTTCACAGCCGGTGTCCTACCGCGTATGTGCGAAGCTCGCTGCGCTTTGTGAACGGGCCACTGTCTTCTTAGACCTGTGAAGTGTCCCAGAAGACTGTGGGGGGGGGGAAGATGGAGGCCCCGACCTGAGCCAGAAGTGGGAGCGGGCACCTGTCAAAAAAAAAAAACACAACAAACAGGTACCTGCTCCCTCCAGAAAGGTGCCAAACGTGGCAGCAGAGGGGCAAAAAGGCAGACAAGCAGAGCTTCCACTTTAGAAATGCTCCCTCCCCTCTCATAACATTTATGTTGACTGACCTGCATAAGAAAGATGTATAAACTTACCTATTTTCAACCCACTCAGGTCTTCTGTGTCATTCAGTGGCGGCAGCTGCAGGGGAGAGGAGGGAGCACAAACAACGGATGGGCCATGGAAGCTTGTGGAGCGCTCCATCCTCTCCCCTGCAGCTGCTGCTGACAAAGGGGAGCCGCATTATGGGACCGGTCCGGAGTGGGCTGAAAATAGACAAGTAATAGTATATAGATCAGTATATAGATCTTTATTACACAGGGCGGTCAGTGAAGGTGTTAGGAGGGGGGAGGGGACACTTATAGGGCGGAATCTCCTTCTCCTTCTTCTTGTAACTTTGGATAGTAAAATGGGTTTTTTTTTGCCAGTAAATCCCGAATACAGCCCACTTCATATATATGTGTGTATATATATTTATATCTCTCTCTCTCTCTATATATATATATATAAAGAGAGGTGTATATAGTCTGTGTGTCTCTGGTATACAGACTCATCACACATGATATATATTAGTATAGAAGTCCCGGAAGTGAACAGGAAGTTCTCTCCACAGTCCGTCACTGTCCTCCCTCCTCTGCACACCATACAATGATATACAATGATAAACCTCCATGACTTCCCAGCCCGTTTACCGGCTGCTATGGCGACCGATGCAGAATGTGGACAACGTCACTTCCTGCGCGGCTCCGTCACTCACACGGCTTTTACCGCGCATGCGCGACTTCACTGGCCTAAATCGCGCATGCGTGTGAGACATCCGCAGTCCAGAAAGATTGTGGTCACGAGCGGGCGGGCGGGGAGATGGTTAGAACATCAGCACCAGCCCCGCCCACCCCACCCCTCTAACACGTCCCGAATCGCGCATGCGCAAAGCTTATGTTCGAAAACATTTATGGACTCAAGCGGGCGGTCTGAGAAGGAGAGTTGGTGGGAGGAGATAAAGAGAAGCTTGGAGAGGGGGGGCGGGTCCTCCGTGCATAGCACTGTCTATATACCTTGTTCTCCCATCAAACTCTGCAACTGTGCCCATCAAACCCTGCAACTGTGCCCACCCATCAAACCCTGCCACTGTGCCCATCAAACCCTGCCACTGTGCCCATCAAACCCTGCAACTGTGCCCATCAAACCCTGCAACTGTGCCCATCAAACGCTGCAACTGTGCCCATCAAACCCTGCCACTGTGCCCATCAAACCCTGCCTCTATGCCCATCAAACCCTGCAACTGTGCCCATCAAACCCTGCAACTGTGCCCATCAAACCCTGCCACTGTGCCCATCAAACCCTGCAACTGTGCCCATCAAACCCTGCCACTATGCCCATCAAACCCTGCCACTGTGCCAATCAAACCCTGCCACTGTGCCAATCAAACCCTGCCACTGTGCCAATCAAACCCTGCAACTGTGCCCACCCATCAAACCCTGCTACTATGCCCATCAAACCCTGCAACTGTGCCCATCAAACCCTGCAACTGTGCCCACCCATCAAACCCTGCCACTGTGCCCATCAAACACTGCCACTGTGCCCATCAAACCCTGCCACTGTGCCAATCAAACCCTGCCACTGTGCCCATCAAACACTGCCACTGTGCCCATCAAACCCTGCCACTGTGCCCATCAAACCCTGCCACTGTGCCAATCAAACCCTGCCACTGTGCCCATCAAACCCTGCAACTGTGCCCATCAAACCCTGCCACTGTGCCAATCAAACCCTGCCACTGTGCCAATCAAACCCTGCAACTGTGCCCACCCATCAAACCCTGCTACTATGCCCATCAAACCCTGCAACTGTGCCCATCAAACCCTGCAACTGTGCCCACCCATCAAACCCTGCCACTGTGCCCATCAAACCCTGCCACTGTGCCCATCAAACCCTGCAACTGTGCCCATCAAACCCTGCAACTGTGCCCATCAAACGCTGCAACTGTGCCCATCAAACCCTGCCACTGTGCCCATCAAACCCTGCCTCTATGCCCATCAAACCCTGCAACTGTGCCCATCAAACACTGCCACTGTGCCCATCAAACCCTGCAACTGTGCCCATCAAACACTGCCACTGTGCCCATCAAACCCTGCAACTGTGCCCATCAAACCCTGCCACTATGCCCATCAAACCCTGCCACTGTGCCAATCAAACCCTGCCACTGTGCCAATCAAACCCTGCCACTGTGCCAATCAAACCCTGCAACTGTGCCCACCCATCAAACCCTGCTACTATGCCCATCAAACCCTGCAACTGTGCCCATCAAACCCTGCAACTGTGCCCACCCATCAAACCCTGCCACTGTGCCCATCAAACACTGCCACTGTGCCCATCAAACCCTGCCACTGTGCCAATCAAACCCTGCCACTGTGCCCATCAAACACTGCCACTGTGCCCATCAAACCCTGCCACTGTGCCCATCAAACCCTGCCACTGTGCCAATCAAACCCTGCCACTGTGCCCATCAAACCCTGCAACTGTGCCCATCAAACCCTGCCACTGTGCCAATCAAACCCTGCCACTGTGCCAATCAAACCCTGCAACTGTGCCCACCCATCAAACCCTGCTACTATGCCCATCAAACCCTGCAACTGTGCCCATCAAACCCTGCAACTGTGCCCACCCATCAAACCCTGCCACTGTGCCCATCAAACACTGCCACTGTGCCCATCAAACGCTGCAACTGTGCCCATCAAACGCTGCAACTGTGCCCATCAAACCCTGCAACTGTGCCCATCAAACCCTGCAACTGTGCCCACCCATCAAACCCTGCCACTGTGCCCATCAAACACTGCCACTGTGCCCATCAAACGCTGCAACTGTGCCCATCAAACCCTGTAACTGTGCCCATCAAACCCTGCAACTGTGCCCATCAAACACTGCAACTGTGCCCACCCATCAAACCCTGCCACTGTGCCCATCAAATACTGCCACTGTGTCCATCAAACCCTGCAACTGTGCCCATCAAATACTGCCACTGTGCCCATCAAACGCTGCAACTGTGCCCATCAAACCCTGCAACTGTGCCCATCAAACCCTGCAACTGTGCCCATCAAATACTGCCACTGTGCCCATCAAACACTGCAACTGTGCCCACCCATCAAACCCTGCCACTGTGCCCATCAAATACTGCCACTGTGTCCATCAAACCCTGCAACTGTGCCCATCAAATACTGCCACTGTGCCCATCAAACGCTGCCACTGTGCCCACCCATCAAATCCTGCAACTTTTCTCATCTGCCACTGTGCCAATCAAACGCTGCAACTGTGCCCATCAAATGCTGCCACTGTGCCCACCCATCAAATCCTGCAACTGTGCCCATCTGCCACTGTGCCCATCAAACGCTGCAACAGTGCCTGTCAAATGCAGCCACTTGTGCCCATCATATGCAACCACTTGTGCCAATCAAATGCAGCCATTTGTACCCGTCAAATGCAGCCACTGTGCCCATCATACGCAGCCATTTGTACCCATCATATGCAGCCAGGCATGTCCCCCGGCTCGGCTGTCACTTTACTAACCCCCCCCCCCCGCGTGGCTGGTCTTGCGGCACTTACCAAGTGACGGGGCTTCCTCCTCCTCTTATGTAGCGGCGGCTGTGGCTTCTGTGTCAGAAAGAAAGAGAAAGAGAAAGAAAGAAAAAGAAAGAGGGAGAGAAAGAAAGAGGGATGGAGGGACAGCAGGCCCAGATCCTACACCGCAATAGAAATGTGTATTCCAGAAAGTTTAACAATCAGCTACTCCAAACACCTGGTGTTAGCACTTCAATAATCCCGGCACCATGGTTGTTATGGTGCATTATTTATATTATTACATAGTAATATAGAATGAAATTATTCAAGTCACCATAATGCAGAATCAGTGGAAGCCCTGAGCGTGTCAACTGCCACCAGATGCCATCAGGTGTCCCCAGCAGAATCCCTCCTTACATCAGGCATTGCCAGCGGAGCCCCTCTTTACATCAGGCATTGCCAGCGGAGCCCCTCCTTACATCAGGCATTGCCAGCGGAGCCCCTCCTTACATCAGGCATTGCCAGCGGAGCCCCTCCTTACATCACGCATTGCCAGCGGAGCCCCTCCTTACATCAGGCATTGCCAGCGGAGCCCCTCCTTACATCAGGCATTGCCAGCGGAGCCCCTCCTTACATCAGGCATTGCCATCAGAGTCCTCCTTTACATCAGACATTGCCAGCAGAGTCCTCCTTTACATCAGACATTGCCAGCAGAGTCCTCCTTTACATCAGACATTGCCAGCAGAGTCCTCCCTTACATCAGACATTGCCAGCAGAGTCCCCCCTTACATCAGACATTGCCAGCGGAGTCCCCCCTTACATCAGACATTGCCAGCAGAGTCCTCCCTTACATCAGACATTGCCAGCGGAGTCCCCCCTTACATCAGACATTGCCAGCAGAGTCCTCCCTTACATCAGACATTGCCAGCGGAGTCCCCCCTTACATCAGACATTGCCAGCGGAGCCCCTCCTTACATCAGGCATTGCCAGCGGAGCCCCTCCTTACATCAGGCATTGCCAGCGGAGCCCCTCCTTACATCACGCATTGCCAGCGGAGCCCCTCCTTACATCAGGCATTGCCAGCGGAGCCCCTCGTTACATCAGGCATTGCCAGCGGAGCCCCTCCTTACATCAGGCATTGCCATCAGAGTCCTCCTTTACATCAGACATTGCCAGCAGAGTCCTCCTTTACATCAGACATTGCCAGCAGAGTCCTCCTTTACATCAGACATTGCCAGCAGAGTCCTCCCTTACATCAGACATTGCCAGCAGAGTCCCCCCTTACATCAGACATTGCCAGCGGAGTCCCCCCTTACATCAGACATTGCCAGCAGAGTCCTCCCTTACATCAGACATTGCCAGCGGAGTCCCCCCTTACATCAGACATTGCCAGCAGAGTCCTCCCTTACATCAGACATTGCCAGCAGAGTCCTCCTTTACATCAGACATTGCCAACAGAGTCCTCCTTTACATCAGACATTGCCAGCAGAGTCCTCCCTTACATCAGACATTGCCAGCGGAGCCCCTCCTTACATCAGGCATTGCCAGCAGAGTCCTCCTTTACATCAGACATTGCCAGCAGAGTCCTCCTTTACATCAGACATTGCCAGCAGAGTCCTCCTTTACATCAGACATTGCCAGCAGAGTCCCCCCTTACATCAGACATTGCCAGCGGAGTCCCCCCTTACATCAGGCATTGCCAGCAGAGTCCTCCTTTACATCAGACATTGCCAGCGGAGTCCTCCCTTACATCAGACATCCCCCAATGGAGCCCCCCCTTTCCTTACATCAGGCATTTCCAGCAGTGGAGACTAGGGATGAGCTTCATATTCGAGTCGAACCCATGTTCGACTCGAACATCGTGTGTTCGGTCGTCGCCGAATTACGAACGATATGGGCCGTTTGCGCCAAATTCGAGTGGCACGTTACAGCCCATAATTCACTGCGGCATCGCAGTGCATTACTGGCTGATGATTGGCCAAGCATGCACTATGACCCGCATACTTGACCAATTACAGCGCCGTCTGTACAGAGAGCCGTAATTGGCCAAAGCCAGGGTGGCTTTGGCCAATTATGGCTTAGGGGCTTTAGTACACGCCCCACACTATATAAGGTCGCCTGCAAGTCGGCCCTGTGTAGTGTGTTCCGGCGTTGAGAGAGAGATAGACAGAGGGACAGTGTCATTTGATTTAAGTTAAATAGAGTAGGCAGGCGAGTCAGTTAGCTGCACTTACAGTGTATTGTGTATATATATATATATATACATCCTAGGTGTTGTATATATATATATATATATATATATATATATATATATATATACACACTGTATTCAGTTTAGCTAAATCCATTCCTTTTATTCTCCTCCTATTACTGACAGGCAGGCAGGTGTTTTTACAGTATTTACAGCTACCTGAAAAAAATTGCTGGTGTTCTTCTGATCCTATTAGTCCTATTAGCTACAGTATTTACAGTTAGTGTAGTGTGTCCTCTGCACAGTGTGCACCTAAAGCTACCTGAAGAAAATTTGTGGTGTTCTTCTGATCCTATTAGTACAGTACCGCAGGCAGCTGCAGTATTTCCAAGTTAGTGTAGTGCGTCCTCTGCACAGTGTGCACCTAAACCTACCTGAAGAAAATGAGTGGTGTTCTTCTGTTCCTATTAGTACAGTACAGCTGGCAGCTGCAGTATTTACAAGTTCCCTTAGTGCGTTCTCTGCACAGTGTGCACCTAAAGCTACCTGAAGAAAATAAGTGGTGTTCTTCTGATCCTCTTAGTACAGTACCGCAGGCAGCTGCAGTATTTCCAAGTTAGTGTAGTGCGTCCTCTGCACAGTGTGCACCTAAACCTACCTGAAGAAAATTAGTGATGTTCTTCTGATCCTATTAGTACAGTACTGCAGGCAGCTGCAGTATTTACAATTTAGTGTAGTGCGTCCCCTACACAGTGTGCACCTACAGCTACCTGAAGAAAATTAGTGGTGTTCTTCTGATCCTATTAATACCACAGGCAGGCAGCTACAGTGTTTACAGTTAGTGTAGTGCGTCCTCTGCACAGTGTGCACCTAAAGCTACCTGGAGACAATTGCTGTTGTTCTGCTCCTATTAATACCACAGGCAGGCAGCTACAGTATTTACAGTTAGTGTACTGTGTCCTCTGCACAGTGTGCACCTAAAGCTACCTGAATAAAATTGGTGGTGTTCTTCTGATCCTATATTAATACCACAGGCAGGCAGCTACAGTATTTACAGTTAGTGTACTGCGTCCTCTGCAGTGTGCACCTAAAGCTACCTGAAGAAAATTGGTGGTGTTCCTCTGATCCTCTTAATACCACAGGCAGGCAGCTACTGTATTTACAGTTAGTGTAGTGCGTCCTCTGCACAGTGTGCACCTAAAGCTACCTGAAGAAAATTAGTGGTATTCTTCTGATCCTATTAGTACCACAGGCAGCTGCAGTATTTACAAGTTAGCGTAGTGCCTCCTCTGCACAGTGTGCACCTAAAGCTACCTGAAGAAAATTAGTGGCGTTCTTCTGATCCTAATAATACCACAGGCAATCAGCTACTGTATTTACAGTTAGTGTAGTGCGTCCTCTGCACAGTGTGCACCTAAAGCTACCTGAAGAAAATTAGTGGCGTTCTTCTGATCCAATAATACCACAGGCAGGCAGCTACAGTATTTACAGTTAGTGTAGTGCGTCCTCTGCACAGTGTGCACCTAAAGCTACCTGAAGAAAATTGGTGGTGTTCTTCTGATCCTATATTAATACCACAGGCAGGCAGCTACTGTATTTACAGTTAGTGTAGTGCGTCCTCTGCATAGTGTGCACCTAAAGCTACCTGGAGACAATTGCTGTTGTTCTGCTCCTATTAATACCACAGGCAAGCAGCTACAGTATTTACAGTTAGTGTACTGTGTCCTCTGCACAGTGTGCACCTAAAGCGACCTGAAGAAAATTAGTGGTGTTCTTCTGATCCTATTAATACCACAGGCAGGCAGCTACAGTATTTACAGTTAGTGTAGTGCGTCCTCTGCACAGTGTGCACCTAAAGCTACCTGGAGACAATTGCTGTTGTTCTGCTCCTATTAATACCACAGGCAGGCAGCTACAGTATTTACAGTTAGTGTACTGCGTCCTCTGCACAGTGTGCACCTAAAGCCACCTGAAGACAATTGCTGGTGTTCTCACACTAATAATACTACAGGCAGGCAGTTGATTCTGCTAGCTGCAGTATCAGTATATATATACATCCCAGCTTTGTGCAGCTACATCTCACTGCAGGCCATTAGTATGTCTGGAAGGCCAACAAGGAGAGGCAGACAGTCACAAGCCAATAAAAGAGGGCAAGCAGGCTCTGTGTCTAGAGGCAACAGTGCTGGTCGTGGAGACGGTGCATCCTCATCAGCACGTGGCCGTGGGACACACTTGTCCTTTTTTTTCAGCAGCTGGCCATGTTGAGCCACAACATGCGGAAGACTTGGTAGAGTGGATGACCAAGCCGTCCTCATCTTCCTCATCCTCTCTCACCCAGGCTCAGGGTACTTTGTCTGGCAAAGCAGCTGCCAACGCGGCCTCTTCCCTCGGCTCAATGGCATCAGTCACTTCTTCTCTAGCCCCACCATGTCCTCCTGAGGAGTCCCCTGAACTGTTTGACCACAGTGTTGGGTACATGCTCCAGGAGGATGCCCAGCGTTTTGAAGGCTCCGATGATGGTACCCAGCTAGAGGAAGGCAGTAACGTGAGCCCAGAGAGAGGGGGTGCCCAAGAAGGACAGCAATCTGGCAGTCATGTTCCCCCAGCTGCAGCATACTGCCAGCTTTGCTCCAGTGATGAGGAGGGAGGGGATGATGAGGTCACTGACTCCACGTGGGTGCCTGATAGGAGGGAGGAGGAGGAGGAGGAGGAGGAAGAGGCACATCACTAGGAAAGAGCTTCGAGTTCGAGTCGAACTCATGTTCGACTCGAACATTGGCTGTTCGCAAGTTCGCCGAACACCGAACAATTTGGGGTGTTCGCGGCAAATTCGAATGCCACGGAACACCCTTTAAAAGTCTATGGGAGAAATCAAAAGTGCTAATTTTAAAGGCTTATATGCAAGTTATTGTCATAAAAAGTGTTTGGGGACCCGGGTCCTGCCCCAGGGGACATGTATCAATGCAAAAAAAAGTTTTAAAAACGGACGTTTTTTCAGGAGCAGTGATTTTAATAATGCTTAAAGTCAAACAATAAAAGTGTAATATCCCTTTAAATTTCGTACCTGGGAGGTGTCTATAGAATGCCTGTAAAGGGGCGCATGTTTCCCGTGTTTAGAACAGTCTGACAGCAAAATGACATTTCGAAGGAAAAAACTCATTTAAAACTACCCGCGGCTATTAATGAATTGCCGGTCCGACAATACACATAAAAGTTCATTGATAAAAACGGCATGGGAATTCCCCACAGGGAAACCCCGAACCAAAATTAAAAAAAAAAAAAATGACGTGGGGGGGGTCCCCCTAAATTCCATACCAGGCCCTTCAGGTCTGGTATGGATATTAAGGGTAACCCCGGCCAAAATTTAAAAAAAAAATGACGTGGGGTTCCCCCTAAATTCCATACCAGACCCCTCAGGTCTGGTATGGATTTTAAGGGGAACCCCGCGCCAAAAAAAAAAAACAATGGCGTGGGGTTCCCCCAAAAATCCATACCAGACCCTTATCCGAGCACGCAACCTGGCAGGCCGCAGGAAAAGAGGGGGGGACGAGAGTGCGGCCCCCCCCCTCCTGAACCGTACCAGGCCACATGCCCTCAACATTGGGAGGGTGCTTTGGGGTAGCCCCCCAAAACACCTTGTCCCCATGTTGATGAGGACAAGGGCCTCATCCCCACAACCGTGGCCGGTGGTTGTGGGGTCTGCGGGCGGGGGGCTTATCGGAATCTGGAAGGCCCCTTTAACAAGGGGACCCCCAGATCCCGGCCCCCCCCCTGTGTGAAATGGTAAGGGGGTACTTACCCCTACCATTTCACTAAAAAAGTGTCAAAATAGTTAAAAATGACAAGAGACAGTTTTTGACAATTCCTTTATTTAAATGCTTCTTCTATCTTCCTTCATCTTCTTCTTCTTCTGGTTCTTCTGTTTCTTCCTCCGGCGTTCTCGTCCAGCATCTCCTCCGCGGCGTCTTCTATCTTCTTCTCCTCGGGCCGCTCCGCACCCATGGCATGGGGGGGGAGGCTCCCGCTCTTCTCTTCATCTTCAAGACAAGACAGGGACTGTAGGTTTGTTGTTAAGTAGAATCTGTTTGTAATTTTGAACGGGTACATTGAACGGGTGCGTCTCCTCGTCTGACGGTTCTTAAATAACGGGGGGCGGGGCCACCCGGTGACCCCGCCCCCCTCTGACGCACGGGACATGACGGGACTTCCCTGTGGCATTCCCCGTGACGTCACAGGGAAGTCCCGTCAAGTCACCGTGCGTCAGAGGGGGGCGGGGTCACCGGGTGGCCCCGCCCCCCGTTATTTAAGAACCGTCAGACGAGGAGACGCACCCGTTCAATGTACCCGTTCAAAATTACAAACAGATTCTACTTAACAACAAACCTACAGTCCCTGTCTTGTTTGCACCGCCTGTATACTGCTGTTCAGAGTATATAGGGCCTGGGGGCCCCACGCCTTTCCTTTTTTTAATTTGGTTGCGGGGTTCCCCTTAATATCCATACAAGACCCAAAGGGCCTGGTAATGGACTAGGGGGTACCCATGCCGTTTGTCTCACTGATTTTCATCCATATTGCCAGGACCCGACATTACATTAAAGCCGCAAGCAGTTTTAAATGACTTTTTTTCCTTTAAAAATGTCATTTTGTGCAGGGACTGTTCTAAGCACGGGAAACACGCGCCACTTGTACGTCGGCAGAATGGCACGGCTGGGCAAATGGACTTACAGGTACGTCCATTTGAATTCCCTGCCGTGCCATTGCACCGGGAGCTCCGTGGGTCGTGTCGAGGGTCCCGCGGACTCGATCACCGCGGGGATACCTGCGATCGCCTCACGGAGAGGACGAATGGGGAGATGCTGATGTAAACAGCATCTCCCCGTTCTGCCTGGTGACAAGTGTCACTGATCACAGCTCCCTGTCATCGGGAGTAGTGATCAGAGTAATGACACTGCTAGCCCATCCCCCCCCCCCCCCCCCGACAGTTAGTAACCCCTCCCCGCCCCCTAGTGGTTAACCCCTTTACTGTCAGTGTAATTTACACAGTAATCAGTGCATTTTCAATCGCACTGATCGCTGTATAAATGACAGTGGTCCCAAAAATGTGTCAAAAATGTCCGACATGTCCGCCATAACGTCGCAGTCACAATAAAAATCGCTGATCGCCGCCATTACTAATAAAAAAAAAAAATTACTAATAAAAATGCCATAAAACTATCCCCTATTTTGTAAATGCTATAACTTTTGCGCAAACCAATAAATAAACGCTTATTGCGATTTTTTTTTACCAAAAATATGTAGAAGAATACGTATCGGCCTAAACTGAGGAAAAAAAATGTTTTTTTTATATATTTTTGGGGGATATTTATTATAGCAAAATGTAAAAAATAATGTGTTTTTTTCAAAATTGGCGCTCTTATTTTGTTTATAGCGCAAAAAATAAAAAATCGCAGAGGCGATCAAATACCACCAAAAGAAAGCTCTATTTGTCGGGAAAAAAAGGACGTAAATTTTGTTTGGGAGACACGTCGCATGACCGCGCAATTTTTAGTTAAAGCAACGCAGTGCCGAATCGCAAAAAACGCTCTGGTCAGGAAGGGGGTAAAATCTTCCAGGGCTGAAGCGGTTAAAGGAATATTTCACTTTTTTTTTCACTTTAAGCATCATTAAAATCACTGCTCCCGAAAAAACTGTAGTTTTTTAAACTTTTTTTGCATGATACATGTCCCCCGGGGCAGGACCCGGGTCCCCAAACCCTTTTTAGGACAATACCATGCAAATTAGCCTTTAAAATTAGCACTTTTGATTTTGAACGTTCGAGTCCCATAGACGTCAATGGGGTTCTAACGTTCGTGCGAATTTTCGGTCCGTTCGCAGGTTCTGGTGGTAACCGAACCGGGGGGTGTTCGGCTCATCCCTACTCTGTACTAATACATCATCTTTGGGGTACACAGCTCTGTCATTCTGTTATTCTTTATTGTTCCTGTGATTGGGTTGAACTTTATACATAGTTGTATTTTATTATGCAGGTTCCGGGTCAGAGGAGTTTTAATCACATTTTCCATTTGTTAAATTTGAAGAACTGTATACAGTGCCTTGAAAAAGTATTCATACCCCCTGAAACTTCCCACATTTTTTTCATGTTACAACCAAAAACGTAAATGTATTTTATTGGGATTTTATGTGATAGACCAACACAAAGTGTCACATAATTGTGAAGTGGAAGGAAAATTATTTTGCCCATTCTTCTTTGCAAAATATCTCAAGCTCTGTCAGATTGGATGGAGAGCGTCTGTGAACAGCAATTTCAAAGTCTTACCACAGATTCTCAATGTGATTTAGGTCTGGACTGTGACTGGGCCATTCTAACACATGAATATGCTTTGTTCTAAACCAGGGGTGTCAAACTCAATTTCATCGTGGGCCGCATCAGCATTATGATTGTCCTCAAAAGGGCCGGTTGTATCTGTAAGATTAGATATCCAGCGCATCCACTCCCCTTACATTAGATGTCAAGAGCCCCCCCACCATCAGAAGTCGAGTCCCCTACTCTCCCTTACATCACAGTGCACCCCCTTTCCTTATGCTGCTGCTGGGAAGAAGCTGGATGCATTGCTTAAAGGCAGAACATAGGGGTCTGGAGGAGGACCAGAGGAGGGCTGGAGCTCTCTTGCAGCTGCAGGAGAGGTGTGAGGGCCACATGAGATGGCCTGGAGGACCGGATTCGGCCCGCGGGCCTTGTGTTTGACACCTGTGATCTAAACCATTCCATTGTAGCTCTGGCTGGATGTTTCGGGTCGTTGTCCTGCTGGAAGGTGAACCTCCGCCCCAGTCTCAAGTCTTTTGTAGACTCTAACAGGTTTTCTTCTAAGATTGTCCTGTATTTGTCTCCATCCATCTTCCCATCAACTCTGACCAGCTTCCCTGTCCCTGCTGAAGAAAACCATCCCCACCACATGATGCTGCCACCACCATGTTTCACGGTGGGGATGGTGTGTTCAGGGTGATGTGCAGTGTTATCTTTGCTTTTAGGCCAAGAAGTTCAAGTTTGGTGTCATGTGACCAGATCACCTTCTTCCACATGTTTGCTGCGTCCTCCACATGGCTTCTCACAAACTACAAACAGGACTTCTTATGACTTTCTTTCTCCAATGTCTTTCTTCTTGTCACTCTTCCATAAAGGGCAGATTTGTGGAGAACACGACTAATAGTTGTCCTGTGGACAGATTCTCCCACCTGAGCTGTGGATCTCTGCAGCTCCTCCAGAGTTACCATGGACCTCTTGGCTCTTCTCTGATGAATGCTCTCCTTGCCCGGCCGGTCAGTTTAGGTGGACGGCCATGTCTTGGTAGGTTTGCGGTTGTGCCATACTCTTTCCATTTTCCGATGATGGATTGAACAGAGCTCCGTGAGATGTTCAAAGCTTGGGAGATATTTTTATAACCTAACCCTGCTTTATACTTCTCCACAACTTTATCCCTGACCTGTCTGGTGTGTTCCTTGGCCTTCATGATGCTGTTTGTTCACTAAGGTTCTCTAACAAACCTCTGAGGGCTTCACAGAACAGCTTTATTTATACTGAGATTAAATGACACTATTTACTAATCAGGTGACTTCTTAAGGCAATTGGTTCCACTAGATTTTAGTTAGGGGTATCAGAGTAAAAGGGGCTGAATACAAATGCCCCCCTCACACTTTTCACATATTTATTTGTATCATTTATCATTTTCCTTCCACTTCACAATTATGAGCCACTTTGTGTTGGTCTATCACATAAAATCCCAATAAAATACATTTACGTTTTTGGTTGTAACATCACAAAATGTGGGAAATTTCAAGGGGTATGAATACTTCAAGGCACTGCAATTGTAAGAATAAAAGATTACATTTTTTTAAACATACAGTCACCAGTCAGTGTCCCTGATCACTGCCACACCAGTCATATGACGGAGCTGTACTGCATCGGTGACAGGATGTAAATAAAAAATATTGAAAAAAAATTTTTTTTTTTTACATTTCTTCATTTACCAAAAAATTGGGACAAAAAATGAAAACTTCAAAAAACTTGCCATGTCTCTTACTAAATACCTTGGACTGTTTGCTTTCCAAAAATGGGTAATTTGGGGGGTATTTGTACTGTCCTGGCATTTTTGGTTCTCAAGAAATTAGATCGGCCATTTGTGCATCAGAAATGAACGATTTTCAGGTATACAGTGGGGATGGAAAGTATTCAGACCCCCTCAAATTTTTCACTCTTTGTTATATTGCAGCCATTTGCTAAAACCATTTAAGTTCATTTTTTTCCTCAATGTACACACAGCACCCCATATTGTACACACAGCTCCCCATATTGTACACACATCCCCCCATATTGTACACACAGCACCCCATATTATACACACATCCCCCCATATTGTACACACAGCACCCCATATTGTACACACATCCCCCCATATTGTACACACAGCACCCCATATTATACACACATCCCCCCATATTGTACACACAGCACCCCATATTGTACACACATCCCCCCATATTGTACACACAGCACCCCATATTGTACACACAGCCCCCCATATTGTACACACAGCACCCCATATTGTACACACAGCACCCCATATTGTACACACAGCACCTCATATTGTACACACAGCACCCCATATTGTACACACAGCGCCCCATATTGTACACACAGCGCCCCATATTGTACACACAGCTCCCCATATTGTACACACAGCTCCCCATATTGTACACACAGCGCCCCATATTGTACACACAGCGCCCCATATTGTACACACAGCACCCCATATTGTACACACAACACCCCATATTGTACACACAGCACCCCATATTGTACACACAGCACCCCATATTGTACACACAGCACCCCATATTATACACACAGCCCCCCATATTGTACACACAGCACCCCATATTGTACACACAGCCCCCCATATTGTACACACAGCCCCCCATATTGACAGAAAAACACAGAATTGTTGACATTTTTGCAGATTTATTAACCACTTAAAGAGCAGCCTCGTTTTGGATTTCAGGTGTTTACATGTCTTTTTGCTAGAAAATTACTTAGAACCCCCAAACATTATATATTGTTTTTTTTCTACCACCCTAGAGAATAAAATGGCGGTCATTGCAATACTTTTTTTCACACTGTATTTACACAGCGGTCTTACAAGCACACTTTTTTTTGGAAAAAAAATCACTTTTACGAATAAAAAAATAAGACAACAGTAAAGTTAACCCTATTTTTTTTTTAATATTGTGAAAGATAATGTTATGCTGAGTAAATTAATACCAAACATGTCATGCTTCAAAATTGCGCCCACTCGTGGAATGGCGTCAAACTTTTACCCTCAAAAATCTCCATAGGCGACGTTTAAAAAATTCTACAGGTTGCATGTTTTGTGTTACAGAGGAGGTCTAGGGAAAGAATTATTGCTCTCGCTCTAACGATTGCGGCGATACCTCACATGTGTGGTTTGACCACTGTTTTCATATGCGGGCGCTACTCACGTATGCGTTCGCTTCTGCGCGCGAGCTCGTCGGGACGGAGCGTTTTAAACATTTTTGTTTTTTCTTATTTATTTGATATAATATTTTTTTTTTACACTGTTTTTTAAAAAAAATATATTTGGGCCACTTTTCTTCCTATTACAAGAAATGTAAACATTCCTTGTAAAAGAAAAAAGCATGACAGGTCCTCCTAAATATGAGATCTGGGATCAAAAAGTCCCCAGGTCTGATATTTGGACTAAAATGCAATAAAAAAAAAAAATGTAATTTGAAAAAATGTGGCTTTGAGAGGTATGGGGGGAAGTGACGTTTTGACGTCGCTTCCACCTTGCAGTGTCATGGAGACAGGTGGGGGCCATCTTTCCCTCACTCTTCTCCATGCACAGCCCTGAGAAGGACCGATCGCCTCCGCCGCTGTCGACGGCTGCGGTAAGCGGCGGAGGGCACTGGATCGCGGCGGGAGGGGGGGCCCCTCTCCCGCCACCGATAAAAGTGATCTTGCTGCGTATCCGCCGCAGAGGCCACTTTTATCTTGTAGCTGACCGCCGGCCAAAAACGGGAAAACCGGGGTTATGGCAGCTAGCTGTTGCCATAACAACGATATCCGTCCCCAAAAAAGGGACGTACATCAGCGTGCGGTGGTCGGCAAGTGGTTAAAAAAGAAAAACTGAAATATCACATGGTCCTAAGTATTCAGACCCTTTGCTGTGACACTCATATATTTAACTCAGATGCTGCCCATTTCTTCTAATCATCCTTGAGATGGTTCTACACCTTCATTTGAGTCCAGCTGTGTTTGATTATACTGATTGGACTTGATTAGGAAAGCCACACACCTGTCTATATAAGACCTTACAGCTCACAGTGCATGTCAGAGCAAATGAGAATCATGAGGTCAAAGGAACTGCCTGAAGAGCTCAGAGACAGAATTGTGGCAAGGCACAGATCTGGCCAAGGTTACAAAAAACCTCCATAATCCTTAATGGAAGACGTTTGGGATGACCAGAACCCTTCCTAGAGCTGGCCGTCCGGCCAAACTGAGCTATCGGGGGAGAAGAGCCTTGGTGAGAGAGGTAAAGAAGAACCCAAAGATCACTGTGGCTGAGCTCCAGAGATGCAGTCGGGAGATGGGAGAAAGTTGTAGAAAGTCAACCATCACTGCAGCCCTCCACCAGTCGGGGCTTTATGGCAGAGTGGCCCGACGGAAGCCTCTCCTCAGTGCAAGACACATGAAAGCCGCATGGAGTTTGCAAAAAAAAAAAAAAAAAACACCTGAAGGACTCCAATTCTCTGGTCTGGTGAGACCAAGATAGAACTTTTTGGCCTTAATTCTAAGCGGTATGTGTGGAGAAAACCAGGCACTGCTCATCACCTGTCCAATACAGTCCAAACAGTGAAGCATGGTGGTGGCAGCATCATGCTGTGGGGGTGTTTTTCAGATGCAGGGACAGGACAACTGGTTGCAAGCGAGGGAAAGATGAATGCGGCCAAGTACAGGGATATCCTGGACGAAAACCTTCTCCAGAGTGCTCAGACTAGGCCGAAGGTTTACCTTCCAACAAGACAATGACCCTAAGCACACAGCTAAAATAATGAAGGAGTGGCTTCACAACTCTGACTGTTCTTGAATGGTACAGCCATCCCGTCTGAGTACCTGTCCCGTGAGCCCAGCAGGAGTACCTGTCTGCAGCCAATTACTACCAAGGTTCAGCCCATTCGTCCTTGACGTGCAGCCCATTAGTCCCTGACATGCAGCCCATCAGTGTCACCTGTCATACAGCCACTATGTCCAGATCCAGTTCTACACTCCGGAAGAGGCATATCAGATTCTGAGTCTGACCGATGAGAGCAACGGGGGGGGGTCTCACCGCCCAGTCCTCATTCCGATTCTGGTTCGGAATATGAGACCCCCGAAGGTAGCACATCAGGATCCGAATCAGAGGAGGAAGTAGTCCATCCAAAAAGACGACGGTCTGAACATCAGGCAGCTACCAGCAGTGCCAACCTTTTTCGCCGCCTATGCCTAAAAAATACTTTGGTCTGTGGTACAGCAAGGAAAAACAGAAAGGGCTTCCCACAGAGTCTAGTCACCACAAGGCTACAAAGGGGGGAATCGACAAGCTTGAGGAACGAGGAAGTGTTGGCTGTGAAGTGGAGGGATAGGAAAGATGCGTACATCATGTCCACCATCCATGACACCTCAGTGGAACTTCGCAGAAGACGCAGTCCCGTTCGAAAGCCTTCCTGTATCAACGAGTACAATAAATTTATGAAGGGGGGGGGGGGATTTAAACGATCAAATGTTGCAGCCCTATTTGTCAACCCGAAAATCCTTCTTCTGGTATAAAAAAGTCGCAATTTACTTTTTTCATTTGGCCATGTATAATTCTTTCATCATCTATCAAAAATCAACGGAAACACCCAACACCTTCCTAAAGTTTATTGAAGACATTGTCACTGCCCTGATATATCAACAAGTATCCCCCCCAGAAAGCATTTGCTCCGATTGTGTCAGCAGACTACATGAGCGCCATTTTCCTGACCATATTCCACCATCAGGATCTGGAAGACGACGCCAAAAAAAATGTCGAGTGTGCACCAAAAGAGGTGTTAGGAGAGACACCAGTTTCCATTGTCCCCAATGTCCCTCCCAACCTGGCCGAGAATGCTTCAGACACTATCGCACTCTTGTAAACTATTAGCCCATATTTCTAATAGACTGCCCGTTCCCCCTTTTTAATTTCTGCCCTGAATATTTTCCTGGTGCCTCAAACCAACCATATCTTTGCCTTCCATGTAAACTGACCCTAGCCTGTTTATCGACTATGCCTCTGCCTGGCGCCTGCATTGTTTATCCTCCATGTTTCTACCTTTCATGTGAACTGACCCTGGACTGTATAGACTATGCCTCTGCCTACCGTCTATTTCTGCCTTTTACGTTCACTGACCTCGGCCTGTTGACCATGTTTTTGCCTGCCCCTTTGACTGATCTTTCACCCTGCTACACAGGGGTCTCACATATGTGAGGGGCTCCAGAATAGTGTTCTGATTTGAGAAAACCAGTTTTTGGTTTTCTGTGTTCCCAGAACAGGGTCTGGTTTCCCGGAGGTTTTAAAGAGATTTGGGTGGGAGAAGCCTTTACCACTGTCCCCATTCTTTCCTGACCGATGCCCTAAGCTTGATGGTTCTGCCTGTTCCCTGGACAAATACTTTGTCTGTGCTGACCATATCTCTGCATGCTGCCTATACCATTTGGTCAGCAGAATGTATTTTGGTTTGTAATTGGTATGTACAGTACACGCTACGAGTTAGAAATATGAAGGGCCTTCAACAATGTGATAGGTTGGCAGGAATTTATGTATGTAAAAGTCTCACACATGTGGTATCGCCATACTCAGGAGGAGTAGCAGAATGTATTTTGGGGTGTCATTTTTGCTATGTGTTGGAAATATCTTATAAATGGACAACTTTGTGTAAAAATAAATGTGTTTTCATTTTTTTTTCCAAATACTTCTGGAAAAAAAATGAATGGTTCAAAGGACTCATTATGCCTCAGATTAAACGTTGGGGTGTTAGCTTTCCAAAATGGGGTCATTTTTTGGGCGTTTCCATTGCCTGGTGCTCCAGGGTCTTCAAATTGTAATAGGTGGTTGAGACATGAGATGTATAATTTATGCTTGTAGAACGCCTGTAGGTGCTACTTTAATGTTGGCCTCTGTATGTGGCCAGGCTATGCAAAAGTCTCACACAAGTGGTATCGCCTTACTCAGGAGGAGTAGCAGAATGTATTTTGGGGTGTCATTTTTGCTATGTACATGCTATGTGTTAGAAATATCTTCTTATTGGACAACTTTGTATAAAAAATAAAAAAAACTTGTGGAAAAAAAAAAAAACAATTCAAAAGACTCATTATGCCTTTATAGATTATACATTGGGATGTTAGCTTACCAAAATGGGGCCATTTTGTGGGTGTTTCCATTGACCTGGTGCTCCAGGTCAATGGAAACTTCAAAAGTGTATTAGGTTGTCATCAAATGAGATATGCAATTTATGCTCCTAGAACACCTGGAGGTGCTACTTGGATGTTGGGCCTCTGTATGTGGCCAGGCTATGCAAAAGTCTCACACAAGTGGTATCGCCTTACTCAGGAGGAGTAGCAGAATGTATTTTGGGATGTCATTGCAAGTATGCATGTGCTGTGTGAGAGAAATAACTTGTTATTGTGACAATTTTGTGTTAAAAAAAAATAAATCTAAATTTTCCCAAGAATTGTAGGGAAAAATTACAACTTCAAAAAACTCACCATGCCTCTTACTCAATATCTTGGAATGTCTGCTTTCCAAAAAGGGGTCATTTGGGGGGGGGGGGGTATTTGTACTTTTCTGGCTTGTTAGGGTCTCAAGAAATGAGATAGGCCTTCAGTACATCAGGTCTGATCAATTTTCAATGATTTGCACCATAGCTTAAAGACTCTATAACAGGGGTCTCAAACTCAAATTGCCTGAGGGCCACATGACAAGTTTTCATATCCCATGGGGGGCCGCATGCAAACTTTTAAAACTTCAAAAGCAATGAACTATACCAGCAATAATATACTATACTATACCCAGCACTGGTGTCAGCAAACGCATTATACCCAGTACTGGTGTCCGTAAGCGCATTATTAACCCAGCATTGGTGTCAGCAAACGCATTATTAACTACCCAGCATTACCCCTCCCACACTGCACAAATAGCCACACACTGCACAAATAGCCCCACACTCCATAAAATACCCCCCACACTCCATAAAATACCCCCCACACTCCATAAAATACCCCCACACTACACAATTACCCCCCACACTACACAATTACCCCCCACACTGCACAATCACCCTCCACACTGCATAAAATACCCCCCACACTGCACAAATTTCTACCCCAGTCACCCCACTAAGGACTTTGCCTCAGTGTGATGGCTCACTCACCTCTCCTGGCAGTCAGGATCATCTGCCTCCCAAATCCTCTCCTCCTGGCTTCCATACAGGCCTAGTGACAGGGGACCCAGAGAACACAATCTCCCGCCCTGAGGTGGCAGCAGGACCCTGGTTTGGAGCTCTGGTCGATCGTCAATGCCTAGGTGGGCGGATCGATGAGCGGATCCTTCCTCCGCTCCATTCTCAGCTCTGTTCTCTCTCTGGGCTGCAGCAGCGTGCAGCGGAGAGGACAGAAGAGATGGAGAGGTAAAGCCGATGGCCGATATATGATGACGATTTTTGTGGCCGATATTTTAGGCCGATTTGAAAAAAAAAAAACCTCACCCACTCCACTCCTCCCTGCTTGCTCCTGTCACTCTACCAAACACTTGATGTCCTCAGTACAGATGGCACTGGTTGGCTTAGGCAGGTGGCACTGGCAGGTGGCACTGTCTGTCACTGGCAGGTGGCACTGGCAGGTGGCACGTTGCACTGTTTGGAGGGTGCACTGACAGATGGCACTGGCAGGTGGCACTGATTGGCAATGGCACTGGCAGGTGGCACTTATTGGCAGTGGCACTGGTTGGCACTGGAAGGTGGCACTGGCAGGCATTGGCAAGTGGCACTGGTTTGAAACTGGCAGGTGGCACTGGTTTGGAACTGGCAGGTGGCACTATTGGCACTGACAGGTGGCACTGATTGGCGTGGCACTGGCAGGTGGCACTGATTGGCGTGGCACTGGCAGGTGGCACTGATTGGCGTGGCACTGGCAGGTGGTGGCAGGTGGCACTGGCAAGCACTGGTTGGCACTGATTGGCGTGGCACTTGCAGGTGGCGGAAGGTGGCACTGGCAGGTGGCTTTGATTGGCAGGGGCACTGGTTGGCGGTGGCACTGGCAGGCACTGGTTGGTGGTGGCACTGATTGGCGGTGGCAGGTGGCACTGGCAGGTGGTACTGGTTGGAGGTGGCAGGTGGCAATGGCAGACTGGTTGGCACTGGCAGGTGGCACTGATTGGCAGTGGCACTGGCAGCTGGCACTGACAGATGGCACTGACAGATGGCACTGATTGGCACAGGCAGGTGCCACTGGCAGGTTTCACACTGAGCGGAGTGTAACAGTGTGTGAAACTGACAAGGAGCTGTCCACACTCAGCGCTTGATGCTTGTGTGAAGCTGACACGTAGCACAGAGGAGAGAGACAGAGGGATCTGTCAGAATTGAGGTTGATGTCGGGGTGGGCGGGACCCGGCCGAGGTGGGCGGGGCCAGCAGCTGTCAAACACCAGCCAATGATTGGGCTGCTTAAGAAAAGGGGCGGGCCACATACACGTAGCTGCCCGCCCAGATCCCATT
Source organism: Lithobates clamitans (assembly GCA_037952925.1). Taxonomy (NCBI): domain Eukaryota; kingdom Metazoa; phylum Chordata; class Amphibia; order Anura; family Ranidae; genus Lithobates; species Lithobates clamitans. The sequence goes on along the minus strand of JBBGZY010002347.1, from coordinate 121,780 downwards.
GGCTGGTGTTTGATATTGGCCGGGTCCCGCCCACCCCGGCCGGGTCCCGCCCACCCCCGACATCAACCTCAAATCTGACAGATCCCTCTGTCTCTCTCCTCCTGTTACGTGTCAGTTTCACACAAGCATCAAGCGCTGAGTGTGGAGAAGGAAGGAAGAGCAGCGGCCAGTGCTATATATCGACCTAATGGCCAAATATCGGTCGACCTCTAGTCCTTTATCAGCCCTGCCTGCGGGCCATTTTTAACCGGTCCGCGGGCCGCAAATGGCCCGCGGGCCGGTACTTTGAGACCCCTGCTCTATAACTTTCACAGAGACCAAATAATATACACTAATTTGGGTTATTTTTACTAAAGATATGTAGCAGTATACATCCTGGCCCAAATTTATGAAGAAAAATGACTTATTTGCAAAATTTTACAATTTTCCACAGAAGAGGTGAATGTTACCCAGATGATCCCTCTGGAAAATGACAACACACGAGACACAGAATTATTATTATTTTGTTTATTGTTTTTCAGTTATAAAAGATTTTCCGTGTCCCTGGACAGTGGCGAAGTATCTGCAGTCATCACATTCCCAAACCAGGAAATCTACCACAAGCTACGGCACAAAGCACAGAGCGTCTCACAGCAATACTGAGATCAGAGAGACGGGGAAGGAGGAGGAGGGGATAAAATACAAACACACGGCTCACAGCGCCCCCTAAGGGGCTTCCAACGGATCTTCAGCATGTGTCTGTGCGGAGTAACTCTCATCCTCTAGAACACAAAGAGGAGGGGGGGGGGGGGGGGAAGGGAAATAAAGTGACAACGAGGAATATTTATACCTTTTCTAGAAACAAATCCAGGAGGAGCTCTTTTTCTAGTTCTATTTGATGCTCACAAGCCCCTCCCACTGGGTCACCTCTTGGACTAAACATGTGCCACGAGGGTCTGAGCATGGAGCGTGGGGTACTTACTGGTTTACTGCCTCACACTACCAGTAAATACAATTGCGGGACGCTGTTGAAATTCAATGTAGCTTTAGGCTCCATTCACACTTGTATGACTCCAAAGTCGCAACTTTGACAAACAATAATGGACAGCTGAATGACATTCAGGTGCGACTTTCATGCAACTTCTGAGGGTTTACATTGGTCTGAGTTCCATAGACTGCAAAGTAGTGCAGGAACCTTTTTAAAGTCGCTGTGCCTTTAAAGTACCGCTGAAAAAACCCAGACCCAAGTGACAAGACAACCTTCATAAAAGGTTACAGATCAACATGACCTTGGCGTCACACAGACTCGCCAGCCAATGCATTTCAAGGGCTAAGTCCTCCTGGCCACAACATGAAGAGGGTTCATCCCTTGAAACGCGTAGTGACAGTGTAGGCCTTGTAAAGTTGCGTATCAAAAACGACCATAGAGTCATTGAGATTTGCCAGCTAACACGTTTCAAGGGGTGAACCCTCTTCACGCTCGGATAAGGAGGCCTCATCCCTTGAAATTCGTTAGCGGCAAGTCTCAGTGACGCCAAGGGTGGTGTTGATACATAACCTTACGAGTGTTACCCTGTCACTACGCGTTTCAAGGGACAAAGCCTCTTCATGCTCTGAGCGGGAGGGTTCATCCCTTGAAGCACATTATCCAGTGTGTCTCGGTGACACCAGGGTCGTGTGGATACGTCACCTTACGAGAATCAGCCCGTCACTTGGGTCTGGTTTTTACCGCACTCATTTCGTCAGGCTTTTCTGCCTCTGCACTCATTACTTTTCTTTCAAGTTTTATCTGGTGAAGCACTTGGCTTTTGCACCCTTTTTGTTCCTCTTTGTATGTTCGTTAAGATTTCCCAGTCTGAAGCCACACCGGCTTTAGACTAGGAATAGTGTAGATAGTGTCCCAAGATTGTCCCCTCCAGTGTGGGCATCACGTCACTTCTGGACCAACCCCCCCCCCCCACTCCTGCTGAATAACCAATAGGAGGCATTGACACCTAAAGAAAGCCCCTGCCCCCTGTAAATAAAAGAAAGCTCTGAACCAGAGAGTCTTACATGATTGGGGTTTAGGTAAATATTGTATTTAGGTTCAGCAATCAGTTGGGGGGGGGGGGGGGAGCCTAGAGATGAGTTGTATTGGCAGCACGGGTTATCCGAGGCTGTTGTGAAATGAGACGATCCCGCCGTCCTCGGTCTGATCTGCCCAATGCCGTCATCCAGGGAACACAATACTGCGAAGCGCATGCAGCCCTCTGAAGCGGGGATATTTAGAGGCAGCGATGACACGTGCATTCTATGTATACGGCCCCCTACAAGGTATGTACAGATATAGACAAATATACATCATCTATAGATCCATTCTCTCAAGAAACTCTCCAGTCTGTAGATGGTGGGAGGGAATCCTGCGCACCTCAGTGCACCTTTATTTTTTTTGTCACATAAAAACGGTCACATGACCGGCGTCACTGCGGTGATCAGAAAGAGGGGGGGAAAATGACACTCTCCTGGCATTGGTTGAGAAAGGAACACCTTGGTAAATAGATCTCCACAAAACAAATATATATATATTTTATCACAAGATCCTAAAACAGGGCGACATCGGGGGAGGGGGTAAAATAATTATATACACCATCTTTACAGCACATTTCAGGAGTTTCAAATAAAAATACAACCAGCCCAAAAAAAAAAAAAAAAAAAAAAAAAAAAAAAAAAAAGGAAGAGTCATGTGACGTCAAAGATGAGCGGATGGAATAAATAAATCTGGTCTTCTGGTCTCCGGGAATGGAGGACGCAACTCACGGCTCCACCCAGCCGCTCCGCTCAGTCCCCCATCTTTACTTTAGAGGTCTGGAAGAGACAGACAAGACGATGGTCAGGGGGGTGTACAATCGGGGGGGGGGGGGGCGGGGTGAAATGATCACATGTGTAGAATTCAATCTTGAAGATATTGTTAGTTACATTGCTCCAGCTTGGACCAACTATATACACACACACCATACCTGGGGGATCCCTCTAGAAGCTGGAAATTACTTAAGTAGAAACTGCTACTATGTCGCTGCAGCCCTGCCGCTGCATCAGCGACGCACCACCGCCTCATCAGCACTGCACCGCCGCATCAGCGCAGCGCCGCATCAGCGCAGCACCGCATCAGCGCAGCACCGCATGCAGCCACCTGCTCAGCAGAGGACACGGAAGCTAGTGAAGATCACTGGAGCAGAGGTGCGGAAGCGAGGCAGCAGGGGTGCTGTAACTATTCCCAGCTTCTAGAAAGATCCCACAGGTCTGGTATATATACAGAGTTGGTCCAATATAGTAGAACGTAACTATGTAAAAAAATACCCAGACCTGAAATTCTTCTTTAAAAAGGTGTGTTAAGATGTCTGTTTTTAGGCTCCATTCACACTTGTGCAACTCTGCACACAAAGTCGCATGACAAGTCGCAATCCGTGTATTTCAACAGAAGCCGCTAAAATCTATGCGACTTTAAAAAGGCTCCTGCACATATTTCGATGCAACTTTTCATGCGACTTGAGTGCCATAGACTGCATTGTAAGCCCTAAAAAAGGTTGCATGAAAGTGGCATCTTACTGTTACCAATGCAACTGTTGTGCAGCAGCCAAAGTTGCATCCAGGTCGCACCCATCCAAAGTTGCAATGGAGTCGCACAAGTGTGAATGGAGCCTTATTGTCAAAGCTTTACTGAAGTTGAAGTTAGAAGCCGATTGGTTACTATGCACAGCTGCACCAGATACAGTAAATGGCTCCACCTCCATCTCCATACCTACCTGCAAAATCGCCACAATAACCCCGAACAGGCCGATGGCACTCCCGAAAATCTCCACAATCAGAATCTTCACAAAAAGGCTGGCGTTCTGGGCATCGGCCAACGCAGCGCCACTGCCAACGATACCGACACAGATCCCGCAGAAGAGGTTAGAAAAGCCCACCGTAAGGCCGGCGCCAAACATCGAGAACCCTACAGACACAAGATAAATGTGAGACCAGATCCTGAATAATAAGACAATTCACAATACAGACATTTTATCCGGGTGATAATCAGAGGGAAAGTCTTCTCATATCACCAGAGGGAACCCTGAAAGGAGATACAGGAGGAATGAACATTCCGCTCATTTTTACAGAGGGGGAGCAAATCTGAGAGCCTCATACAAAGAGGACATTGTCCTAAAGTACAGCAAATCACCGCACTACAATGCCGCCATCTAGTGATCACATTGCAGATTGAAGAGCTACAGTATGGCCTTACAGTCAACTGCAACCATATCCCATTATGAGGGGTTCCCACCATCCCTGTGCTGAGTTCCCGGGTCTGTACACCCGCTGTGCCCATTATGAGGGGTTCTCACCATCCCTGTGCTGAGTTCCCGGGTCTGTACACCCGCTGTGCCCATTATGAGGGGTTCCCATCATCCCTGTGCTGAGTTCCCGGGTCTGTACACCCGCTGTGCCCATTATGAGGGGTTCCCACCATCCCTGTGCTGAGTTCCCGGGTCTGTACACCCGCTGTGCCCATTATGAGGGGTTCCCACCATGGCATCTAAGGTGGGCAGGAACACACCCAGAAATAATCAGCAGACAATTAGCACATGAAAGATGTGAAACAAATGACTGTTGTCAGTTACTCAATGCTGGATCATCTGGTGTCTACATGTATCTCATAATAACCATCTGACCCATTTCCCCATTCAAGTTAGGATAGAATGGGGTCAGGGCACTCCTTAGGTGGTGAGAATTAACATGTCCCAGCATGCCCTGCGAGCCAGAAGCCCACCCCTGTGAGCAGACAATGCAGAGGACTGACCTGCATGGTAGTTGTTTCTCCCGATGGTCTCCGGAGTGTTTCCTGAGAAACGCTGGAATACAAAACATTTTCACAGATTAACAGTGACGTCCCCCCCATGAGCCATCACCCCCCCCCCCACAGAACACGTCTGACCTGACACTGTCCGCAGCTGAGTGGGTGAGGTCAGGTAGCCTACTAGAAGACCGCCTACTCCCCCAACCCCCCCCCCGCCCCTCTCCGCAAGGCCGCCTACCCCCCCCCCCCGCCCCTCTCCGCAAGGCCGCCTACTCCAGCCCCTCTATGCAAGGCCTTCTCCCCCCAGCTCCTCTCTGCAAGGCCGCCTACTCTCCCCTCGGCCCCTTTCCGCAAGGCCGCCTACTCCCCCCTCGGCCCCTCTCCGCAAGGCCGCCTACTCCCCCCTCGGCCCCTCTCCGCAAGGCCGCCTACTCCCTCCTCGGCCCCTCTCCGCAAGGCCGCCTACTCCGCCCCCCCCCCGGCCCCTCTCCGCAAGGCCGCCTACTCCCCCCACCCCCCCCGGCCCCTCTCCGCAAGGCCGCCTACCCGCCCCCTCTCCGCAAGGCCGCCTACCCCCCCCGCCCTTCTCCGCAAGGCCGCCTACCCCCCCCCGCCCTTCTCCGCAAGGCCGCCTACCCCCCCCCCGCCCTTCTCCGCAAGGCCGCCTACCCCCCCCCCCCGCCCTTCTCCGCAAGGCCGCCTACACCCCCCCAGCCCTTCTCCGCAAGGCCGCCTACACCCCCCAGCCCTTCTCCGCAAGGCCGCCTACACCCCCCAGCCCCTCTCCGCAAGGCCGCCTACACCCCCCAGCCCCTCTCCGCAAGGCCGCCTACACCCCCCAGCCCCTCTCCGCAAGGCCGCCTACACCCCCCAGCCCCCCTCCGCAAGGCCGCCTACACCCCCCAGCCCCCCTCCGCAAGGCCGCCTACACCCCCCAGCCCCCCTCCGCAAGGCCGCCTACACCCCCCAGCCCCCCTCCGCAAGGCCGCCTACACCCCCCAGCCCCTCTCCGCAAGGCCGCCTACTCCCCCCAGGACTTCTCCGCAAGGCCGCCTACACCCCCCAGCCCCTCTCCGCAAGGCCGCCTACACCCCCCAGCCCCTCTCCGCAAGGCCGCCTACACCCCCCAGCCCCTCTCCGCAAGGCCGCCTACACCCCCCAGCCCCTCTCCGCAAGGCCGCCTACACCCCCCAGCCCCTCTCCGCAAGGCCGCCTACACCCCCCAGCCCCTCTCCGCAAGGCCGCCTACACCCCCCAGCCCCTCTCCGCAAGGCCGCCTACACCCCCCAGCCCCTCTCCCCAAGGCCGCCTACACCCCCCAGCCCCTCTCCCCAAGGCCGCCTACACCCCCCAGCCCCTCTCCGCAAGGCCGCCTACTCCCCCCAGGACTTCTCCGCAAGGCCGCCTACACCCGCCAGGCCCTCTCCGCAAGGCCGCCTACACCCGCCAGGCCCTCTCCGCAAGGCCGCCTACATCCCCCAGCCCCTCTCCGCAAGGCCGCCTACACCCGCCAGGCCCTCTCCGCAAGGCCGCCTACACCCGCCAGGCCCTCTCCGCAAGGCCGCCTACATCCCCCAGCCCCTCTCCGCAAGGCCGCCTACACCCCCCAGCCCCTCTCTGCAAGGCCTTCTATACCCTTTTCTTAATTTTTTTACAATAAAACAATGATGCCGTCATGACTTTCAAAAGCCTGCACACACTGTGTATAGAGAAAAGGCTAGAGACAGCTGCCCCTGTGAGAATTGTAAGGGCCAATGATGAAATCACAGCGAATGATGTGGCATTTGTTAGAGGAACGTCTCCTGCTCCCCCTGTAGACGGGGAGTAGGAGGTTTGGGGATAAAATGTGGGCAATGCTGGACACACAATGCAATTCAGATATAAGAGTTCCTCACCTCCGCCATATTGCTGATCACAATGGCCATGATGATTCCGTAGATGGCCACAGCTTCACAGAAGATGATGCTGGAAGGAGGAAATGAACAGACATGAGTGTAATGACCATCGCTTACCCCACCCCCCTTTCAATCATGTGACATCGATGGGTGAGGGGGGGCATGCTGGAAATATTCTTCCTTCCTTGTGTTTGTATATCAATAATATCCACTGCCAAGTGTCACCTCTGGGTACAAACATTTCCTGCCAACACAAAGGAAGCTTCACCCAACACATTATGATCCATCCTCAACTAAGCCATGGAATTGGCTACATGGTACGCTTATAGACTGGAAGGGGGAGGTGCTTAGGTGGGTGGGGCTTGGACTCCCCCGCAGAGTGATGTCAGGGCGTCTGCAGTAACAGGTCACCATGTCACATGGATTACCTTATTAGCGGGTTTTTACAAATATGAATTCCTAATCCGTATTCTCTGGAGTTCACCTTCAAATAATGAGATTTTAGGGGAAGTGGAGCGTTACGTCATCAAGTCCAATACAAGAAGAAGGAATTATAATGGTCACTGCAGGCCTGACGGACACTTACCTGACCAGGTTCTTGGTTTTAATGCGTGGAGCCTTCACTCCTCCCCCCAGGATGCTGGAGCCAGTGATGTAAATACCCCTTTAAGAAGAAGACACAGATCTTTAGTCGCAGTGGTCACTGTACAGGGACAGACCACACAGTCCATCACAGGGACCCTCACTACAGAATACTATAGCGTCTGAACTGAGGGCTGTTCATATGGATCCACAAAAATCAATACATTCTAAACTTTCAATCAGTTGAACTTTTTTTTAGAATGAGGCAACACAGACAGTTCTCATTACCAGCCCTTCTATCAGCAGGCACTGGACTGTATACAGCACTGTTAGCTGTAGAGGTGGACCAGGGACATTATCTGTCACTTACCAGGCGGCTCCCACCACAGACAGCGAGATGGCCAATCCGATGCCAAGGTTCGCCCACATGTACGGCGAGGTCTCTGTCAGGAACCTGAAGAAAGAACACGGACCAATCAGATACAAGTCTTTACACCATATCCAATATGTGACAGAGCAAACCATTGGCTGAACACACACAGCTGATATGTAGGAGGTTCAATGTTATAGGAGATCTAATGTATAGAATATGATGGGGCCACCGACACTAATAGAGGAGATTACATTAGACACAGATCAACAGTGAAGGTCACCCAATTACATTTATTGGAGGATTTCTTGTCTGACGCCCCCATCTGATGTCAGCCTGTAATTCTCTAAATACCAGCATGATAGAATATGGAAATTTCTGGTCTGCAACTAGTGATCTGACCCTACACACTACCAAGCAGGGGGACTCCCAGAACCACAGTACATGTACTGACCCACCCGCGACATCACCTCAAAGAGTGGCAAGACATGGAGCCTACAAAAAGTAAGCACTGCTGGCCAATGATGGCCAGCCCTTCCGCCGGCCAACGATGGCCAGCCCTTCCCCCTCCCGCCGGCCGCCAACGATGGCCAGCCCTTCCCCCTCCCGCCGGCCGCCAACGATGGCCAGCCCTTCCCCCTCCCGCCGGCCGCCAACGATGGCCAGCCCTTCCCCCTCCCGCCGGCCGCCAACGATGGCCAGCCCTCCCGCCGGCCGCCAACGATGGCCAGCCCTCCCGCCGGCCGCCAACGATGGCCAGCCCTCCCGCCGGCCGCCAACGATGGCCAGCCCTCCCGCCGGCCGCCAACGATGGCCAGCCCTCCCGCCGGCCGCCAACGATGGCCAGCCCTTCCCCCTCCCGCTGGCCACCAATTATGAACATACGTTCCTCCACCCACTGACCGCCAATGATGAACATACCTTCCTCTTCCCACTGACCACTAAAAGGTGGAAATTACTTTCCTCCTCTAATTGGCCACCAATGATGAAGATACATTTCTCTCATGGACAGTCAACTAACCTTTTGTTTAGGGACCCCCACCCTTCTCAGTGCTAAAAGGAAAACTTTAGTTCCTCCCTAAAACAAATGTGTGAAGCAGAAATAACCTGATCTACCAGAAGTTTGCCAAATTATAGTCCTAAATAAAAGGGGATTCTTTATTAGCATAGATAAAAAAAAAAAAAAAAAAAAAAAAAAAAAAAAGGTTACCATTAGAAACAAGGATTGTATGGGAGGGTAATCTGCACATGGAGATGGTTTACTTCTATTTTTCCCATGATTCTCAAATATCACACAAGGAGATGATTAACCAAAACTGGAGAGTACAGTATCTGGGGCAGCTGTGCATGGGAACCAATCAGCTTCTAGGTTCACCTTCAATTAAGCTTTGGACAATAAAACCTGGAAGCAGATTGGCTACCATGAAGAGCTGCACCATATTTTGCACTCTCCAGTTCTCGTAAAATCAACCCCATAGAGGGCAGCCTCTGCATTAGGATTTCCTGATGAGGTGAAATGCACTCTGTATATACAGTGACCTGTGATCACAGAATGGATGGCACTCTGTACATAAAATGCATCCAGAAAGTATTCACAGCGCTTCACTTTTTCCACATTTTGTTATGTTACAGCCTTATTCCAAAATGGATTAAATTCATTATTTTCCTCAAATTTCTACAAACAATCCCCCATAATGACAACGTGAAAGAAGTTAGTTTGAAAAAGAAAAAAAATGCCATGTGCACAAGCAGATCACAGGCTCCTCCCATGTGCACAAGCAGATCACAGGCTCCTCCCATGTGCACAAGCAGATCACAGGCTCCTCCCATGTGCACAAGCAGATCACAGGCTCCTCCCATGTGCACAAGCAGATCACAGGCTCCTCCCATGTGCACAAGCAGATCACAGGCTCCTCCCATGTGCACAAGCAGATCACAGGCTCCTCCCATGTACTTACTCCATGCAGCCCCTACAAGAGCTCGGGACACGTCTGTCCTACCATCCTCTGTCCATAAAACAGGCTACTCAGATCACCACCAGACACGGCACCGACAGACCCGGCACTGTGCAGAGCTGCACACATCCCTGCCGGGCTTACAGAATCCCATCACTAAAGGGGAACGCGGACTAAGTACAGCCGGGTCACACATGAATGGCACCATGAAGAGGAGGAATAATCGGCACATTGTTAGGAGGGAAAACTAGTGACTCGTAATCTGTAATTTATCATCAGCCGGGTGTGACGGAGCCGAGATCAGTGATTGGACGGAGGAATTCACAAAACCTGGAACTGAACTTCTCATTACAAACTCAGCACTGCATAAAAAGAGGAACTGCAGATATCAGATCTTCCATGTCCTTCCACACAAACACTGGAAGGTTTTTTACTGAATACAGAGAATGTATTTAGATAAAAAAAAAAAAAAAAAAACAAACAAGTCACACCAACAAGAACATCATCCTTTGTAATAACAGGAGCCATGACAGGTCCTCTTAATGGAGAGATCTATTAGACCCCAGATCTCTCCTCCAATCACACAGATTGTTCTGATCAGCTGCCTCCCTGGCCGGGTAAATAAAGACCCGAACCAGGAAGTGATGAAATCCTCCTCAGTGAGAGGAACAACATCCATTCCTCCCACCGTGTGCCCAGAGATGGACGCCGCCAGTCACATTCCTCGCAGACTCTACAATCAAAGGGGAGGAGCCTGGTTAAGGTGGCGGCAGCGAGAGAGGGTGGGACCCCCTTCTGCCGCTTGTATAAGTAATGCAGTGGTTGTTAGCCACTCAGATTACTTTTACTTTGTGCAGAATCACCAGCCCTAAAAGAGGCCGGAGGGAGGATAGAGGGCCGATAGGGGGCCGGAGGGGAGGGAGGATAGAGGGCCGGAGGGGAGGGAGGATAGAGGGCCGGAGGGGAGGGAGGATAGGGGGCCGGAGGGGAGGGAGGATAGAGGGCCGGAGGGGAGGGAGGATAGAAGGCCGGAGGGGAGGGAGGATAGAAGGCCGGAGGGGAGGGAGGATAGAAGGCCGGAGGGGAGGGAGGATAGAAGGCCGGAGGGGAGGGAGGATAGAAGGCCGGAGGGGAGGGAGGATAGAAGGCCGGAGGGGAGGGAGGTTAGAAGGCCGGAGGGGAGGGAGGTGAGGGGAGGGAGGTGAAGGGAGGATTTAGTAGACAACAGGACAATGAAGGGATTAAGCTTTATGACATTACAGGAACACGAGTGACATCATATTTGGTTTCAGTGTGACCTTTAGATATCCTTTGAGAAGTCACCCCGGACACACAGGGACTGGGTCCGACTGGCTGGGTCACAAGGCGTCTCTGTTGTGACTGTACACAGAAGCTGACGCTCCAAACACTGGGCAGGTGCAATGTTTTGGTAAACATGACTGTCTTCACACATAAATCTGTCCAGCAATGAGCACACATTATAGAGCAGGGAAAGGGGAGACTGTGCTGTAATCATGGCTTCGGTATTATAATGGCCAGAGCCTGCGAATCTGGAAGGCAGACCGGGTTAAGATGGAAGCTCTGCAGGCGGTGGCAGCGCACCACTGGAGAGCTTCGTTTTAAGGCAGGTCTTTCATATTGTGCCGTATGCATTGCAAACCAACAAATTATGACGACATCAACTCGCAGGGGATAGTTTTTTTTTTTGTTCTTCCACACTTTACTACCACATTACAGCGGAGCTCCACCTAAAAAGGGAACGTACCGTTTTAAGGCCTCCTCCCACACTTGTGGTAAAGAAATGGCACATTTGGGAGTGGGTACCTGGATTTTGGACAGGTAGTGCTCCCACTTCCACTCTGATCGCCTAGGCCAGGGGTAGGCAACCTTGGCCCACCAGCTGTTTTGAAAATGCAAGTCCCATGAGACATTGCAAGATCCTGACAATCAAAGGCATGACTCCTAGAGGCATGAGGGGATTTGTAGTTTCACCACAGCTGGAGGGCCAAGGTTGCCTACCCCTGGCCTAGGCGATCAGAAGTTATCCTCCCCGCTGCCTTGTCACAGTCTTCTTGGACACATCAGAGGTCCCAGAGGACTACGGGACCATTCACAATGCGCAGTGTCACCCATGCATGTGCAGAGGACACCCGGCTGTGGAGCCGCAAGCTGGCACAGCCAGGTGCCCACAGTTAACATGCCGGCACGAGACGTCAGGAGATGAAAACGGCTGGGGAGAGCGCAGCGCTGGATCCTGGGACAGGTGAGTGTCGGGTTTTTGAAGCTGCTGACTTCATATATATATATATTTATTTTTATTTATTACACAGGAGACTGGAGCTTCACTTTAATAGATAAATTCACCTTTCGTAACATGTTACACCCGTATTTAAGGTACAACATGTTAGGGATAGAGTGGCCCTGCACCTCGCCGATCCTCGCCGTTACAGCTAGCGGGGTTCTTCTCCCACCCCCGCAAGCTGTCACGATATTTAAAAAAAAACCTGGCCGAGCGGGGTTCCGTTGCCTGTCCGGTAGCCTTTGCGGCTGTTGGTTGATTGAAAACTACAAACTACCCCGGCACTGTGAGCGCAGTTCATTCATGCTTCTCGTCTTGTATCTGCTCGGCCGTACGGGATGTACAGGGAAGCAGATACACGGGCAGATCTGCAGGAGACATGTCTGGCACCAGCAACCTGCTGATCACTGGTGCAATGCTTTACAGGCTCAAAAAAAAATAAATTAAAAAAAATAAAAAGGAATAAATGAATGAATTTATTTTTTTCCGAAAAGTGAACTTATGCTTTAAGGACCCAAATTGGTATTTTTCCCCATGTTTTCCTTTCTCAACTGTTACAACTACACCATTTTCTACTCATTTTTATTATATTGGAAAAACGAAAAACACCACAAAATCTAATTTGTAGATAAATTGGACAAATTAGCAGCGAATACAAAACACATCATCTATTGGTGTCAATGTGGAGATGAAAATTCTCAGAATATGAAAATATAAATATAAAAATATATATCCATCTACATCACACACATCCTACAATTCTGTCTTTTCACCATGCAGATAATTTTGTGGTCGGTATTATATTATATTACATATACAGAAGTCCAAATAAATCCGTTTACCATGCTACGTCAAACCGAAATCCCAGATCGAATATCGTGTAACACGTTCCTAGAAGAGAGAAAATCTTATATTAGATAAAATGAAACGTCTCCATCATCAGCACACAATTTAGAAACGACCAGATCCGGAATATTCCGTGATAAGAAGAGGAGATCTGTCCTCACCACCAATGTGATAGAAAAGAAACAAAGTATCCGTATTATACTGGGGGACACAAAGGAAGATCGATTCGGATACTTTGTTTCTTTTCTAGGAAGGTGTGGGACCCCTTCTTATTACTAATTTTATCATCTGCAGCAGATCCCAAGTTCTGAACAAAATATTTCTAACCGATCTCTGCAATGATTGTAGGACTTCTATGTACAGAACACCTCGGCTCTGCCAGCTCAGTCACCCTCCTTCCTCCATGTTCCTTTGATGAGGATTAGAAATTTTGCTCGGGGGTATGGCCAACTCTGACATACCAGCCCCAGAGATAAAAACTTTTACTATTCTTTTACAGAATATGAGGGACTGCAGAAGGCATCCATCACTCCTCATTATACAGGAAGACTGACAGTCCGAGATCACACGGCCATCACAAGACAGACAGAGCGGGGGGGGGGGGGGGGGGGGGGGCTAAACAGTGTTACTGTACATTATGAGGCCCCCCCACCCACCCCAACTACAGCAACCCACATGTATAGGTAACCCCCCAACTACAAGGAGTCCTGTCTATAGGGAGCCCCCCCCCCCCCCCCCCCATCTACAGGGAGTCCTGTCTATGGGGACACCCCCCCCCATCCATCTACAGGGAGTCCTGTCTACGGGGACACCCCCCCCCCCATCCATCTACAGGGAGTCCTGTCTACGGGGAGCCCCCCCCCCATCCATCTACAGGGAGTCCTGTCTATGGGGAGCCCCCCCATCCATCTACAGGGAGTCCTGTCTATGGGGAGCCCCCCCATCCATCTACAGGGAGACCTGTCTACGGGGAGCCCCCCCATCCATCTACAGGGAGACCTGTCTACGGGGAGCCCCCCCCCATCCATCTACAGGGAGACCTGTCTACGGGGAGCCCCCCCCCATCCATCTACAGGGAGACCTGTCTACGGGGAGCCCCCCCATCCATCTACAGGGAGACCTGTCTACGGGGAGCCCCCCCCCATCCATCTACAGGGAGACCTGTCTACGGGGAGCCCCCCCCCATCCATCTACAGGGAGGACCTGTCTACGGGGAGCCCCCCCCATCCGTCTAAAGGGAGACCTGTCTACGGGGAGCCCCCCCCCATCCATCTACAGGGAGTCCTGTCTATGGGGAGCCCCCCATCCATCTACAGGGAGACCTGTCTACGGGGAGCCCCCCCCCATCCGTCTAAAGGGAGACCTGTCTACGGGGAGCCCCCCCCCCATCCATCTACAGGGAGACCTGTCTGGGGAGCCCCCCCTATCCATCTACAGGGAGACCTGTCTATGGGGAGCCCCCCCCCATCCATCTACAGGGAGACCTGTCTATGGGGAGCCCCCCCCCATCCGTCTAAAGGGAGACCTGTCTATGGGGAGCCCCCCCCCCATCCATCTACAGGGAGACCTGTCTATGGGGAGCCCCCCCATCCATCTACAGGGAGCCCTCCCCCCCTATCCATCTACAGGGAGCCCCCCCATCCATCTACAGGGAGCCCCCCCCATCCATCTACAGGGAGCCCTCCCCCCCCATCCATCTACAGGGAGTCCTGTCTATGGGGAGCCCCCCCCCCATCAATCTGCAGGGAGTCCTATCTATGGGGAGCCCCCCCCATCCATCTACAGGGAGTCCCGTCTATGGGGAGCCCCCCATCCATCTACAGGGAGTCCTGTCTATGGGGAGCCCCCCCATCCATCTACAGGGAGCCCCCCCATCCATCTACAGGGAGTCCCGTCTATGGGGAGCCCCCCTATCCATCTACAGGGAGCCCCCCCATCCATCTACAGGGAGTCCTGTCTATGGGGAGCCCCCCCCATCCATCTACAGGGAGTCCTGTCTATGGGGAGCCCCCCCCCCATCCATCTACAGGGAGTCCTGTCTATGGGGAGCCCCCCCCCATCCATCTACAGGGAGTCCTGTCTATGGGGAGCCCCCCCCCCATCCATCTACAGGGAGTCCTGTCTATGGGGAGCCCCCCCCCATCCATCTACAGGGAGTCCTGTCTATGGGGAGCCCCCCCCATCCATCTACAGGGAGTCCTGTCTATGGGGAGCCCCCCCATCCATCTACAGGGTGCCCTCCCCCCCTATCCATCTACAGGGAGCCCCCCCCATCCATCTACAGGGAGCCCTCCCCCCCAATCCATCTACAGGGAGTCCTGTCTATGGGGAGCCCCCCCATCCATCTACAGGGAGCCCTCCCCCCCTATCAATCTACAGGGAGCCCCCCCCATCCATCTACAGGGAGCCCCCCCCATCCATCTACAGGGAGTCCCATCTATGGGGAGCCCCCCCCCATCCATCTACAGGGAGCCCCCCCCCATCCATCTACAGGGAGTCCTATCTATGGGGAGCCCCCCCCATCCATCTACAGGGAGCCCCCCCCATCCATCTACAGGGAGCCCCCCCCCCAATCCATCTACAGGGAGCCCCCCCCCCATCCATCTACAGGGAGCCCCCCCCCCATCCATCTACAGGGAGCCCCCCCCCCCATCCATCTACAGGGAGTCCTGTCTGGGGAGCCCCCCCGTCTCATGCACAGGCAGGCTGGTCGATGGCACGGTTGGTCATGTGACAGGAGGGGAAGATTTGGGAAGTGCAGATTTGCTCACAATGACTCAATCGGGATCCGGAGAGGAACGAACGATTGTGAAATCCATTGAACAGATGAAGAGCCTGGCGGAGATTACTAATGTGTGATCGCTGGGCCAGATCACCCTCCACCGTGTTTTAACCCGATCGTCACCTTCCTACCATAAAACTCATCAATAGAACGTCACCAAACCCGACATCTTCATTATACGAGTTCACCAATATACAGTGCCTGGAAAATTGGATGGAGAGCGTCTGTGAACAGCAATTTCATGTCTTGCCACAGATTCTCAATGTGATTTAGGTCTGGACTGTGACTGGGCCATTCTAACACATGAATATGCTTTGATGTAAACCATTCCATTGTAGCTCTGGCTGGATGTTTCGGGTCGTTGTCCTGCTGGTAGGTGAACCTCCGCCCCAGTCTCAAGTCTTTTGTAGACCCTAACAGGTTTTCTTCTAAGATTGTCCTGTATTTGTCTCCATCCATCTTCCCATCAACTCTGACCAGCTTCCCTGTCCCTGCTGAAGAAAACCATCCCCACCACATAATGCTGCCACCACCATGTTTCACGGTGGGGATGGTGTGTTCAGGGTGATGTGCAGTGTTAGTTTTCCCCACACATAGCGTTTTACTTTTAGGCCATAAAGTTGAATTTTGGTCTCATGTGACCAGATCACCTTTCTTCCACATGTTTGCTGTGTCCTCCACATGGCTTCTCACAAACTACAAACAGGACTTCTTATGACTTTCTTTCACCAATGTCTTTCTTCCTGTCACTCTTCCATAAAGGGCAGATTTGTGGAGAACACGACTAATAGTTGTCCTGTGGACAGATTCTCCCACCTGAGCTGTGGATCTCTGCAGCTCCTCCAGAGTTACCATGGACCTCTTGGCTCTTCTCTGATGAATGCTCTCCTTGCCCGGCCGGTCAGTTTAGGTGGACGGCCATGTCTTGGTAGGTTTGCAGTTGTGCCATACTCTTTCCATTTTCCGATGATGGATTGAACAGAGCTCCGTGAGATGTTCAAAGCTTGGGAGATTTTTTTATAACCTAACCCTGCCTTATACTTCTCCACAACTTTATCCCTGACCTGTCTGGTGTGTTCCTTGACCTTCATGATGCTGTTTGTTCAGTAAGGTTCTCCAACAAACCTCTGAGGGCTTCACAGAACAGCTGTATTTATACTGAAATTAAATGACACACATGTGGACTCTATTTACTAATTAGGTGACTTCTGAAGGCAATTGGTTCCCTTGGATTATAGTTAGGGGTATCAGAGTAAAAGGGGCTGAATACAAATGCCCCTCCCCCACACTTTTCACATATTTATTTGTATCATTTATCATTTTCCTTCCACTTCACAATTATGTGACACTTTGTGTTGGTCGATCACATAAAATCCCAATAAAATACATTTACATTTTTGGTTGTAACAAAATGTGGGAAATTTCAATGGGGTATGAATACTTTAAGGCACTGTATATACGTGTCTCCAGAATATATGTATATTAAATCAAACATAAAAGGTGTCCATACACTATACAATCTCCTTTAGCTCTACCATCAGCTATGCAGTGGACGGGCCTCCCTGATTGGATACAAATAGATGAGTGTAAAGTAGATTGTACGGTCTGATTGTACCGTGTATGGTGAGCCCAGGAGATCGGTACTTCCAGGGTCAACCTGTCATTGTCTGAATCTGGAGGCTCAGTGGCAACACAGACAGTTCTTATGTATCAGTAAATAAATCTGAGTGATCCGGACTTCCCCAACCAAGACCGGGCGAGCCCAATGTTTACCCCAAACAACGACCCCTCCCCCCTCCCCTCCCCCATCCACAGAGAACTGAACAGACCGGTACTAAATCATCACATCACAACAATAAATAAAAAATAAAAAAACGATCTGTAGACCCCTCAGGTCTGATGGGGGGAGGGGGGGGGGGGGGGGGACACCTGTAGACCCCTCAGATCTGATGGGGGAGGGGGGGACACCTGAAGACCCCCTCAGATCTGATGGGGGAGGGGGGGTGTCCTGTAGACCCCTCAGATCTGATGGGGGAGGGGGGTGTCCTGTAGACCCCTCAGATCTGATGGGGAGGGGGGTGTCCTGTAGACCCCTCAGATCTGATGGGGGAGGGGGGTGTCCTGTAGACCCCTCAGATCTGATGGGGGAGGGGGTGTCCTGTAGACCCCTCAGATCTGATGGGGGAGGGGGGTGTCCTGTAGACCCCTCAGATCTGATGGGGGAGGGGGGTGTCCTGTAGACCCCTCAGATCTGATGGGGGGGAGGGGGGGTGTACTGACTCCTCTATAATATGATTTCTAGGAATAATCATCACGAGACAATCGGAGGAATGGAAACGGTGAGACTGCCGGAGACACTTCCCCAAATCTGACATCGGGGTGGGGGAGGGGATCACATATATCCGCCATACACAGGAACCTCTCACTGACCTCCTACTTCATCACCTCCATGTTTAAGGAATGCTAAAGTGACCCCCCCAGTGATCTCAGCATGTCCTTAGTACATCATAATATCAATATGGGGGGGGGGGGGGTGTCACACAGACAAGGGGGGTGCAGAAAGAAGAGGATCATCTGATCTTGGGGGTTTATTAAAGCAACAGGTTCAGATTTTGGGGTGGGGGAGGGGATGTGTGGGAAGAAAACATGAGGGCCCCCATTATGTGATGAGATCGGAAGGCCAGGAGGACCCCAGAAAGGGGGCTGGGGGGGGGGGGGGCACTGATGGAATATTGGAATGGGGGGAGGGGATTTGGGTAATACCAGAGTGGAGGTGCAGGAGAAAATGGTGGGGACTTTCCAATATAGAGGTAACAGAGGGCATACAGGTCAGTTATTGGGGTAATAGTTGTATGGGAAGGGGCATACAGGTCAGGTATTGGGGTGATGGAGGTATAAGGGGGGTATACAGATATATGTGGGGGGGGGGGGGGTGCAGTGTGGGGGAGACAGGAGATATACAGGATTTGGGTGTAGAGATATAAGTGGGGCTCAGATATCGGGGTGAAAGTTGTCTGGGGGGGCATACAGCTCAGGTATTGGGGTGATGGAGGTATAGGGGGAGGGAGTATACTATTATATGGGGAGATGGTGCAGACTGTGCAGTGTTGGGGTGACACGAGAAATATTAATGTCAGGTATTGGGGTGATGGAGGTATAGGGGGGTATACAGATGATATATGGGGGGTGCAGTGTGGGGGTGACAGGAGATATACAGGATGTGGGTATGGATATTTGTAGGGGGGTGTAGAGAGACAAGTTGGGCTCAAGTATCGGGGTGTTAGTTGTATTGGGGGGGGTCTGTAGGAGGGGTACAGAGGATTATATATGAAGTGGGGTTCAGGTATTGGGGTGATGTAGGTGGTGAGGTATTTGGTGGGGGAGGGTATCATACACAGAGGGATTGGGGGGGGGGGTGTAATATGAAGTGGGGTTCAGGTATTGAGGTGAATAGTGGGGGAGGGTGTCATACACAGAGGGATTGGGGGGTGTAATATGAAGTGGGGTTCAGGTATTGGGGTGGTGAGGTGAATAGTGGGGGAGGGTGGTATACACAGAGGGATTGGGGGGGTGTGATATGAAGTGGGGTTCAGGTATTGGGGTGGTGAGGTGAATAGTGGGGGAGGGTGTCATACACAGAGGGATTGGGGGGTGTAATATGAAGTGGGGTTCAGGTATTGGGGTGGTGAGGTGAATAGTGGGGGAGGGTGGTATACATAGAGGGATTGGGGGGTGTAATATGAAGTGGGGTTCAGGTATTGGGGTGTGAGGTGATTGGTGGGGGAGGGTGGTATACACAGAGGGATTGGGGGGGTGTGATATGAAGTGGGGTTCAGGTATTGGGGTGGTGAGGTGAATAGTGGGGGAGGGTGGTATACATAGAGGGATTGGGGGGTGTAATATGAAGTGGGGTTCAGGTATTGGGGTGGTGAGGTGAATAGTGGGGGAGGGGGGTGGTATACATAGAGGGATTGGGGGGTGTAATATGAAGTGGGGTTCAGGTATTGGGGTGGTGAGGTGATTGGTGGGGGAGGGTGGTATACACAGAGGGATTGGGGGGTGTAATATGAAGTGGGGTTCAGGTATTGGGGTGGTGAGGTGAATAGTGGGGGAGGGTGGTATACATAGAGGGATTGGGGGGGTGGAATATGAAGTGGGGTTCAGCTATAGCGGGACCTGTATGGGAGGGGTACACAATTATAAAAGGGGTTCAGGTATTGGAGTGACCAATGGGGAAGGTCACACATAGAGGGATGGTGGTATATGAAGTGGGGTTCAGGTATTGGGGTGATGGAGCAGGTGAATAGTGGGGGGAGGGGGTTATACATACAGGGAATGGGGGGTGATATAAGAAGCTGATTTAGATTTTGGGGTGACTGGGGGGGTAAGAAAGAGGAGAAAATGACCTTCTCAGAGGTTATATTGAGGGGTACGGAGATGACGGGGGGCATACAGGTCAGGTATTGGGGTGATGGAGGTATAGGGGGGGAGGGGAGTATAATATTATATGGGAAGGTGATGCAGGCTGTGCAGTGTTGGGGTGACAGGAGAAATATACAGGTCAGGTATTGGGGTGATGGAGGTATACTGATATATGGGGGGGGGGTGACAGGAGACATTTGGGTATAGAGATATAAGGGGTTTAGATATCGGGGTGATAGTTGTATTGGGGGGTCTGTAGGAGGAGGGGTACAAGGATTATATATGAAGTGGGGTTCAGGTATTGGGGGTGAATAGGGGGGGGGGTGATACATGAGGTCGGGTTCAATAATGACATAAGTGGGGTTCAGGTGTGAATAGTGATTGGGGGGGGGATTATGAAGATCTATGAAGTGGGATATTTAGGTATTGGGGTGACTGCGGTGAGGAAGAGGAGGGGATATATTGGGGGGGTACAGAGATGATATATGAGGTGGGGGGACATATATTGGGGGATGGGGGGAGTTATCTGGGTGATGTACAGGTAGGTGATATATTGGGGGGTACACAGATATAGGAGATGGGGTTCAGGCTGATGGTGAGGTACTGAAGGGTGTCAGTAGAAGGGGGAGTCACACATTGGGGGGGAGGGGTGATATATGATGTGGGGGTTCAGGGTGAACTGAGGGGAAGGTTTAGACCGGGGGGGGGAGGTCACACATTTGGGGGTACACAGATGATATAGGAGGTGGGGGATCAGGGTGATTGGGAGGTCTAGGGGGGCAGATATAGGAGAGGGGAGGACACACATTGGGGGGGTGGGGAGGACACACACGGAGGTCTCTCACCTACGATGATGAGCGTCGCCCAGAAGGCCACGGAGACCCCGGAGTAGAGTAGGACGTGTCCGTTCATGGCGCCTCTCCTCTCCTCACACTGATCCGGGAACAGAGAACTAGCCTGACACCGGCCCGAGATCAGCTGACCACCGCCCACCAATCACCTGACCGCGCCCCCCACGTGACCACCAACCCCCCTCCCTCTCCAGCGGCCGTTGTCTTGCCGAGAAAGTTCCCTCGGCGGATAAGTTCCTCCCCTGTACTGCGCAGGCGCAGCGCCTGCGCAGTACCAACTGCTGTCAGCCGGCGGAGATAGCCGAAGCTCAAAATCCACAATCGGCTGTACACGGCGCCTGCGCTCTGGGTCCAGATTCCTTCCCCACCATCCAAGTGGACCTGGAGGGGGAATCTAAAAGTGCCGAGCGCAGCGAGGCCGTGCCCGAAGCGCGGCGAGCGAAGCGAGCCCGCGAGGGGCCCTCTTACAGCCGCCGTGTACAGCTGATTTTCAGCTGTTCCGCTTCGGCTATTTCCGCCGGATCGTACTGCGCATGCGCAGTACACTGAGGAACTTATCCGCCGAGCGGAACTTATTCGGCAGAACACCGTACTGTTGTGCGTCGCCCTGCGTTCCTCGAGCTGACGGCGGGGTTTCACCGCGCATGCGTAACTTCACCAAGGCTTTACTGCGCGTGCGCAGCCTCTGATTTTAGATTTTAGACACTCGAGCGGGCGGGCCCCGCCCCTAATACGCCCCTTAGCCTGCTCTGCTGCAAGGGGGGCGTGCCCATTTCCTGCATAGCACAATCTATATCAATGGGGCAGAGTCCTGCTCTGGTGAAGGGGGGCGGGGCCTGCTCTGGTGAACGGGGGGCGGGGCCCCGTGTTGTATATCAATGGCAGGTCGAGATAAAGTATAGAGCTGTGTGTGTGGGAGGGGCCAAGCCTTTGCATAGAAGACTCATCAATATGATCATCAACACTGCATGATGTACAGAATGTGATGGGCTGTGCAATCTGTTCAGGAGGGAAAACAGCAACATGACACATGGAGCCTCCGCTTTTACAAATCTGTCTGTGCACAGCCCTGATAAATACATATACGGGAGGTCAAGGGAAATTATAGAGCAGTGTACAGGGGCGGCTGGTGCTCAAAAATTTTGGGGGGCGCATACAAACTGAAAAATACTGTAACCACCCCCCCCCAATCAATTGCAGCCTCACTGTGCCCGTCATATGCATGTTTTGTGCCCGTCATGCATGTATTGTGCCCGTCATATGCATCAATTGTGCCCGTCATGCATGTATTGTGCCCGTCATGCATGTATTGTGCCCGTCATGCATGTATTGTGCCCGTCATATGCATGTATTGTGCCCGTCATATGCATCAATTGTGCCCGTCATATGCATGTATTGTGCCCGTCATGCATGTATTGTGCCCGTCATATGCATGTATTGTGCCCGTCATATGCAGCCATTGTGCCCGTCATATGCATGTATTGTGCCCGTCATATGCAGCCATTGTGCCCATCATATGCAGCCATTGTGCCCGTCATATGCAACCATTGTGCCCGTCATATGCAGCCACTGTGCCCGTCATATGCAGCCATTGTGCCCGTCATATGCATTCATTGTGCCCATCATATGCATGTATTGTGCCCGTCATATGCAGCCATTGTGCCCGTCATATGCAGCCATTGTGCCCGTCATATGCAACCATTGTGCCCGTCATATGCAGCCACTGTGCCCGTCATATGCAGCCATTGTGCCCGTCATATGCATTCATTGTGCCTATCATATGCAACCATTGTGCCCATCATATGCAGCCATTGTGCCCGTCATATGCAACCAGGCGCGCCCCTCGGGTCGGCTGTCACTTCACCCCCCCCCGCGTGGCCGGTCTGGCGGCACTTACCGAGAGTGACGGGGCTTCCTCCTCCTCTTCTGTAGCGGCGGCTGTGGCTCCTGTGTCCGCTCGGCTCCTCCGGCTTCTTCCGCCGTGTCTCCTTATCCGCCGAAGCGTTAGGTATCCAAATGCTTTGGCCAATCGGGAGACGGGTCTCACTGACCTGCCTGCTGATTGGCAAGGAGGAACGTTAGAGTGAAAACAGCGAAAATTCATTCGCTATGCCACACAACAGGGTGGGATCGGGACGCAGTGCTCTTCCCCCCCCCCCCCCCGAGCCCACCCTATTTTGAAGCCTATTAGAGCCTCTAATCACGTACTTCAAAATACAACCCCCCGCCTATCCCCGCCATAGTAATTCATGTGTCCGGCGTCCTGAAAGGGGCCGGGCACATGAATAGGGAGGGCGGCAGAGGTGACCGGGGGGGGGGTTGCGAGGCCGGTGCACCCACAAGACATGGACTGCCACTGGTCTTTGATCTCTGTCAAGTGCTGGGGGCTGGATCGCCTCCGCTGCTTTTCCTCCAATCAGGGGCCAAAGAAGCTAAGTGCTAGTTTACCTGCAGCCCTCACACTGGGGACTTGTACAGAATCTTCATGGCGTCCCAGGACGGTGGGTACCGGGTCCTCCGAGGGCAGAGCACATGTGTGACCCGCTTTTGGGTCACTGGTGGCTTAGGGAGAAGGAGAGGGCCTCGGTGGACGTGGGAGAAGGAGATTGCTCCTGGGTGGACGTGGGAGAAGGAGAGGGCGCCTAGATGGACGTGGCAGAAGGAGAGGGCTCCTGGGTGGCCAGACAATAGAGCCCCTGGGTGGCTTAGGGAGAAGGAGAGAGCCCCTGGGTGGCCGTGGAGAAGGAGAGGGCTCCTGGGTGGACGTGGGAGAAGGAGAGGGCTCCTAGGTGGCCGGAGGAGGAGAGAGCCCCTGGGTGGCCGGGGGAGAAGGAGAGAGCCCCTGGGTGGCCGGTGGAGAAGGAGAGAGCCCCTGGGTGGCCAGTGGAGAGGGAGAGGGCTCCTGGGTGGCTTAGGGAGAAGCAGAGAGCCCCTGGGTGGCTTAGGGAGAAGGAGAGAGCCCTTGGGTGGCCAGTGGAGAAGGAGAGAGCCCCTGGGTGGCCGGTGGAGGAGAGGGCACCTGGGTGGCCGGGGGAGAAGGAGAGAGCCCCTGGGTGGCCGGTAGAGAAGGAGAGAGTCCCTGGGTGGCTTACGGAGAAGGAGAGAGACCCTGGGTGGCCGGTGGAGAGGGCTCCTGGGTGGCCGGTGGAGAAGGAGAGAGCACCTGGGTGTTTGGAGGAGGAGAGGGCCCCTGGGTGGCCATTTAGTGAAGAAGAGGGCCCCTGGGTGGCTGGGGGAGAAGGAGAGAGCCCCTGGGTGGCTGGTAGAGAAGGAGAGAGTCCCTGGATGGCTTAGGGAGAAGGAGAGAGGCCTTGGGTGGCCAGTGGAGAAGGAAAGAGCCCCTGGGTGGCCGGTGGAGGAGAGGGCACCTGGGTGGCCGGGGGAGAAGGAGAGAGCCCCTGGGTGGCCGGTAGAGAAGGAGAGAGTCCCTGGGTGGCTTAGGGAGAAGGAGAGAGAACCTGGGTGGCCGGCGGAGAGGGCTCCTGGGTGGCCGGTGGAGAAGAAGAGAGCACCTGGGTGTTTGGAGGAGGAGAGGGCCCCTGGGTGGCCATTTAGTGAAGAAGAGGGCCCCTGGGTGGCTGGGGGAGAAGGAGAGAGCCCCTGGGTGGCCAGTAGAGAAGGAGAGAGTCCCTGGGTGGCTTAGGGAGAAGGAGAGAGACCCTGGGTGGCCGGTGGAGAGGGAGAGGGCTCCTGGGTGGCCGGTGGAGAAGGAGAGAGCACCTGGGTGTTTGGAGGAGGAGAGGGCCCCTGGGTGGCCATTTAGTCAACAAGAGGGCCCCTGGGTGGCCGTGGGAGAAGGAGAGGGCACCTGGGTGTTTGGAGGAGGAGAGGGCCCCTGGGTGGCCATTTAGTGAAGAAGAGGGCCCCTGGGTGGCTGGGGGAGAAGGAGAGGGCACCTGGGTGGTTGGCAGAGAAGGAGTGGGCCCCTGGCTGTTTGAAGGAGATGGAGATGGCCCCAGGGTTGGCCAAAATTGGAAGAGCTGGTCCTTGGGTGGTTGGAGGAGGAGAGGGTGCCACCCTTCTCCCCTGAGGACAGGGACACCCTTCTCTCCCTGGAGGACGGGGACACCCTTCTCTCCCCGGAGGACGGGGACACCCTTCTCTCCCCGGAGGACGGGGACACCCTTCTCTCCCCCGAAGGACGGGGACACCCTTCTCTCCCCCAGAGGATTGGGACACCCTTCTCTCCCCCGGAGGACAGGGACACCAGGGGATGGGGACACCACCTTCTTCTCCTCCAGAGTTACCATGGACCTCTTGGCTCTTCTCTGATGAATGCTCTCCTTGCCTGGCTGGTCAGTTTAGGTGGACGGCCATGTCTTGGTAGGTTTGCAGTTGTGCCATACTCTTTCCATTCTCCGATGATGGATTGAACAGAGCTCCGTGAGATGTTCAAAGCTTGGGAGATTTTTTTATAACCTAACCCTGCTTTATACTTCTCTACAACTTTGTGTTGGTCTATCACATAAAATCCCAATAAAATACATTTACGTTTTTGGTTGTAACATGACAAAATGTGGGAAATTTCAAGGTGTATGAATACTTTTTTAAGGCACTGTATATGGGCATGATTTTCATACTTTTGGTTCTGTATGCCACCAGAATAAAATGAAAACTAAACAATCCAAAATAATTTAAATTGCAGACTGTCAGATTTAATTCAAGGGGTTGAACATAAACATTGAGTACAAATTTTAGGAACTACAACCATTTTTTTTCACACAGTCCCGCCCCCCCCCCCGCCCCCCCATTTTCGGGGGCTCAAATGTAATTGGAAAAGTTAATATAATGATAAATAAAATGATCATTTTTAATATTTTGTTGGGAATCCTTTACTGGCAATGAGTGCCTGAAGTCTGGAACCCATGGACATCACCAAAGACTGCCTTTCCTCCTCTCTGATGCTTTGCCCGGCTCTAACTGCAGGTGTCTTCAATTGTTCTTTGTATGTGGCTCTTCCTGCCTTCAGTTTTGCCTTCAGCAAGTGAAATGCTCAATTGGGATGAGATCAGGTGATTGACTCGGCCATTGCAGAATATTCCACTTCTTTTCCTTCAAAAGTTCCTGGGTTGCTTTTGCAGTGTGTTTTGGATCATTGTCCATCTGTACTGTGAAGCGCCGCCCAATCATTGACTGAATCTGGGCTGACAGTATATCTCGATAGTAGTCCACTATGTGTCACTTACCTGACACAGGAGCCTGCCATGTCCCCGATTTCCTCACTGGCAGTGATTCTTCATCCCTCTTCCTTCCGGGGCCGCAAACTCCGGCTCTGTGACTGGCCGGAGTCGCGTGACGTCACTCCCCCGCATGCCTACTAAAATAGTGCCTGTGTCCAAATAAATATGGACTTAAAGTGGAGGGCCACCCTAAAATAAAAAATAGCCTGAAAAATCGTAAAAAAATTAAAAAAAAAAACATTTGAAAAAAAAAAAAAATGTAAACTTACCTGAGGCCTTGTTGCTAGGCAGTCTTCCTAATCTGCCTCTTCCTCGGTGAGTGGCCCCGTTGCCTTCTGGGAACTGTGTGTGTTCCCAGAAAACCACGGGGCCATTCACAGAGCGCCGTGCCACTCGCACGTGAGCAGTAGGAAACTGGCAGTGAAGCCGCAAGGCTCCACTGCCTGTTTCCCTTAGTTAGGATGGCGGTACCAGGACCCGAGAGCCGAGGGACGGGTCTGCCTCGGGCGGCTGACATCGCGAGCACCCAGGACAGGTAAGTCTACTCATTTAAAGTCAGCAGCTACAGTGTTTGTAGCTGCTGACTTTTAAAAAAAAATTTTAGTGGCCGGAATCCCACTTTAACTGTGTATATATATATACAGTATCTCACAAAAGTAAGTACACCCCTCAGTCACATTTTTGTAAGTATTTTATTCTACCTTTTCATGTGACAGCACTGAAGAAATGACAATGTAAAGTAGTGAGTCTAATTTGGACATTTTGCTTTATATATAGATATATATATATATCTATATATATCTATATATAGTGTTTGGGGGTTTCAAGTAACTGTCCAGGCCCAAAAAAATGCTTATTTCTACATTTAAACAAAAGTGTCATCAAAATGCCTGGTCATAAAATGATTAAAAATCCTTATTTTCAGCCACAGAAAGGAATTCTCATTAAAAATTAAAAATAAAAAAAATTCAGTAAAATGTATTTTTTCTAAAAGAAATTGTGTTTCAAAAACTCCTATGCAAATACCACGTGACATAAAACATTGCAATGACCACCATTTAATTATCTAGGGCTTCTGCTAAATATATATCTATATACATATACCGTATTTATCGGCGTATAACACGCACCGGCGTATAACACGCACCCCAATTTAGGAGGGAATTTTAAGGAAAAAAAACTTTTAGGAGGGAAGTTGAAGGAAAAAAAACTTACATTTAAATGCCCATCATTGCAGCCTTCTCAGTGCAGCCATGTCAGTGCAGCCTTCCCCAGTGCAGCCTTGTTAGTACAGCCATGTCAGTGCAGCCATGTCAGTGCAGCCTTCCCCAGTGCAGCCATGTCAGTGCAGCCATGTCAGTGCAGCCTTGTTAGTGCAGCCTTGTTAGTGCAGCCTTTCCCAGTGGAGCCATTCCCAGTGCAGCCTTCCCCAGTGCAGCCTTGTTAGTGCAGCCTTGTCAGTGCAGCCATGTCAGTGCAGCCATGTCAGTGCAGCCTTGTTAGTGCAGCCTTTCCCAGTGGAGCCTTCCCCAGTGCAGCCTTTCCCAGTGCAGTCATTCCCAGTGCAGCCATTCCCAGTGCAGCCATTCCCAGTGCAGCCATTCCCAGTGCAGCCATTCCCAGTGCAGCCATTCCCAGTGCAGCCTTTCCCAGTGCAGCCTTTCCCAGTGCAGCCTTCCCCAGTGCAGCCTTTCCCAGTGCAGCCTTCCCCAGTGCAGCCTTACCTTCGATCCCCTGTCCTGATCTTTAAAATCGCCGACCGCGATTTGAAAATGGCGCCGCCGGCGCCGAAATACACCGAGCCGGTCCTCGGCTCTTTCCGGCGGCTCTCGTTCATTTTCGGCTCCACTCGTAGTCCCGAGCGGAGCTATCCGAACCTAGCCGAGTAGGTTCGGATAGCTCCGCTCGGGACTACGAGTGGAGCCGAAAGTAAACGAGAGCCGCCGGAAAGAGCCGAGGATCGGCTCGGTGTATTTCGGCGCCGGCGGCGCCATTTTCAAATCGCGGTCGGCGATTTTAGGATTGTGACAGGTCGGGATCGCAGGGTATCGGCGTATAACACGCACCTGCGACTTTCCCCTGATTTTAAGGGGAAAAAAGTGCGTGTTATACGCCGATAAATACGGTATCTATATAGATATATATATATATATATTAATAAATAAATTCATAAATCTATATATATCTATATATATAGACATAGATAATGTTTGGAGGTTTATCTTTTATATTTTACCAAAATATTGGGAATTATATTGTGTTTTTTGCCATTAAAATTTATTAAAATGTATTTTTTCTAGCAAACAAAATGCTGATTTCTGCATGTAAACAAAGTCCCTGGTCATCAAATGGTTAATAATCCTTATTGTAAGCCACAGAAACCTGGCAGATTTGAATTTTTGTCAGTTGGTGAGTCTCAACTGCTCAACTGCCGTTGCCATGGTAACAACGGCAGTTAAGCCACGTGACCTCATTTGCATATCCCTGTGATGATGTCATAGAGAGAGAACCTGGTAAGAGGAAGTGTTTAACAGCCAGGAGCTCAGAGAGTGTTTGTACTCTGAGAGAGAGAAGGAAGCGCTTTGTGTTTCTCTTCAATCTTGCGGATGATATTGAAAATGCTGAAGCAATTCAGAGATAATTCTGTGCAAATAATGAAAGATCAGCCGGCACAGGCGAGAGCCGGACTTCCAATGGAAGAGTCCCGGCCAGCCGCACTGCCCCCGGTTACTGCCCCACGTAGGGGTGTGTTTGGGGCAATTAGGCGGCTTTTTAAGAAAAAGAATAAAGTTCCCCCTCTGTACACCAACCAAGAGGGATTATCACAGGAACGTGGGGGGTCCTCGGCTGAGGTCCCCCAGCTAGCCGCACTGCCCCCGGTTACTGCCCCACGTAGGGGTGTGTTTGGGGCAATTAGGCGGCTTTTAAAAAAAAAGAAGACAGTTCCCCCTCTGTACACCAACCAAGAGGGATTATCACAGGAACGTGGGGGGTCCTCGGCTGAGGTCCCCCAGCCAGCCGCACTGCCCCCGGTTACTGCCCCACGTAGGGGTGTCCTTGGGGCAATTAGGCGGCTTTTTAAGAAAAACAAGACAGTTCCCCCTCTGTACACCAACCAAGAGGGATTATCACAGGAACGTGGGGGGTCCTCGGCTGAGGTCCCCCAGCCAGCTGTACAGCCCCGAGTTACTGCCCCACGTAGGGGTGTCCTTGGGGCAGATAGGCAGCTTTTTATGAAAAAGAACAAGGTTCCCCCTCTGTACACCATCCAAGAGGCATCATTAGAGGAACGTGGGGGGTCCTCGGCTGAGGCCCCCCAGACAGCTGTACAGCCCCAGGTTACTGCCCCACGTAGGGGTGTCCATTGGGCAGATAGGCAGCTTTTTACAGAAAATAGAGCTGAACCTCTGAACAGCAACCAAGAGAGATCAGCACCGGAGAGAGCAGGAAAAGAGGATTTTGGTAAGTATTATAATAGAGGAATCTAATATACTGAATGCCCCCTCCCCCCACATACTATATACACCGGGGTCTCTGCATAGAGTAGGTAGATGGAACATTAAAAAATATATATATAGTGTTTGGGGGTTTCAAATAACTTTCTACCAAAAAAAAAAAAATGATTTCTACAATGCCTGGTCATCACATGGTTGATAATCCTTATTTTCAGCCACAGAAAGAAATTTTCATTAAAAAAAAAAAAAAAAAAATCAATTTAAGTGTATTTAAAAATTGACCAACATTTTATTCTCTAGGGCTTCTGCTAAACAAATATATATAGTGTTTGGGGGTTTCAAATAACTTTCTACCAAAAAAAAATAATGATTTCTACAATGCCTGGTCATCAAATGGTTGATAATCCTTATTTTCAGCCACAGAAAGAAATTTTCATAAAAAAAAAAAAATAAAAAATCAATTTAAGTGTATTTAAAAATTGACCAACATTTTATTCTCTAGGGCTTCTGCTAAACAAATATATATAGTGTTTGGGGGTTTCAAATAACTTTCTAGCGAAAACAAAATGCTGATTTCTACATGAAAACAAAGTCCCTGGTCATCAAATGGTTAATAATCCCTATTGTAAGTCACAGAAAGAAATTCTCATTAAAAAAAAAAAAAAACGGTTGTTTTCCTCCTGCTGGCAGATTTGAATTTTTGTCAGTTGGTGAGTCTCAACTGCTCAACTGCCGTTGCCATGGTAACATTGGCAGTTAAGATGGAACAGGAATAGAGGGGAAATCTTCTGATGGGGACACGGCGTCCGGTGACAACGCTCTAGGATGGGGACTGAGATCCCATTGGACAGATTTCTTCCCAAGTCTTCCTGTGATTTGAAATCTATAAACTCTAAAGATTGTGGGTGGAATTTTCCATCATCCCAATAGATCGTTTTTAGAGAATCTCCTCATTTGGTGGGAATTTTTTAAGGCAATAAAACATTTACATTTTATAAAAAATCATTTATTGAAATTTTGTATCAGTTTTTTTTACTATTTTAATGATACAAAATTTCAATAAATGATTTTTATAAAATTCTAATGTTTTATTGCCTTAAAAAAAAAACCACCAAAAAAGTCTTGCTGTGATTACAGAGCCGATAATGGGGGGAAATATCCCTTCCTGTCGGCGGGCTAAAAATAAATTAAATTGACTTGTAATTAGCAGTCAGCATGTGACAGTTGGCTGCATGTGACAGTTGGCTGCATGTGACAGTTGGCTGACTCTTCAGGTGACCGTTGGGCAGCCAATCAGGTGTGAGGTGACGGGTATGAGGTGTGGAGGAGACGCACAGACCTGACAGGCAGCCCAACTGTAAAACTAAAGGATTGCACATGGCAGGCTGGCAGAGCTCCACCCCCAATCACTGCCACCCCCATCATTGTCACTCATTGTGGACAGTCGTGTTCTGGGCTCTGTAAGAAGATTCCTTCCATTTTATCCTATAGTGACCAGGACATAGAGCTGCCCACAGGACTCACCCCCCTGCTCCTGCAGAAACCCCCCAAATATTTTAGTCGACAAAATGAACACTGATCCCCCACTCTATATTTTTTAACCACTTGCCGCCCACCATATAGAAAAATGATGGCGGCAAAGTGGTTTCAATGTCCTGACTGGACATCATATGACGTCCGGCAGGATATCAAGCCGCTGCGCTTCCCCGGGGGTGCGCATCGTGGCGATTGTTGTTGCGGGGTGTCAGCCTGACACCCCGCAACACCGATCTAGGTAAAGAGTCTCTGACAGACTGTAGGACCACCAGGGATGCCACCACTAGACCACAAGGGATGCCAATCAGTGCCCATAATGGGCATCACTGATTGGCAGGCATTATTGTTTGGCACTGATTGGCATCCATCAGTAACATTTATTAGTGTACAGTGCCACCTATCAGTGACCATCTGTGCCGCCTATCAATCCCCATCTGTGCCGCCTATCAGTGCCCATCTGTGCCGCCTATTAGTGCCCATCCATGCTGCATATCAGTGCCACCTATCAGTGCCCCATCAGTGCTGCATATTAGTGCCCATCATCAGTGTCCATCAGTGCCCATCAGTGCCACCTCATCAGTGCCCATCTGTACTGCCTTATCAGTGCCCGTCAGCGCAGCCCCATCAGTGCCCATCAGTGAAGGAGAAAAATTACTTATTTACAAAGTTTTGTAACAGAAACAAAGAAAAAACATTTTTTTTCAAAATTTTCGTGTTTTTTTTTTATTTGTTTAGCAGAAAATAAAAACCCCAGAGGTGATCAAATACCACCACAAGAAATCTCTATTTGTGCAGATGGTCATTGGGACATATGATTTTACTGTTACATATGAAGGGAACAGGTGTTTTTACCGTGTGGGGACAGTGTTTTGGGGACACTATTTTGGGGACATTGTGATTTTACATTGAGTGGGGACATGTGTAGGGACATTGTGTGTTTACATTGTGTGGGGACACTGGGCCGGTGATCAGTGTGTAAAAAGCTGTAAAAGCAGCTCATATTCAATGATCACCGGCTGGCTTCAGCAATCCGCTCTCTTCTCCTCCCTGACAACTTCCGTGTGAGGAGAGGAGAGACGATCGCCTAGCAACCAGCTCTCTATTTACATCACATGACAGCTGTGTGATCAGGAGGGCCAATCACAGAGCCCTCCTGCTGTTCGGAGATGTCCCGTGTCCGGGTGACACGAGCGCATCGGGGTCGCACTGCTGGCGCGCGCGATCCCCCTCCTTCTGAGGAACGTTCCTGAACGTCCACTCAGAAGGAGGAAGCGCCCACCCGGCCGTATCTGTGCAGTGGCCGGGAGGGAGGTGGTTAAAATGAGAAGAAAAGAGGTTTAACCTTAAACTACGTAGAGGGTTCTTTACTGTATGTGCGGCAAGGATGTGGAATTCCCTTCCACAAGCGGTGGTCTCAGCGGGGAGCATCGATAGTTTCAAAAAATTATTAGATAATCACCTGAAGGACCGCAACATACAGGGATATACAATGTAATACTGACATATAATCACACACATAGGTTGGACTGGATGGACTTGTGTCTTTTTTCAGCTTCGCCTACTATGTAACTATGTAACTGCTGAGATAAAACCAAATACAAAATGTTGAAATCTTTATTAGTTAGGATAAGCAGAACGATGAGATTGCATTGAGAGGGAGGAAGAGATAAGCTGGGTATACATGCCCAGTTTTATTTCATTCAAGATCCCCACCCCCACACAAGTGATAGAACTGTAGGGATGTCCTCTGCTTATTATAGTCCTACAGTGGGGACTCCCCCAGGAATACACAGATCAGCGCTGCAGCCATTGGCTTCATGTACTGATCAATGCTGGTTCTCCAGCAGGACTGTTCGATGGAAGGCGATCAATAGACTGGACTTTGTAGAACAGACAGCAGTACATATGGACTGGGGCCCCATGATTCCTAACAGCAGCCCCGTTGGATTAAATCACAACCACTACCAAGCAGGAAGCACAGCCTGCATATGTAATGTAGCAGATCGGCGGTCTTTATCACCAAGATCTCAGTGCAGTGAGAGATCCCATTAGGATTTCTACCTTTTTGGTGGACAGAAGGTTGAATTCTGGGTATTCGGGGTGAATAGCTGTTAGAGACTCCAACTTAAACTTGTATTAGCACAGAAAGCCGTACCCTGAGAATGGACTCCCAGGGATGAGAACCCCCATATCCTCCATGTTTATATAGGACCCCCTATATCCTCCATGTTTATATAGGACCCCCTATATCCTCCATGTTTATATAGAACCCCCATATCCTCCATGTTTATATAGAACCCCCATATCCTCCATGTTTATATAGAATTCCCATATCCTCCATGTTTATATAGAACCCCCATATCCTCCATGTTTATATAGAACCCCCATATCCTCCATGTTTATATAGAACCCCCATATCCTCCATGTTTATATAGAACCCCCATATCCTCCATGTTTATATAGAACCCCCATATCCTCCATGTTTATATAGAACCCCCATATCCTCCATGTTTACATAGAATTCCCATAAAGAGAAACGCGTCACACAAGATCATTTCCATAGCTCAGATGACATTCACTTACATATGTTAAAGGAAACCCATTCAACGTCCACAGATTCTGTGTGACATCAATAAATAAAGTGTAAATAGCAGGAATAGAAATAATTGGGGTTTTTTTCTCTCCCCAGATGGATACAATGACCCAACCCCCAATGAAATGGGATCGATTCTACTGGTTGAATCCATCAGTGAAGAAACCCAAGTGGTTCCAATCACCACAGAGGCTGGGAAATCACCATTCACCCATAACAAGAAACCACGAGTGGTAGTGATTCCATCCACCCAGGACGAGGATGCACGAGTGGTAGTGATTCCATCTTCCAGGAGCCAGCAAGTACAAGTGATCACGATTCCATCAACCAAAGGCCAGGAAGTAGAAGTGATAATAGACACCGGGAAGAAGGAGGGAAGATATATGTCAAGGTCCACCATGGAGCAGGGAACGCAGATTACAAGACCCACAATGAACAGGAGAATACTGGTGAATGGGACCCCATCCACTATGGACCAGGAAATACAGGTGACCCCATCCACTGTGGACCAGGAAATACAGGTGACCCCATTCACCAAGGAGCAGGAGACACATATGTCATTGTCCATCAAGGAGCAGGGGACACAAATGTCACTGTCCACCAAGGATCAGGAGACACATATGTCATTTTCAACCAAGGAGCAGGGGACACAAATGTCACTGTCCACCAAGGAGCAGGGGACACATATGCCACTGTCCACCAAGGAGCAGGGGACAAATATGTCATTGTCCACCAAGGAGCAGGGGACAAATATGTCATTGTCCACCAAGGAGCAGGGAACGCAGATTACAAGATCCACGAAGAACAGGAGAGTGCAGGTGAATGTGCCTAAATCCACTATGGACCAGGAAATACAGGTGACCCCAATCACCAAGAACAGGCAAGCACAGGTGTGTCCACCCACCAAGGATCAGTCAACTGAAGTAGGTCTCTCCTTCAAGAATCAGCATACACCGGTAACTCCTCCATACAGCGGCCATGGGGCATCTCCACTAGTCCCATCCAGAAGTGTTATGGTGGAACAGTCATGCGAACTTTCATTGGAAAGATTCACTTTCCATGGAATACTTGGAGAGGGGGCCTATGGGAAGGTGGTGTTGGCCTCCCATGCTGCCATTCCACAGAAGCTGGCCGTGAAGATTATAAATAAGCGAGAACTACTTGATCAAGATCCCAGCATGGCCACCAAAGAGCGTCAGATAATGATAAACCACAAGAGCAATCCATATATGACCCATCTATTTGGATCATTCCAGACAAAGGTAAGTCTTTCCATCTTCCATTTTTTTCATCTCTTTTCTGTACTGCGCTCCACTACTGATGAGACACCTAAAATAGTGATTCAAATCACAACCTTGTTGGGAGTCGAAAGGTATACAAGGGTAAGCTTCCTTCCTTCCCCCGATGATGGTCTTCAGGTCTGGCAATTAGTCCTATAGGCATTGAGTGCTGAATTGGAGGAGGAGGAAGGGAGTTTCACCTTGTGTCCCACACCAGGTTTTCTGAGGCCTCCGGCTGTAGTCGGGGAAGCAGTATAGGTAGGAGCAGAACTCTAGAGCGCCTCCTACACGGCTGGAGGCTGGTTAGGTAAACTTTACATAGTAGAGGATTTGTTTACAGAAACAATTTACTGAGAAGCTGCCATTACTGACCTACTTTGGAAAATGCTAGTAGCCTGGCTGCCTCTGGCCTCAAAACGTTGCCAGCTAGGGGGACAGGAGAAGTCAGCCCTTCTGATCTACGTGGGACTTCCATGCTGGTGACCAAAGTATTGAAGTCCTTGGATCACCGTAACATCCAGACAAAACTAGTATTGTGATCAGGATAGTCCAGCCATGGCTGCCTATGTATTTTCTCTGTTTGATTTTCCCAAACTCTTAAAGGAACATCCCACATTGCACTATCTGTTAGTGTGTGTGTCTTCCTATATTTCTCCACAAAGTGAAATCTTATTTGTCTCTAATGTAACCTTTATCTCTTATTTTCACACAGACTCATCTGTTCTTTGCCATGGAATACCTGAGTGGAGGAGATCTTGATAAACTGCTAATGACGCACAAAGCACTTGACGAGAACATCGTAAGGTAAGTCCAATGACAGGACCATTACGGAGCTGGGGGTGGCTGGCCAATGAGAACAGGCAATGACGCAGCCAGGCCCCTCCAACTGAGTCCATCCACACCCCTATGTACTATAGGGGGAAGTCACTTAGCTTTATATTTTCTTGGTCTGTGATGATTTTGAATGCTAATTCATATTTTTCTTTCTCCTTTCAGAGGTCTCACTGCGGAGATTATTTGTGAACTGCAGTGCCTGCATGCCGGTCAGGTCATCCATAGGTAAGTATTGGATTAGCTGACTAACAATCACCCATTGGCTTCTGGTATTTTATGATGAATCAGGAAGACTTTCCACCAGAGTTCCCAGTTGTGTTGTCTCCCGTAAAGTCTCATTCCATCTGCTGCAGACGTCTCCCTGCTCATGTCATATTCTGCTTAATGTAACTGTTCACTCTTTCTTCACAGAGATCTCAAACCGGGAAACATTCTACTGAACGCCGACGGTCACGTTCGAATAGCTGATTTTGGCTTGTCTGAGATGGGAGTCTCCAAATTCAATAAGATCAAAGGACGTATCGGTACAACAATGTACATGGCCCCAGAGGTAAGATTGGTGATTTCCAGATATTAGACTTAGTTGTAATGCTTATTATGGGATATAGAGAAGAGCTAAAGGGGGCTCCTCATTCATTGAATGGAGAATTCCTCCAGTGGGACCCCCGATTGCTTTCAGTGGGTCACCAGGCTGGTTCTATATCCAACAAAAGGTGGGAAGTTCTGAGTTGGAGCGGTGTTGGAGCTTCTTTGTGGGGGACATTGTGGCCGGGTGTTGATGAATGGATCTGTCCCACCCAATTCACACTTATAAATGGGGTAAAAGCTCCTGGAGCTTCTCACCTGCTCTACTCCTTCTTCTCTTTACCATGGTGAGAGCTTGTGAACATTGAGCTATTGGGGTCAGTACACCTTTATCTGCCCCCTGTAATAGGCATAATTTAAGTGTATCTCTAGGCAAGGGTTGGACCCTCTCTTAGGTGTTTCTTGGTGTCTGAGTTCTCATTAGGGGAAGTCACACTCTTTATTTGTACTGATGACCATCGATAGCCAGAAAATGAAGGGAAGTGCAAAATGTTAGAGCTGTCCCCAGAACAGGAATAGAGGGAAAGTCTTCCAATGGTGGGTTCAAGACTCTAAGAGTAGAATGGGAGATTTCCTTTAACTTCCTCTTGCATCTCTGAAACAGGAAGTGAACTTTCCCCAATGGTACACAGACAGCAAAATAACCTGGCAGGGGTATTAACCCTTCTGTACTCGATCCTGCTTGAGGTGATTGTAGCCGTATTAGCGCACTTGTAACAAGAACAATTGAGTACTGTCTGTGATCATTTTTTTTTATTTCCACCAACCTTCACATTTTCAGGGCAAGCTTTCGGGGGTGTGTGACCCCTTTCTTCGCCCTCTTCTTTGCCCCAAATAGTACTCTTGGACCTTTGAAGAAGGGGCCACACCCCAAAAGCTTGTCCTGAAAATTTGGATGTTAGCATAAATTAAAGAGAAAGTATTTTGGATGTAAATGTACAATATATATGTGTAAAGCGCTGCATACAATTGATGGCGCTATATAAGAACCCGTAATGAATAAATGGACAGTACTCAATTGTTTTTGTACTCTGTCCAAAACTTTAAAAAAAAAGAAAGTTGTGACTATGCGTAAACTTTAAGCCCCTCCTCCAATATTCACAAGCTCCGCCTTAGTTTAATGTCAATTTTAGGACCATTTTAGTCATCTCTGTTCTCTGCCTACAAACTCGCTCATCCTTCTTTTTCTCTCTTATGTTTCTGCAGGTCCTTTCAGGTAGACAATACTACAATGTTGCAGACTATTTCTCCCTAGGAGTGATCATATACGAGATGGTCACGGGAACGCATCCTTATGCTGATTACACTAGGACTGACGGAGTATATCGGAAAGCACTCCTTAACTTCACCCCTCCTTTTATACGGGAAAGAACGACTCCCATCCAGGACCTCCTATCTGGGGTGAGTATTATCTTCTTCTAACACAAAAAAACCCTTTCCAAGTTATATACACCTTGTTAGGATTTTAGGAAACATGATTGGACATTCATGTGGGTCATAGCAGTACTTTCAGCATGCTGACTGCTTAGTGCAGGGGTGCTCAACCCGTGTCCCTCAGTGTTTAAACATTAACACAATGTTTGGACAATATAACACGAGTTTGATGGGCACAGTGGCTGCGTTTGATGGGCACTGCGGCAGCTTTTGATGGGCACAGGGGCTGCGTTTGATGGGCACTGCGGCAGCTTTTGATGGGCACAGTGGCAGCTTTGATGGGCACAGTGGCAGCTTTGATGGGCACAGTGGCAGCTTTGATGGGCACAGTGGCTGTGTTTGATGGGCACAGTGGCAGCTTTTGAGGGGCACAGACAGTGGCTGTGTGTGATGCACAACTTGAACTTACTTAAGTAGACAGTGTTAGACTTACTTGAGGCCGCCGGCCTGGTGCAGTACAGTGTGTCACTCACACCAGCAAGGCAGCGCCAGCTATCAAGGGCCGTCTTTCCGCTCCGCTCCCTCTCCATGCTGTCTGAAGAACATGGCAGAGGTGGGCAGAGCTTGTTCACTAGCAGCTGGGGCAGCCGCGGCGCGCTATGAATGCTGGGGCAGCCGCGGCCTCTGACTGACGTCACTGGTTGCTATCTAGGCGCCGGGCGGCCGGCGATTCTACCAAGTGAGCAGCCAGTGCAGTCAGTCAACTTAAGCAGCAGATTGCAGCACTGAGGATCGGCCCTGGATGGGGCCCTCCAGACAAGTGGGGCCCCCGGGCAACTGCCCAGCGTGCCCAGTGAAAAAAACTGCCCTGCACGGGACCCCATACAGCCTATCTGACAGGCCCCTCCCCAACCTCCAAAAATATCAAATGCTATTTTCACTAAAGTGCCATGGCTGCGATGCCATGCTTCTCAGCCCTGGCAGAAATGGTACCCTTATCAATAAATACCTATTCGGTTGACTATAGGGTCGCCGCCTTTTCTTCAAGTCAAACCCGAACACTTTAGCAGCGCACAGCAATTTTGCTTTGTAGTATAAACTATACATATATTTTACCAATAAATAACATTTCTAATCATATGAAGTTAATAACAAGAGTCACCCTTTACATCAGAGTCCACAGAGTTCCCTTTCACTGTAAGTGAAGCACCGCATACTAAAGCACTCCATACATTCAAAATCAGAAAGTTCGTTTTTTTTGTGATCCGATGACGCCACCATTGATTTTAGAAATTCGGCCGACCAAGCCTTGAATTTAGCCTCATATTACTACAGAAAATAATTTTAAACTGCCCTGTTGGGGGGTGGGGGAGCTTTGGTTGAAATATCAGGGGTCTAAACAGACCCCTGATGTCTCACATTTGAGATAGAGAAAAGGGACTGAGGACAGATATTCATCCCTTTCTCTGCAGCCTTTAGCTACACTAGATCCACAAGTGTCAGTGATAAGGCAATACAGCCGGCCTTCCAGCTCAGCAGGTGCCTGGGCCCCCCTTTTTTGAAGTGATGGGGCCCGGGCCCAATACAGGAGGGATGGCTGTACTGCCTTATCAGCGGCCCTGGTCCCAGGCAGAGTGATACCAAGTGCTCTCCTCCTTCCAGCAGCCTGGAGAGCGATGCCAGCAGAAGCTGGAAGAGGAAAAGGGAGGTCGGTGTATTAAACAACACATACAATGGGCATATTAGCACCTATAAAAGGGATAACAACTATAAGCTGCTATCACACTGACCCGCAGGTGCAGCGCAGTGCATGGCAGCGAAAGATCATTTTATTTATATATTCTTCATAACAATTCACTGCCAGAAATCTGTTTTATTTTTAGAAATACTCAGTTTTTCTTTAAAAACTCCTGACCCAATATTACACAATAAGGTCCCATGCTATGACCCGATCCAATATTACACAATAAGGTCCCATGCTACGACCCGATCCAATATTACACAATAAGGTCCCATGCTACGACCCGATCCAATATTACACAATAAGGTCCCATGCTACGACCCGATCCAATATTACACAATAAGGTCCCATGCTACGACCCGATCCAATATTACACAATAAGGTACCATGCTACGCCCTGATCCAATATTACACAATAAGGTGCACAATACAACACCCGATCCAATATTACACAATAAGGTACCATGCTATGACCCGATCCAATATTACACAATAAGGTCCCATGCTATGACCCGATCCAATATTACACAATAAGGTACCATGCTACGACCTGATCCAATATTACACAATAAGGTGCACAATACAACACCCGATCCAATATTACACAATAAGGTCCCATGCTATGACCCGATCCAATATTACACAATAAGGTCCCATGCTATGACCCGATCCAATATTACACAATAAGGTCCCATGCTATGACCCGATCCAATATTACACAATAAGGTACCATGCTATGACCCGATCCGATATTACACAATAAGGTACGGTACCATACTACGACCCGATCCAATATTACACAATAAAGTCCCATGCTATGACCCAATCCAATATTACACAATAAGGTACCATGCTATGACCCGATCCAATATTACACAATAAGGTCCCATGCTATGACCCGATCCAATATTACACAATAAGGTCCCATGCTATGACCCGATCCAATATTACACAATAAGGTCCCATGCTACGACCCGATCCAATATTACACAATAAGGTCCCATGCTACGACCCGATCCAATATTACACAATAAGGTTCCATGCTATGACCCGATCCAATATTACACAATAAGGTACGGTACCATACTACGACCCGATCCAATATTACACAATAAAGTCCCATGCTATGACCCGATCCAATATTACACAATAAAGTCCCATGCTACGACCCGATCCAATATTACACAATAAGGTCCCATGCTATGACCCGATCCAATATTACACAATAAGGTCCCATGCTACGACCCGATCCAATATTACACAATAAGGTACCATGCTACGACCCGATCCAATATTACACAATAAGGTACCATGCTACGACCTGATCCAATATTACACAATAAGGTCCCATGCTATGACCCGATCCAATATTACACAATAAGGTCCCATGCTATGACCCGATCCAATATTACACAATAAAGTCCCATGCTACGACCCGATCCAATATTACACAATAAAGTCCCATGCTACGACCCGATCCAATATTACACAATAAGGTCCCATGCTACGACCCAATCCAATATTACACAATAAGGTCTCATGCTACGAACCGATCCAATATTACACAATAAGGTACCATGCTATGACCCGATCCAATATTACACAATAAGGTCCCATGCTATGACCCGATCCAATATTACACAATAAGGTACCATGCTATGACCCGATCCAATATTACACAATAAGGTACCATACTATGACCCGATCCAATATTACACAATAAGGTACCATGCTATGACCCGATCCAATATTACGCAATAAGGTCCCATGCTATGACCCGATCCAATATTACACAATAAGGTACCATGCTATGACACGATCCAATATTACACAATAAGGTACCATGCTATGACCCGATCCAATATTACACAAAAAGGTACGGTACCATACTACGACCCGATCCAATATTACACAATAATGTACCATGCTACGACCTAATCCAATATTACACAATAAGGTCCCATGCTACGACCCGATCCAATATTACACAATAAGGTCCCATGCTACGACCTAATCCAATATTACACAATAAGGTCCCATGCTACGACCCGATCCAAGCATGACATAGTAGGGGGATTAAAAGCAAGATCACAGAAGTTGAAATACGTCACTGTCAGAGTCCAATATTAAAACGGGTGTTGTATTCTTCACATATCGCTATTGCTATCTTGTGGTTTCTTATCGTATTTTTTTCTCCTTTACAGCTCTTAAAGGTTGACCCGGAAAAACGTGAATTCTTCGTAAGTAACATCAGAAGTCACCCATTCTTCAACACGATCAACTGGACGGAGGTAGAGAAAGGAATATCACCATCACCGCTTACACCAGATATGGTAAGTATATGAATAATGGAGGAGTCCGTGTACATTGGGGGGGGGGTCAGCCCCAGGTTCTTCTTTACTTCACATACATATAAAACGTATGTTATGTACAGAATCCTCACATTTGTCTGTGACTTTACGGTCGCTGCACAATCACATGGTCTGGGACAATTATATGGTCCGGGGACAATCACATGGTCCGGTGACAATCACATGGTCTCATGGTCTGGGGACAATCACATGATCCGGGGACAATCACATGATCCGGGGACAATCACATGGTCCGGGGACAATCACATGGTCCGGGGACAATCACATGGTCTCATGGTCTGGGGACAATCACATGGTCTCATGGTCTGGGGACAATCACATGGTCTCATGGTCTGGGGACAATCACATGATCCGGGGACAATCACATGGTCCGGGGACAATCACATGGTCCGGGGACAATCACATGGTCTCATGGTCTGGGGACAATCACATGGTCCAGGGACAATCACATGGTCTGGGGACAATCACATGATTCGGGGACAATCACATGGTCCGGGGAGAATCACATGGTCTGGGGACAATCACATGGTATGGGGACAATCACATGGTCCAGGGACAATCACATGATCCGGAGGCAATCACATGATCCGGGGACAATCACATGGTCTGGAGACAATCACATGGTCTGGGGACTTGTCTGAATGAATTCTGTTTATTCTTGGTGATAATTATTGTGTATGTGTCAGGCACACAGCTTAGACCTGCTTTCATTTACATGGTGATCCCGCCACTAACCCACTTCCTGTCCTGGGGTGACAACACACACTC
The DNA here is from genome assembly GCA_037952925.1 of Lithobates clamitans. Classification (NCBI taxonomy): domain Eukaryota; kingdom Metazoa; phylum Chordata; class Amphibia; order Anura; family Ranidae; genus Lithobates; species Lithobates clamitans. The sequence goes on along the minus strand of JBBGZY010002347.1, from coordinate 79,268 downwards.
GCTGCCTCTATGGAGAAGAAGTGTTGTCACCCTAGCCTGCCTTCCTGATTAGAACTAAAACACCTGCACCTCTCCTTATCTCTAGTGCATAGAGGGGTGTTGCTTTGTAGTTTACAGACAATAGATGAGAAAGCTGATAAGGATTTTTGAGATCTCAGCTCAATGCACAGGAACTTAAGCCGGCCTTAGATGGATTGAATCTCGGTCGGTACAGCAGGGGACCAGTCGAGATTTAATCCATCTATGGGCAGGCTGGTGGTACTGACATTGATCCATCGATCGGGTACAGCCTGTCTGATATTTTGCATGCGATCACTACCAGCGGCTATAGCCACCAGCAGCGATCATTGTGTTCTGTCGGCAGGGAAGGCTCTGGATTTCTGACAGGAATAACAGGTATTGTTCTGTACCTGCTCTTAGCCTGAAAGAAACAAAGAGAGTGATTGCAGCCCCCACATCTAAGGACCCCACAGGAATAGGTGACATTTTGGTCCTTGGGTGTGATAATGCAGTGTAAAGCTTCTTTTGACCACTAGAGGGAGATGTGGTTGAAGGAGCCTTCTTGGGGTAATTGGCTGCCATTGGGTTCACCAAGCTTTATTACCATTTCCTGTACCAATCAGAATCAGTGATGAATGTCTTTTTCCCTTTTCAGCTTTCCAAGGAACCGGAACATAGAACAATGGAAATAGCGGAATGTTTAATCTGCAATGACAAAAAGATGCGGATGGCGAAGAAAGAGCAGAAGAACTTTGAAGGCTTTTCCTACATCAGCGAAAGTCTAAAGCCGCAGCCAATGGCCTCATCTCCAGCACCATCAGAGAGCCATTAAAGCATCTCCACCAACTTATAAAACAGACAGAAGAGGGGGTTGCCCCCCCTTGGTGGTGAGTGGAGAACTGAATCACCAACTATCAACGTAGCTGGACAAACAAGACGATTGACTGTTTCTAGAAGAAGACTCAAAAAGTCTGCGGAACCCTCTCAGGGACCAGGTACGGCTGTACCAACACAGATCCCTACACTGGTGGCGGCTGCCATTCCAGTAACGAGAGAGTCCTCCCATCCATCGGCTCCCCATTTTTGTTTTTGGAGCTTCTGAATCACCAACAATCAATGTAGCTGGACAAACAAGACAATTGGCTGTTCCTAGAAGAAGACTCAACAAAAAAGTCTGAGGAACCCTCCCAGGGGTTATACTTGCCTGCTAGTCGCCCCGACATTTGGCTACCTCCTTACTATTCCTTGCTGTCCTGGGCTGTTGTTTCCTCTCCATCCTCCTGTAGCCTAGCGTGAGCGTGAGCTGGGAGACCCTGGGGGCCGCGACCTGGAGCCAGTTGCAGCCCAGTCCATCCTCACCACTAGAGGCTCTGGTGAACACCTGCTGGCTCTTAGACTCCGCGCCCTGGGGAATCTATGCTCTAACTCACTGTGGGATCCGTGTTGGTGCTCCAGGAGACCTGGATACAGGTGACCTGACAATCCCTACACTGGTGATGGATGCCACTCCAGTAACAAGAAAGTCCTCCCATCCATCGGCCCTCCATTTTTGTTTTTGGTAGGGAGGAAAAGAGGTGGGAAGGGGAGGTTGGAGGAATAAAGGGGGTGAGGGTTGGGGGGAACCCCCACACCCTTTCCTTTCCCCCAACCTCCCCTTCCCCCTCCTATCAATGTAGCTGGACAAACAAGACAATTGGCTGTTCCTAGAAGAAGACTCAACAAAAAAGTCAGAGGAACCCTCCCAGGAACCAGGTATGGCTGTACCAACACAGGTCCCTACACTGGTGGCAGCTGCCACTCCAGTAACCGGAGGGTTCTCCCATCAGCCTTCTATTTCCCTTTCTGCAGAAGCTTTAAGGTTAAGCTCTAAGGTTAATCAAAAATATCACATTCTAAAGGGAAAGGTAGAACAAGGGGGAGGGGGAGTATGGAAGAGGGAAAGAGGGAGGAAAAGAGGGGGAAAGGGGAGGTTGGAGGAATAAAGGGGGTGAGGGTTGGGGGGAACCCCCACACCCTTTCCTTTCCCCCAACCTCCCCTCCCCCCTCCTTTCCTCCCTCTCTCCCTCTTCCACACCCCCCCTCCCCCTTGTTCTACCTTTCCCTTTAGAATGTAAGTTTTTAAATTAACCTTAAAGCTTAAGGTCCACATTTACACTCTTGGCAACTCTTGGAGATGAGGCAGCTTTTGGAGGACTTGGTTCGGTTCCCCCGGGCCTAGCAGGCTGTTTACCACCAACAACTCAGGCACTTTTTTACAGTTGATTATATTTAATCGCTGTATTGTCGATCGACATTAAGTAATTGATTATGTTGTGACGTTTAGAGGCTGGTATGTTTTTGAGGCGTGTGTTGGACCGGCTATAAGGGAAGGTTGGAGGCCGGTATGTTTTTGAGGCGTGTGTTGGACCGGCTATAAGGGAAGGTTGGAGGCCGGTATGTTTTTGAGGCGTGTGTTGGACCGGCTATAAGGGAAGGTTGAAGGCCGGTATGTTTTTGAAGCGTGTGGTGGACCGGCTATGAGGGGAGCCTGGAACTCTTTTTGTCTTTAGAGGTGGAAGGAGTCTTTCTAGCTTTCTTTAGGCTTTCTCTGCTGGAGAAATGAGAACTCTTCCCGCCAGTGAGGTCCTTTATGGAGAAGTCCAAGGCCTCACTCACACGGGGTGTATGAATCTGTACCCTGTGAGGGGGCTGCGTTTACCTGAAAAAGGACATCCATGCGGGTGCTGTTGTGTGGACGCACCCTGGGTGTGTTCGGGGCCGTGCACTAGTACCCACACAGATGTCACATTGGGTACAGCCACTGCACCCCAGTTGACAGCAATGGGAAAACCTACATGGGATGCTGGGAACACCTGTGCATCCCAATTCCGGTAAACACAGCCCTCCCATGGGGTATGGATTCATACCCCCCGTGTGAATGAGGCCTAAGTGTGAACTGAACATTTAGCTCCATTGTGTTGCTAATTTGGGGACCACTGTACCCCTCTTTATTGTTATTTGGGCATGTTTTATTATAGGAGTGTTATCTATTGTAGTTTAGGATAAGTTTGGATTTCTTCTGGAGGCACTTTGAGTGGACATAACTGATTTACCCCGCTCAGCGGGGGCGGGCCTTAGAGAACAGAGGCCGCATATGGGCAGCACAGAGGCTTAGCGGTTAGCCTTGCAGCACTGGGGTTCATGGTTCAAATCCTGACCAGGATACTATCTGCATGGAGTTTGCATGTTCTCCCTGTGCTTGCGTGGGTTTCCTCCGGGTACTCTGGTTTCCTCCCACACTCCAAAGACATGCTACCTTGCGTTGGTGGTGCAGTGGTGAGCATAGCTGCCTTCCAAGCAGCTGACCCGGGTTCGATTCCCGGCCAACGCCATCTCCAATACTTGGAGTCCCCATAGAGAAAAGCGCTATACAAGGTCAAGGTGGAGTATATGTTAGCCGCAATCCGCCCCTCCACTCCGCACACACTTCCCTGATCGGCTCGCACTCATTCTCCAGTCTCCACTCAGACAGTGCACACTGGAGACTGGGCCCAGGCCAAGGAGGATGAGTGGTGCCTGGCTGGACTGGGCACTGGAGCAGCAGGGTGTTAGTGAGTACATCTGTCCTGTGTAGTGTATACAGCTATATACACCCACCTTCTTCCTTTCTATATATAGAGACTCTCTACATACAGTAAGGAAGAAGGTGGGTGTATATAGCTGTATACACTACACAGGACAGATGTAATCACAATTTGTAAATATCTGTGTAGCGTATACAGCTATATACACCCACCTTCTTCCTTCCTGTATATAGAGACCTTCCTCCATCACCACTGACGGCAGATATACATCATCTGTCCTGTTACTGTATATATAGCTATATACAAGACAGATGAAGTATATCTGCCGTCAGTGATGGAGGAAGGTCTCTACATACAGGAAGGAAGGTGGGTTTATATAGCTAGCTGTATACAGGACAGATGATGTATACCTGCATACCCTGATCTGTGATGCTGAGCAGTATACCCTGTCCTGTGATGCCGAGCTGTATACCCTGTCCTGTGATGCTGAGCCGTATACTCTGTCCTGTGATGCCGAGCCGTATACTCTGTCCTGTGATGCCGAGCCGTATACTCTGTCCTGTGATGCCAAGCTGTATACTTTGTCCTGTGATGCCGAGCTGTATACTCTGTTCTGTGATGCTGTATACTCTGTCCTGTGATGCCGTATACTTTGTCCTGTTATGCCAAGCTGTATACTCTGTCCTGTGATGCTGTATACTCTGTCCTGTGATGCCGTATACTTTGTCCTGTGATGCCGAGCTGTATACTCTGTCCTGTGATGCCGAGCTGTATACTCTGTCCTGTGATGCCAAGCTGTATACTCCTGACACTATGGGTGGAAGCAAGTGGAATACAGGGGACGAAGTGGGTGGATTCTATAAGAGGTGGGGGTTATGAAAAGTGGAAAGGGTCAAAAAGGAAGGGCGGGGTCTGGCACCCCCCCATCCTAAAACTTCAGCTGCCACTGTGACCAGGTATTGGTACTTTTTGCAGTGTGGAAGGTGCCAAGCCCTGCTGGAAGATGAAATCAGCATCTCCATAAAGCTGGTCAGCAGAGGGAAGCATGAAGTGCTCTAGAATCTCCTGGTAGAGGGCTGCGCAGACTTTGGACTTGATAAAACACAGGAGGACCAACACCAGCAGATGACACGACTCCCCAAATCATCACTGACTGTGGAAACTTCACACTAGACCTCATGCAACTTGGATTCTGTGCCTCTCCACTCTTCCTCCAGAGTCAGGACATTCTAGAGCACTTCATGCTTCCCTCTGCTGACCAGCTTTATGGAGATGATGATTTCATTTTCCAGCAGGACTTTGCACCTCCCACACTGCCAAAACTACCAATACCTGGTCACATGATCATGGGATCACTGTGCTTCATTGGCCGGCAAACTCGCCTGATCTAAACCCCATAGAGAATTTGTGGGGGATTGTCAAGAGGAAGATGAGAGACACCAGACCCAACGATGCCGATGAGATGAAGGCCGCTATCAAAGCAACGTGGACTTCCACAACACCTCAGCAGTTCCACAGGCTGATCGCCTCCATGCCACGTGGCATTGATGCCGTAATTCATGCAGAGCCCCAACCAAGTATTGAGTGCATATTATACTGTACATGGACAGACTTCTCACCAAGACAACATTTCTGTATTAAAAATCCTTTTTTTTATTGGTCTTATGTAATATTCTCATTTTCTGAGATACAGAACTTTGGGGTGTCACTCGCTGTAAGCCAAAAGCCTCAAAATTTAATAATCGATCACTCTGTGTGTTTCACCTTCATCCCCAGGGAATCACTGGACGCATGCTTGTTCTGACTCGGTGACTCCAGTAACGGCAGCTCCCTATTGGAGGACCCAGCACAGATACATCCAATCAGATCAAGCAATCAGAGTATAATGGAGGAAAAGAAACTTTATTCACACAAGTCAGATGTGGGAATACATCAACCAGCCTACTACAGTCAAGCGTCTTCTATATCCAATGAGATCACGCAGAGCCCTGCCCCTAGCGCATTTTCAGTCCAGTAACCCCTCCCCCCCCCAATGCAGAATCAGTATGACCGCCTTCCAGTTGGACCCGTTCACTGCGGTGGGTTTCAGGAAGAAGCGCATTGATGGGCCCGGAGGGTTGGAAGATACCAAAAGCTCTTGTGAAAAAGGACAAGAACATCTCACTCACATTAATCATGAATACAGCCACCTCCAAGCCGGGACCCCCTCCATCCCACCCCCCCCCCTCCAGGAGGGAGATCCAGGGGCATAGATACATATATAGCATGTGGGGAGGGGGGATTAACTGTGAAGGGCTGGTAGAAGTAAATGTAGCCGAGGTCTTTGGGAGGCTTCTCGGACGTACAGACCTTCTGGTCGTTGTCGATCACCTACCTGGGGAGGACAGGAGGACAGTCAGATGGAATATACAACAAACATCAGGAGTCAGTGAGAGGAGAACGTATCACAGCCGAGCAGATCTGACCCCCAAATCAGACAAATAATACAGAAAGTTTCAATATTTCCAACATTTCTTTGCATAGAGATTTTTTATTCGCTGGCAAAATACTGTGTATGTCTTTACACTTCGACTGCTAAAAAAAAAATGGCTATTTCCTAGCACAGCCCCTCCCACCTTGCATATCATAGCCCCTCCTCTTCTGGGAGTGTCCAATTACTGTCTATGCCGGCCCAGCTCCTCCACTCATCCAATTACTATCTATGGTTTGCTTTTGTTTTTTTTCTACATTAGTTAGTTCTCTGTGCAGGTTGCCCGGGCCGGCGGGCCCCCCTGCTGGCCGGGCCCGGTACAACAGGGCCAGTTGTACTGGCCTATCAGCGGCCCTGATGCCGGCCCAGCTCCTCCACTCCTCACCTCCCTACATAGACTTATATGGCAGCCGGGGGGGAAGAGTATTGGGGAATAATATAAATTGTCACTTCAGCTCAGAGTCCGCTGACATCACATCCAAGATGGCGGCTCCCAGCAGCGGTATCGGGAATTTGGGATGATTACACAAGAGAGGATTTCACGAGTAAGGCCGGCCATACAGGGAGCGAATTTCTTTCCTGCAACCATGGGTTGTGTGACTCTGGTTTTTTACCTTTATGCATAGAAACCTTTAGAACCACTTAAAAGACCAACTCTCTTCTGGTGTAGAAAGAGAAAGTGGCGCAGACATAGAAGTCCCTCGTTCTAAAAGTGGCGCAGAATGAAGAAATTCTATGAATTGTGCCCACAATGCCCCACTTCTAGAACACGAGAGTCACTTTAGTAAGATATTTAGGAATTTCAGGGATTGTGTTCTGCGCTTGCAATGTTAGTGAAGGGATACATAATACTGCGGACATGCGCATGTATTGCAGAGATGAGCTGATTATGGGGGTGGGGGGAGGGGAGGGGAACATAAAACCCATAGAAATGAAATAAAATCCATCGGATAGGAAATCAGAGAAGGTCAGGGTGCCTCACCTTCCCTCCTTCTTCATATGACACACATAGTGGCCGCGCATGGTGGACGTGCCCCTGTGACTGATGAACGCAAAGCGGAGTGCAAGTTGTGTGTTCGAATGTGTAGAGGGGAAGAGGAGGATTCCAGAGAACCTGTGCAACCGCCAGGGCTGTTTTTAATATTGATTGGACCCTGGGAAAACATTTTCTTGGGCACCCCCCCCCCCCCCATGTAATTTTGCTTTCCACCTGCTCCAAGTCATACAATTAATAGCAGTTAGACTCAAAATCAGTTTTCTGAATTAGATCAGGCAGCTAATGCGATTGGTTGCCAGAGGTTACAGCGTATCATTACCGCTCACTGACTGGCTGCTAGAGGTTACAGCAAACATTATGGCTCACTGAATATTTACTAGAGGTTACAGCACATGATTTCTGCTTGCTGATTGGTTGCTAGAGATTACTGTACATCAATACTGCCCACTGGTTGGTTGCTAGAGGTTACTGGACATCCTTACCACTCAATGATTGGTTGCAAGAGGTTAGTACACATCATTACTGCTCACTGATTGGTTGCTAGAGATTACAGTACATCAATACCACTCAATGATTGGTTGCAAGAGGTTAGTGCAAATCATTACTGCTCACTGATTGGTTGCTGAAAGTTACAGCACTGCTTGCACCCCATGGACTTCAGGAGGTGTGGGGACCCATCAATAGACAGAAAACTCCTAGGACTCCTAGAATCAGTGGCAATGCTGGGGGAGGGGGGGTGTGATCAGTGGCAAGACTGGGGGGGTTGATGGGATTAGTGGCAGTGTTGGGAGATTGGGATTAGTTAGGAAGCAGTACACTGTGGCAAATTCTGAATCATGTTGAGGAAAGCTGGAAATCTTTGGCAAGTATATAGTGGGGGATTCTACACGGACCACCAATGTGAGGGGAAATTTGCATTGACCACCAATGTGAGGGGGAATTTGCACTGACCACCATTTAACGGGGGATTTTAAACCACCCACCAATATAAAGAGGGGTTTCTACACTGACAAAAATGTAATAGGAACATTTACAGCAACCACCAGTGTAAGGGGGGACATACAATGACCTCCATGTAAGGGGGGATTTACACCGACCACCAATGTAATAAAGAATTTACACTGACCACAAATGTAAGGGGGACCTTCACACTGGCCATTAGTGTGAATGAAAGGATTGTACACCAAGCCCCAATGTAATGAGACCATTTACACTGACCACCAATGATGTAACTGAGACATTTAGCTTGTCGGGAACGCATGCAAACTCGCTTTCCTGGCACCACAGAAACGTGCTGTCCTTTAGCAGATACACAGCAGTGGCATTAATTGTTAATGACACCCTCACACATCTGCTGAGATGTGCGTATTCACATGCACCAAAATTCAGGGTGCTGTGTTTTGAAAAAGTGTTACACCTCCAATTTGCTTAATGACCACAGTTGTAGGTAGGACTTTCAAGCATGCCCCTTTACCCCCCCCCCCCCCCAGTGGGCAGCATTCAGCAGAAGTGATGGTGGATATGACCTCAGGGGGGCATGACATACATATGAATGCCGCCTCTATTTACATATCAATGGCGCTGGTATGCCGCTATTTACATATCGCTATTTGCATATTTTTAGTCCTGTGCTGTGTCTCGATATCTCAGTGTGAAGTTCTGTTACTAATGCCATGTACAGATGGCTCACCTGCAGACCGTGTGTTTACATGTAAATAACCTGCATTGAGCAGGGTCTGCAGGTGAGCCATCTGTACATGGCATTAGTAACAGAACTTATTTACATGTAAACACAGAGTCTGCAGGTGAGCCATCTGTACATGGCATTAGTAACAGAACTTCACACTGAGATATCGAGACACAGCACAGAACTAACTTCAAGGGACAAGGGAATTTAAACTGGGATAGTTGGCAAGTAGGAGACAGCTGCTTTGGGCCCCACAATAATGATGGGGCCCAGGGCAGCTGCCCCTTTTGCCCTGCCTTAAAGACGGCCCTGGCAACCGCTGCATGCGCCTGCCTGGAACGCCGCCTTTTATACACGTTCACTACACCACCCCAGCGTTCTCTATACAGCATATATACTCTGTTACTGGCGGGCACATCCTGCTAGAAGATGTATATAAAAAGCGAAAAAGCAGAGTGATAAAATGTAACAGACATTGGGGTGGGGGGGGATTTACTAAAACTGGAGAGCGCAGAATCTGGTGCAGCTGTGCATGGGAGCCAATCAGCTTCTACCTTCAGCTTCTTCTATTAAAGGGACATGAAATCTTCTTCGTATGGAATGCGTGCTACACACATAGAAAAGATAATGGTACCCCTCCATCCTATAACTTCACATACAAAAAAAGAACATTTGATGGAGGCACTTAGAACTTTCATGGTACGGTATGCACTACACAATGCTTGGGTCTAAAATTGCAAATATATATATTGCATCAAATATATAAAAATTCACCCATAAATGGGGGGGGGGGGGGGGGGAATAAAGAAACAAAACAACAAACAGATTATTGGTCCATAAAGGACACAACACAATTCTAGCAAGATGTGACTTCCTCTAATACAGATTGGGCAATCGGTGAGGAATCCTCCATTACATTGGGGGGCCTCAATCATCAGAATTCCACCATCCTGCTAGAATTGTGTCCTTTATGGACCAATAATCTCTTCATTGTTTTGTTTCTTTATCCCCCCCCCCCCCCATTTATGGGTGAATTTTAATATATTTGATGTAATAAATGTTTGCAGTTTTAAACCCAAACATTGCGTTAGTGCTTTCATGGTATGGCATGAACTAAGTGCCTCAATCAAATGTTCTTTGAAAGGTGGGTGACAGATGATGAAGCAGCAAACACGGCCATTTCCATCTTTCACATGAGGTCCAGCAGCGGGGAGGCTCTCCGACACCGACTCTGCAGGCAGATCGCCCCTTGGAGAGATCCATGGCGGCTTCAGTATCTAAATCATCAATGTGAGAGAAGATCCAATCCAGGGCTCACTCCAGGCTGTTATTCTGTACAGAGGAGAAGACAATGGAGGTGAGACAAGTGGGGGGGGAGCAAACGGGTAGAAAGAAAGGGAAGGAACGGGAAAGGGGCCCACATTTCATGTTACACCCATATCTAAGGTGTAGAATAGAGCGTGGTAGTATTCTCCAACACCCCCCCCCCCCTACCGTTAAACATGAATTCCAGCAATACAGCTACTTTGTAAAAATTGCAGGCATATCAAGAGTTTAGTCTGATGAGGTGCCTACCGCCTCCATAGACTTCTCTCTATTATTCTCATCTGACCGGATTATTGTGCTCCAGGAAGATTATTTCCAGTTCTCCAAAAGACGTTGCTCACTGTGCTCTCAGTTCCTTCACAAGCAGAGTCACTGGAACTGATAGGCCGGCCCCTCCCCTCCTTCTGCCCATTCACAGAAGCCTTTGTATTATGTGAACCCATTCACAAAATACAAAGGCTTAGTTGAGCGGACATCAGAGGGGAGGGGCAGGCAGAGCTGCTCTGTGTGCTTTACTACTCTCACAGCCAAGTGTATCCTCCGGGAGTGCAATAAACGGGTCACATATAAGTAAAAGAGATAAATTCCGGAGGTGACATGCACCTCATTGGACTTGACTCATAGTATGCCTGCACTTTTTTCAAAATTGCTCTATTTTTGAAATAGAACTTTAAAACCCGGCCATGCCCCAACAGCTGCATGATCCGAACATGTGACAAAACAAAAAATTCAGGAGAAAAAGACCCCTGATAAGAAGTCACGGGAGGACCAAGCTGCTTATATAGGGAAACATTTTATTGCACAATTAACAAGGACACAAAAAGTAGGTACCCACCACCAACACCTAGATTCTATATTAAGCAGTTCCCGCCCGCCGGTAGAATGGCACGGGTGGGAAAATGGGCGTACCTTAACGTCCCGCCCTCCCTGTGGCCCCCCCCCCCCGTGCCCGCTGCGGTTGGATTAGTTAGGGGGGCGATCAGTCCTCAGGGCCAGACCAATGATTTATGGTCTGGACCTGATGATCAGGTGTTAAGCCAGCTGCATAAGAGGCATTTTCCATATGTCCTCCCGAGTACCCCTAACCAACGAGCCCCCCAAAGAGAATGTCTCTGTAGAAAGTCAGGATATAGGCGTGACACCCGCTATTATTGTCCCTCCTGTCCTGACAATCCTGGTCTTTGCATTGGTGAATGTTTTGGCGCTACCAATCACTAGTGGAGTATTAGCGTAGGGTACAGCATTGCACAGACTAGGACACACATTCACAGGGTCTCCCAAGATGCCACTGTCTGTACTGCCTTATCAGTGGCCCTGGGTACATGGAACCTGGGAAACATGGCAGGGATGCACATGTGTGTGTGTGAGGGGGGGGTGACACATACAGGGGTGTGCGGAAGCGATTGAGCAGCTGTGCAGTCAGCTTGTCAGATTTAGACGCATCCGCTGGGAGTGCCATGTAGTGCAGCAGTGGCTGTAGAGCTGCACGATTGATCGTTAAGAATCGAGATTGCAATTCTTTCCCCCTCACGATCTTAAAGAGGCGCTCCACCTAAAAAAAAAAAATACTAAAAGCCAGCAGCTACAAATACTGCAGCTGCTGACTTTTAATAAACGGACACTTACCTGTCCCAGGGTCCAGCGATGTCGGCAGCCGAATCCGATTAATCGCTCGGCTCTCGGCAGCTGCCGCCGCCATCCTCGGTGAGGGAATCAGGAAGTGAAGCGTTGCGGCTTCACTTCCCGGTTCCCTGCTGCACTCTGCGCGTCCTAACTGGTCCCCGTTGTCTCCTGGGACCTGTGTGTTTCCCAGGAGACAGCGGGGGGGGGGGGGGGGAGGAAGTGGGTGGAAATACTTGTATTATACAGGTATCTGCACCCCCCTCCCCCCTGAAAGGTGCCAAATGTGACACCGGGGGGGGGGGGGGGGAGGGTTCTGAAAAGTGGAGGTTCCATTTTTGTGTGGAACTCTGCATTAAGAAAGCATTTTTCCGATTCTATGCAGAGTTCTCAAGCTAACAGCTGTCAAAAAAAAAAACAGGCAGTCTGCCAAGTTTCACAACATTCCTCAGCCGCTGAGCTAACTACAATGCCGCGTACACACGATCGTTTTTTCCGTCGGAATAAACTCTGAAGGACTTTCTGACGGAATTCCGCTGAAACTGTCTTGCCTACTAGACATGTGCACAGCCAAAAAATTCGTTCATTTTCGTTTTTTGTTTCATTAGTTTATTATTTTTTTCGTTTTTCGCGATTCGTAAATTAGTTTATTTGTAAATTCGTAAATGCGTTCATTCGTACATTTTTACATTTGTACATTCGTAAATTCGTAAAATCGTACATTTGTAAATTAGAAAATTCGGAAATTTGTAAATTCAAAGTTTGAAAATCCAAAAACCCAAAAATTCAAAAATCTGAAATAGTAACTAAGTATTAAATGATAGGTATTGTAATTTCCTTTCAAATTTGACTGTCAGCGAACGTAACAAATACGAATTTATCCGAAGTTACGAATTATCCAAAAACGAATGCTGCATCTAAACAAATGGAACGGAACAAATTAATAATAAATACCGTATATACTCGAGTATAAGTCGAATTTTTCAGCACATTCTTTTGTGCTGAAAGTGCCCCCCTCGACTTATACTCGAGTCAAGCACTTTTCTGCAGCAAAAAATTTCATTTTCCGAACCGAATTTGGGGCCCCGTATCTCAGGGCCACTTGGTGCTAGAAACCCCAAATTTGGTATGAAAACCCAGTGGACCTGGTACCACAACATATCCAAAGATGAAGTTCCTAGCACTAAGTGGCCCCGAAATACGGGGCCCCAAAATCGGTTCAGAAAATGTCATTCTCTGCTGCAGAAAAGTGCTTGACATTTTCTGAACCGACTTTGGGGCCCCATATCTCAGGGCCACTTGGTGCTAGGAACCCCAAATTTGGTGTGCAAACCCGGTGGAACTGGTACCATAACATATCCAAAGCTGGGGTTCCTAGCACCAAGTGGCCCTGAGATGTGGGGCCCCAAAACTGGTTCAGAAAATGTCATTCTCTGCTGAAGAAAAGTGCTTGACATTTTCTGAACTGATTTTTGGGGCCCTGTATCTCGGGGCCACTTGGGCCTAGAAACCCCAGCTTTGGAAATTTTATGGTGCTAGTTCCACTGGGTTTGCACACCAAATTTGGGGTTCTTAGCACCAAGTGGCCCCGAGATACGGGGCCCCAAATTCGGTCAACTGTGTCTATCTGCAGCAATGTCATTTCGGGACCCTTTGGGTTCAGAGACCCCAAATTTTGGCTGCAGCTAGGGGGCATCTAGGAACCCTTAACTACCGAGTTTGAAGTTCAGGGGACCTATGGCTGCAAATGGGCACAGTGAGGCTGCAAATGGGCATTGTTGACCCTCTTTTCCACTTACAGTAGCTGTGCATTTCTCACCCTCGTCTTATACTCGGGTCAATAAGTTTTTCCCATTTTTTTGTGGTAAATTAGGGCCTCGACTTATACTCGAGTATATACGGTAATAATAATAAAACATTGTTATTATTATTGTTATTTATTATTATTAATTCATTACGTTCCATTCCGTTTTTTCAGGTCATTCATAACTTCGGATAAATTTGTATGTGTTACGTTCACTAACAGCCAAATTTGAAAGGAAATTACAATACCTATAATTTAAAAGTTACTAATAATTACTAATAGTGAAGTTATTATTAGTTAACTATTATTTCAGATTTCCGAATTTTCGAATTTACAAATTTACAAATTCACTAATTTACCAATGTACGAATGCCCGAATGTATTGAATTTCCGAATATTCGGAAAAAATTCGTTAAATGGGTTTTCGTTAATTTGGATATTCCCGAATTAACGAATTTGACGAAATTCGTAAAAAAAGAATTCGGAACGAAACGAATTGCACATGCCTATAGCCTACACACGATCACACCAAAGTCTGACCGTCCAGAACGCGGTGACGTACAACACGTACAACGGGACTAGAAAAAAGGAAGTTCAATAGCCAGTAGCCAATAGCTTCCGTCTCGTACTTGCTTCAGAGCATGCGTCGTTTTTGGTCTGTCAGACCAGCATACAGACGATCGATTTTTCCGATAGGAACTGATTCCGTCGCAAACATTTAAAACGTGTTCTATTTCTAAGGTCCGTCAGAATTTTGAAAGAAAAAATCCGATGAGGACCACACACGATCGGAATGTCTGACGGAATGATTCCTTCGGACCTTTACTGCCGGAAAGTCCGGTCGTGTGTACGCGGCATAAGTGAAAAAAAAAATTGCGATTCTCATTTTTCCCCCAGAATCGTTCAGCTCTAAGTGGCAGTAAAAGGATTAATAACGGTCTCTTTTGTTCTGTGGTGCGATCGTTCATATAAACATCGACTGGTTCAAAGAGGACAACCAGAGCCCAGGCTCCTCCCACCTGAGAGAGAATGCCTGGCTCCCATTGGCCCAGGAGGGGGATTAACCGTCTCCTTCAGCGCCCAGGACGGTGGAATCATTTCACGTGTTTTCTGGTTTTGGCCGGACGGCGTCATTTCTAATTCTCTGATTTGTTTACAGAAAGCAGGCGGAGGCGGCGGAGAGAGGAGAGTCCGGAATGTCAGCCTCTCTCTTATTTGCATGTAACTGGTGAGAACTCGTTCTGTGTGCTGTATACAGTATATCCTTTTATTGTAGAATGTGATGCACAACCCCCCGTCTATAAACATGCGTTATCCGCACACCGCCCGCCATACACTGACATTGTGCACAGGACGTTCAGAGACACAAATAGAAGGAGGTTTATAGTTTGCAATGACAACAACACCGTCTTCAGTGGCCGTAGGCCTCACATACTATGGATGAGGATTATATGATTGTAATTAGACATTTATAGAGAGCAAGTGAGAGATCATTAAGATTTTCAGATTCAGAATACTTTATTAATCCCAAAGGGAAATGATTCAAATACAATTATACTCAACGAAGAACAAAACTAAAACCCAATAAAAACGTAACATTGTACTGCAGACGAGCATTCCGGGTTTAGGGCGTGAGCGTGCGCCCGCCCCCCCCCCCGCCAGGCACCCGCTGTGATTGCACACAGCAGGAGCCTGTCAGCAAGTTCCGGGCCAATGATTCATGGCCGGGACCTGTTGTTCGGCTGTGTCCAATCACAGCCCAGAGCTCTGGGGAACGATGTAGGCATAGGACACACCCCCCTGCCACACCCCCCTTAACCGCTTGCCGACCGCCGCACACAGATGTACGTCGGCAGAATGGCACAGGGAGGCGAATGGGCGTACAGGAACGTCCCTATAAATGTTTCCGCCTTTCAGGCGGTGCGTGCGCGCGACCACCGCAGCGTGCCCGCGGGTCCCGGGAACTCGATGTTCTCCGGCGGCCCGCGATTTCGGTGTGGAGAGGTAGAACGGGGAGATGTAAACAAGGCATTTCCCCCGTTCTGCCCTGTGATTGGGAGCAGTGATCGATGTCATGTCCTAGATAGCCCCTCCCCCCCCCCCCACAGTTAGAATCACTCCCTAGGACACACTTAACCCCTTTATCGCCCCCTAGTGGTTAACCCCTTCCCTGCCAGTGTCATTTACACAGTAACCAGTGCATTTTTATAGCACTGATCGGCGTATAAATGTGAATGGTTCCAAAATAGTGTCAAAAGTGTCCGATGTGTCCGCCATAATGTCGCAGTCCCGATAAAAATCTCAGATCGCCGCCATTACTAATAAAAAAAAAATAATAATAAAAATGCCATTAAATGATCCCCTATTTTGTAGACGCTATAACTTTTGTGCAAACCAATCAATATACGCTTAATGCGATTTTTTTTTACCAAAAATATGTAGAAGAATACATATCGGCCTAAAGGAAAAAAAATGTTTTTTTATATATTTTTGGGGGATATTTATTATAACAAAAAGTAAAAAAGATTGCGCTTTTTTTTTTCAAAATTGTCGCTCTTTGTTTGTTTATAGCGCAAAAAATAAAAACCACAGAGGCGATCAAATACCACCGAAAGAAAGCTCTATTTGTGGGGGAAAAAGGACGTCAATTTTGTTTGGGAGCCACAGCGCACGACCGCGCAATTGTCAGTTAAAGCGACGCAGTGCCGAATCGCAAAAAGTGCTCTGGTCAGGAAGGGGGGTAAAATCTTCCGGGGCTGAAGCGGTTAAAAGAGAATTATACAAAAAAATAATTAGTTAAACCCACATGTTATATATTTATTTTTTACCACTACTATTCCTTTATACTGGCTCTTGCCATTTAAAAATGCAGCCATTTAGAAATCAGATGAAAGGTTTAGCGCCGGGAGACACTTTTTGAAAGATAAATAGTGCATTTTATATACAACTGTAAAGATCAGACCGACATAAGGGACAAACGAGGAGGAAAGAGGGACAAACAGACTTTGTACCAAATCAGGGAGGGTTGGGAGCTATTCCAGTGTAGAGCACAACTCCCAACATTCTGAGATGGGAATGAGGGACATCTACTAACTTATGTATGTAAGCATAGGACACGCCCCCTGCCACACCCTCTTCAAGGAGAATTAACCAAAAAAAAAGGTTAATTAAATCCACAAGGACTTTTTTTTAACCACTACTATTCCTTTATATTGGCTTTTAAAACGTACAAATGCAGCAATTTAGAATTTGTATGAAAGGTTTAGCACTGGGAAACACTTTTTGAAAGATAAAAAGTGCATTTTATATACAATTATAGAGATCAGACCAAAATGAGGGACAAATGAGGGGGAAAGAGGGACAGAGGGACAGAGGGACATTGCTCCAAATCAGGGACAGTCCCTCGAAATCAGGGACAGTTGGGAGCTATGGTATAGTATTAGCAGTGATCACTGTATTAGTGTCACTAGTGATGTCAGTTAGTCAGCCCCCCCACGCGTCGGTTAGTGTCAGATTGCTCGCTGCACTATTGCAGTCCCATTATGACGCTATAACTTTCGTGCAATCACAGTGGTGTAGTGGGCAGCACTTTCACCTAGCAGTAAATAGGGTCACTGCGCTGATTCAAATCCCGACCACGACACCATCCGCCTGGAGTTTGCATCTTCTCCCTGTATGGGTTTCCTCCGGGTACTCCAGTTTCCTCCCACACTCCAAAGACATGCTGGTAGTTTAATTAGCTTCTGTCTAAATTGTCCCCAGTATATGAATGTGAGTTATGGGCATTAGAGTGTAAGCTCCTTGAGGGTAGGGACTGATGTGAATGTACAATGTATATGTAAAGCTCTGCGTAGATTGACAACGCTATATAAGTACCTGAAATAAATAAAATGCGATCCAATCATTATACGCTTATTGGGATTTTTTTTAAGTCAAAGACATTTTGCATTTTGGCCAAAATTTATGAAGAAACTCGATTTTTACATTATTTTATTGTCAATGTTTTATAGCAGAAAGTAAAAAATATATATATATATATTTTTCAACATTTTCGGTCCTTTTTCATTTATATCGCAAATAATAAAAACTCCAGAGGTGATCAAATACCACCAAAAGACAGCTTTATTTGTGTGAAAAAAAATGACATAAATTTCATGTGGGTATAGTGATGCATGACAGCGCATCTATCAGTTAAAGTAGCGCAGTGATGCATAGCAAAAAATGGCCTAGTCATGAAGGAGGCAAAACCTTCTGGAGCTGAAGTGGTTAACAAACAAAACTAAAACACAATAACTACTTGCCCTCTGAAATATTTCTTGCCCTGACACTTGCTGTGGGTTATTGCTTACCCTGACGCTTGCTGGGGGTTATTGCATACCCTGATGCTTGCTGAGGGTTATTGCTTACCCTGAAGCTTGCTGGGGGTTATTGCTTACCCTGATGCTTGCTGAGGGTTATTGCTTACCCAGACGCTTGCTGGGGGTTATTGCTTACCCTGACGCTTGCTGGGGGTTATTGCATACCCTGAAGCTTGCTGGGGGTTATTGCTTACCCTGACGCTTGCTGGGGGTTATTGCTTACCCTGACGCTTGCTGAGGGTTATTGCATACCCTGAAGCTTGCTGGGGGTTATTGCTTACCCTGACGCTTGCTGTGGGTTATTGCTTACCCTGAAGCTTGCTGAGGGTTATTGCTTACCCTGAAGCTTGCTGGGGGTTATTGCATACCCTGACGCTTGCTGAGGGTTATTGCTTACCCTGAAGCTTGCTGGGGGTTATTGCTTACCCTGAATCTTGCTGGATGTTATTGCATACCCTGACGCTTGCTGAGGGTTATTGCATACCCTGACGCTTGCTGGGGGTTATTGCTTACCCTGACGCTTGCTGGGGGTTATTGCTTACCCTGACGCTTGCTGGGGGTTATTGCTTACCCAGACGCTTGCTGGGGGTTATTGCTTACCCTGAAGCTTGCTGGGGGTTATTGCATACCCTGACGCTTGCTGGGGGTTATTGCTTACCCTGACGCTTGCTGAGGGTTATTGCTTACCCTGACGCTTGCTGGGGGTTATTGCTTACCCTGACGCTTGCTGAGGGTTATTGCTTACCCTGAAGCTTGCTGAGGGTTATTGCTTACCCTACAGCTTGCTGGGGGTTATTGCATACCCTGACGCTTGCTGAGGGTTATTGCATACCCTGACGCTTGCTGAGGGTTATTGCTTACCCTGAACCTTGCTGGGGGTTATTGCATACCCTGACGCTTGCTGGGGGTTATTGCATACCCTGACGCTTGCTGGGGGTTATTGCTTACCCTGACGCTTGCTGAGGGTTATTGCTTACCCAGACGCTTGCTGGGGGTTATTGCTTACCCTGACGCTTGCTGAGGGTTATTGCTTACCCTGACACTTGCTGGGGGTTATTGCTTACCCTGACGCTTGCTGAGGGTTATTCCTTAACCTGACGCTTGCTGAGGGTTATTGCTGAAAATTATTATTGCTGGACCTTACACATACTGGGGGCCATTGCTGGCCCTGACATTTTATGAGGGTTATTGCTGCCACCAACCCCAAAAAGGGGGCTAATTTTACTCTCACAATCTTTTAAGAGTACCCCAAGCCCTATTTTATCTAAACCATAGGAAAAATGGCATATTTCATAACCTTTGCCTAACCCTAGCTATAACCCTAACCCTAGCCATGACCCTAGCCATATCCTTAACCCTAACCATAACCTTAACCTTTGCCTAACCCTAATCATAACCCTAGCCCTAACCCTAGCTATAACCCTAACCCTAACCATAACCTAACCATAACCCTAGCCCTAACCCTAGCCATAAGCCTCGCTATAACCATAATTGTAACCCTAGCCATCACTGCGGCAGGAAAAGGAATTGTGTCACACCATGTATGTTATCATTGGTCAAAGCCAAAGTCGCATCAAGTTGCACTGTAATGTTGTAATTGTTAGCCTTGCCCCCCCCCCCCACCAACATCATTCCGGCCTATGTACCAGGTCCTGCGGCCTCCTGGGATACTTACATCACATCTCCCAGGATGCTGCAGGATCAGCACACAGAGCGGTTGGTGGGGCAGTCCGGAGGGCAGGCTGGAGGTGGGACTGGCACGTCATTGGAGCTGGCTGCTTACACCCGCAAGAGGCAGCAAGCTAAAGAGGACCAAGATGGCAGAGTGGGACTCGCTGTGTGACACCTGAACAGTGGATCATAGCGGGACAACACTGGATTTGCTCTGCAGGTGAGGCTGTGCTTTTAAAAGCAATACAGGTAAAGGGAAAAAAAAAAACATGGGGGGGGGGTGGGAGGAGTTTAGTTCCACTTTAACCACTTCCTGCCCACCGTCAAATGTGGAGCGGTGCGGCTCTTGTTCTGGGACGACATCATATGACGGTGCCCCAGAACGGCCCTCTCGCGCCCCTGGCGGGGGGCACGCAGCACGACGATCACGATCGTGCCATGTTCCTAGGACATGGCGCAACACCCGATCTCAGTAAAGAGTCAGTGACGCAGTTCTTTACCCATGTGATCGGGTGTGTCCAATCACAGCCGGTCACATGTAAATAAGGAAGCGCCAATGATCGGCTCTCCTCGCCTCACACTGCCAGAGTGTAAGGAGAGGAGAGCCAATAAGAAGCATCTCCTTGCAGGGGAGGACAATATAGGTAATCAGGGCATTGATTACAGTGAAGCCCCAGCAGTGCCCATCAGTGACACCAATCAGTGCTCATCAGTGACACCAATCAGTGCTCATCAGTGACACCAATCAGTGCCCATCAGTGACACCAATCAGTGCCCATCAGTGACACCAATCAGTGGCCTTCAGTGACACCAATCATTGGCCTTCAGTGACACCAATCAGTGGCCTTCAGTGACACCAATCAGTGCCCATCAGTGACACCAATCAGTGCCCATCAGTGACACCAATCAGTGCCTATTAGTGATGCCAGTCAGTGCTGCCTTTCAGTGCCCATTAGTGCCTGCTCATCAGTGCTTCCCATTAATGCTCATCAGTGCCGCCCATCAGTTCCGCCTATCTGTGCCACTTATCATTGCCCACCAGTGCCACCTATTAGTGGCCATTAGTGCTGCCTATCAGTGCCCATTAGTGCGGCATATTAGTGCCTCCTTATCAGTGCCACCTAATCAGTGCCACCTAATCAGTGCCACCTAATCAGCACATGTCAGTGAAGGAGAAAAATTACCTATTTACAAAATTTATTGACAGAAACTAAGAACAACTTTTTTTTTTTCAATATTTTTGGTCTTTTTTCTATTTTTTTTTTTTTTTGTAAAAAATAAAAAAAAACCAGCAGTGATTAAACACCACCAAAAAAAAGCTCTATTTGTGTGAAAAAAAATGATAAAAATTCAATATGTGTGCCGTGTTACATGACCGCGCAATTGTCATTCAAAGTGCGACAGAAAGCTGAAAATTGGCCTGGGCAGGAGGGGGGTGAAAGTTCCCAGTAGGCAAGTGGTTAAGGTAGCTGATTGGAAATTTAATGGGCTGCCAACGCACCGGAACACAGTGAAAATCACCCATGGTTTTTTTTTTGTAACACAACTCACTGCAATGCACGACGATCGTTACCATTCATCATAAGCACACATTACCACAATGCGGAAACAATGGGCTCCTAATGTCTGGGAAATCACTTACTACTGCCACCTTGTGGAGGTTTGAAGTTATATTTTGCTATAAGGGGATCTATAATCCCCCCCCCCCCAATTATCAGGGGTCATGAGTGGGTGGAAAGAACAGACACTTAGCGCTCGCTCTTACAGCCTGTTAGAATGAGGCCTAATCCATTAGCAATTAATGGCCCTGATAGTATACAGCTGGTTGGGCCCCTGAGCCCAGGATATTCCGGCCATCGCACCCAGCAAATGGCAGATTAAGCTCCTGGTTAACAGCTGCGATTCTCCAGAATGTGGCAGCATAGTGACAAACCTGCTGCCCGGGCCAAAGCGGCTTCATGCGGCTTGTTTACCAGTCTCATGTCATGTAAGATGATCCCCAATGCATGCGCGGTGCCGAGGTCACACAGAGACTCGAACTATCGCAATCCAGGGATGAAAACATCAGGATATTCCATTTTATGACATTATTATTTATGGGGAGACAGACTACATGGATTGTAATAGGGCAGCTTCCGTCAGGGCCTCTTATACAGTATCTCACAAAAGTAAGTACACCCCCCACATTTGTGTAAATCTTTTCTTCTGTTGGACATTTTCACTTAGGGGTGTACTGACTTTTGTTGCCAGCGGTTTAGACATTAATGGCTGTGTGTTGAGTTATTTTGAGGGGACAGCAAATTTACACTGTTATACAAGCTGTACACCAGGCCCGGACTGGGACAAAAAATAGGCCCGGGCATTTTGGAATGAGCAGCCCATGACATCTTAACCCGCCCCTTCCCCACTCTCCATCCTAACGGATCTCCCGGGAGAGGGGAGGGGGAAACCCGGCAAAGGTGCAAGGGACGAGGGGGACAGGGAAAGAGCAGGGGGGCAGAGAGCACAGAGAAGAACTTTGAGAACATGGGTTGGGGCGAGATCACAGGGGGGCTGGAGAGCACTGTGGGGGGAGGCGGAGAGCATGGGGGGGGCAGAGAGCACAGGGGAGTGGCAGAGAACACAGGGAGGAAGAGGAGAGCACAAGGGGGCCGGAGAGCATGGGGGGCTGGAGAGCACAGGGGGTGGGGGGTTGGAGAGCACAGAGGGAAGCAAAAACACAGGGTGGGGCGTAGAGCACAGGGAGGGCAGGAGAGCATGGGGCGGAGAGCACAGGGGGGAGGTGGAGATCACTGGGGGGGGGCTGGAGAGCACTGGGGGAGAGGCGTAGGGCAAAGGGGGGCAGCCTAGAGCATGGGGGAGGTGGAGATCCCAGGGGGGGGGCTGGAGAGCACTGGGAGGGCTAGAGAGCACTGGGGGAGAGGCAGAGGGCACAGGGGGGCACCATAGAGCATGGGGGAGGTGGAGAGCACAGGGGGGACTGGAGAGCACTGGGGGAGCTAGAGAGGGGCTATAGAGCACTGGGGGAGAGGAAGAGGATACAGGGGGGCAGCGTAGAGCATGGGGGAGGTGGCGAGCACAGGGGGAGAGACGGAGGGCACAGGGGGCAGCGTAGAGCATGGGGGGAGGTGGAGAGCACAGGAGGGAGGTGGAGAGAAGAGGGGGGCTGGAGAGCACTGGGGGGCTAGAAACCACGGGGGGGGGGGGCTGGAGAGCATTGGTGGGAGGTGAAGAGCACAGGGGGAGAGCTGGAGAGCACAGGGGGAGAGGTGGAGGGCACAGGGGGAGAGGTAGAGGGCACAGGGGGCAGCGTAGAGCATGGGGGGGTGGAGAGCACAGGGGGAGGTGAAAAGCACAGGGGGAGAGGCAGAGGGCACAGGGGGCAGCATAGAGCATGGGGGAGGTGGAGAGTACAGGGGGAGAGACAGAGGGCACAGGGGGGCAGCGTAGAGCATGGGAGGAGGTGGAGAGCACAGGGGGAGGTGAAAAGCAGAGGGGGAGAGGCAGAGGGCACAGGGGGGCAGCATAGAGCATGGGGGAGGTGGAGAGCACAGGGGGAGAGACAGAGGGCACAGGGGGGCAGCGTAGAGCATGGGAGGAGGTGAAAAGCACAGGGGAAGAGGCGGAGGGTACAGGGGGGCAGCATAGAACATGGGGGATGTGGAGAGCACAGAAGGGAGGAGGAGAGCACAGGGGGGCTAGATACCACGGGGGAGCTAGAGGGCACTGGGTGGGCTGGAGAGCACTGGGGGAGAAGTGGAGGGCACAGGGGGGCATCGGAGAGCATGGGGGAGGTGGAGAGAACAGGGGGGCTGGAGAGCCCTGGGGGGTGCTAGAGAACACTGGGGGGCTGGAGAGCATGGGGGGGAGGTGAAGAGCACAGGGGGAGGTGGAGAGCACAGGGGGAGAGGCAGAGGGCACAGGGGGCAGCGTAGAGCATAGGGGGAGGTGAAAAGCACAGGGGGAGAGGCGGAGGGAACAGGGGGGCAGCATAGGGCATGGGGGATGTTAAGAGCACAGAAGGGAGGAGGAGAGCATGGGGGCTGGATAGAACGGGGGCTAGAGAGCACTGGGTGGAGGTGGAGAGCACAGGGGGGGCTGGAGAGCACTGGGGGAGAAGTGGATGGCACGGGGGGCAGTGGAGAGCATGGGGGAGGTGGAGAGCACAGGAGGGAGGTGGAGAGCACAGGGGGCAGTGGAGAGCACAGGGGGAGAGAGGGAGGGCACAGGGGGGCAGCATAGAGCATGGGGGGAGGTGGAGAGCACTGGGGGGCTGGAGAGCATTGGGGGAGGTGAAGAGCACAGGGGGAGAGGCGGAGGGCACAGGGGGGCAGCGTAGAGCATGGGGGGAGGTGGAGAGCACAGGGGGGCCTGGATAGCACTATGGGAGAAGTGGAGGGCACAGGGGGCAGCAGAGAGCATGGGGGAGGTAGATATCACAGGGTGAGAGGTGGAGAGCACATGGAGAGAGGCAGAGGGCACAGAGGGGCAGCAGAGAGCATGGGGGAGGTGGAGAGTACTGTGGGGGGTAGAGAACACCGTGGGGGCAGCAGAGATAAGCAGGACAGGAGGAGCGGTGGGGGTGGCTGCATATAGAAGAATTATTCTCTCCATCTTCCTCCCGCAGTACCTGACAGCCTGCGAGAGGGAGAGGAGCAGAAGCAGGCATTCAGAGACTGCGGGAGGGAGATGGAGAGAATAATTCTTCTATATGCAGCCGCCCCCACTGCTCCTCCTATTCAGGTTACAGGGCGCCACACTTACCTACGTTCTCTCTGATCCGGTGTCTTGCCGAATAAGTTCCTTCGGCGGATAGGTTCCCCCCCTGTACTGCGCAGGCGCAGCGCCTGCGCAGTACGTACTACTGTTGGCCGCCGGAGATAGCCGAAGCTCAAACGCTTCGATCAGCTGTACACGGCGCCTGCGCTCTGGGTCCAGGTTCCTTCCCCACTATCCAAGTGGACCTAGAGGGGGAATCTAAAAGTGCCGAGCGCAGCGAGGCCGTGCCCGAAGCGTGGCGAGCGAAGCGAGGGGCCCTCTTACAGGCGCCGTGTACAGCTGATTTTCAGCTGTTCCGCTTCGGCTATTTCCGCCGGCTTCTACTGGGCATGCGCAGTAGAGGGGGGAACTAATCCGCCGAGCGGAACTTTCTCGGCAGAACACCGGCTACAGCAGACTCCTCTCCTCTTCGTGGCCACGCCCCCCCGCACGAACGGCTGAACTATACTGGGGGCCGTAGAGAGGTGTCTCCTCTAGCTCCTCCCCCCTTCATGTTTCCATCCCCCTGTTGCCGATGGCTGAGCCTGAGCTGAACTGGCAGCCGGGCGGCCGCGGAAAGGTCGGGGACTGTCGCGGGCTTAAAGAGCAGCCTGCCTTGGCCCTGCAAGCAAAAACATGCGGCCCGGATGCCCCGGCCCACCGGGCATTTGCCCGGTTTGCCCTATGGCCAATCCGGGCCTGCTGTACACTCACTACTTTACATTGTAGACAAGTGTCATTTCTTCAGTGTTGTCACATGAAAAGATTTACAAAAATGTGAGGGGTGTACTTACTTTTGTAAGATACTGTAGGTCTTCATATCACTGACTTTTCTGTACAACCCTTAGTAATAAATACATCTCTCGTACGTCAGTCGCTTCCATCCCTCCATTCCAATCTTTGCTGTATAAATGACAAATTTAAAAGAGAAATACAGGAAAAGACGGCATTTCCTGGTTCTGCAGCTTTTATTGTATATAGAATAATGTTGTCATCCACCCCCCCATTCTGGGGGTTCTGCCCCCCCCCAGCCAATAATCGTCCCCAGAAGGTGCCACAGGTCCAAACTCTGCAGCCGTTCCACATTGTTCTTATTCTACAATTGCTGGCCTCAGTTGCAGCCCGCCGCCCTGCCCACCACCTGTCAGACCCGGAGCACAGAGCCGGGGAGGAGTCTCAGGGCACATTCCTTGGCTCTGTGCTGCAGGTCTGATAGGTGGTGGCAGGACGTGACAGAGGCCAGCAACTCCATCATTCATATAGAGAAGAAAACTGACACAGGCAGGCGGTCACCGCTTCTCCACCCCAGGCACCACCCCAGGCACCACCCCGGGCACCACCCCAGGCACCACCCCGGGCACCACCCCAGGCACCGACCAGCAGAATAGCAGATGAGATGCAATGCCAAAGTTGCATGAGTACAATTCAGGGAGGGAGGGGGGGGATATGTGGTGGAGGTGGTTTTGCCATGAGGGGTGGGGGGTTGTATTAGAAAGAGGGGATCATTTTCCTTGGGAGGCGCTCTGTGCATTATCTACTCCTGACCCCTGCACTCTGTGCATTATCTACTCCTGACCCCTGCACTCTGTGCATTATCTACTCCTGACCCCTGCACTCTGTGCATTATCTACTCCTGACCCCTGCACTCTGTGCATTATCTACTCCTGACCCCTGCACACTGTGCGTTATCTATCCCTGACCCCTGCACTTTTTACGTTATCTATTCCTGACACCTGCACTCTGTGGATTATGTACTCCTGACCCCTGCATTCTCTGCGTTATTTTCTCCTGAACCCTGCACACTACATATTATGTACTCCTGACGCCTGCACACTATGTATTATGTACTCCTGACCCCTGCACTCTGTGTATTATGTACTCCTGACCCCTGTACTGTGTGTATCAGGCACTCCTGACCACTGTACTCTGTACATTATGTACTCCTGACCCCTGCACTCCATACGTTATGTACTCCTGACCCATGCACTCTCTAAGTTATCTATCCCTGACCCATGCACTCTGTGCCTTATGTACTCCTGACCCCTGCACTTTCTATGTTATCTATTCCTGACACCTGCACTCTGTGCATTACCTACTCCTGACCCCTGCACTCTGTGGGTTATGTACTCCTGACCCCTGCATTCTCTGCGTTATTTACACCTGTCCCCTGCCCACTACATATTATGTACTCCTGACGCCTGCACACTATGTATTATGTACTCCTGACCCCTGGACTCTGTGTATTAGGGCACTCCTGACCCCTGCACTCTATACATTACACGCTCCTAACCCCTATACTCTGTAGGGTATGTACTCCTGACTCATGAACGCTGTACGTTATGCACTCCTGACCCCTTCACTCTGCGTGTTATGTACTCCTGACCCCTGCACTCTGTACATTATGTACTCCTGACCCCTATACTGTGTGTTATGTACTCCTGACCCCTGCACTCTGTGTATTAGGGCACTCCTGACCCCTGCACTCTATACATTACACTCTCCTAACCCCTGCACTCCATACGTTATGTACTCCTGACCCATGCACTCTGTAAGCTATGTACTCCTGACCCCTTCACTCTGGGTATTAGGGCACTCCTGACCCCTGCACTCTATACATTACACTCTCCTAACCCCTACACTCTGTAGGGTATGTACTCCTGACTCATGAACGCTGTACGTTATGCACTCCTGACCCCTTCTCTCGGTGTGTTATGTACTTCTGACCCCTGCACTCTGTACATTATGTACTCCTGACCCCTATACTGTGTGTTATGTACTCCTGACCCCTGCACTCTGTGTATTAGGGCACTCCTGAGCCCCTGCACTCTATACATTACACTTTCCTAACCCCTACACTCTGTACATTATGTACTCCTGACCCCTATACTGTGTGTTATGCACTCCTGACCCCTTCACTCTGCGTGTTATGTACTCCTGACCCCTGCACTCTGTACATTATGTACTCCTGACCCCTGTACTATGTGTTATGTACTTCTGACCTCCTGCACTCTTTACATTACACTCTCCTAACCCCTGCACTCTGTGTGTTACTTACTCCTGGCCCTGCACTCTGTTTGCTTTATGTCCTCCACTTTATAGTGTGTTAAGCCACTCCCTTTAATCAATTTAGCCACGCCCAGCATTCGTGCCACTTCTATCCCACCCTACTAACTCTTCTCCCTGGTTGACATCCAGCTTAAGTCTCAAATCTGGTTAAATAGAGTTTACATTTATCACCCCACTGCCAGAGGACAAGGGGGCGCTCTTCACACCTGGAGGAAAAGAGATTTCACCTCCAAAGGCTTCTTTACAGTAAGAGCTGTGAACATGTAAAATAGACTCCCTCATAAATAGTTCTGGCCAGCTCAGGAGATTGTTTTACTAAAGTGCTGATTGTATTCATAAATCTAAAAAATATAGTAATATTTATAGGTAATAACACCGGGGGGTGATCGATCGGGTATATCTGATTGTCTCCTGAGGGATCAGGAAGGAATTGTTTTTCCCCGCTGGAGAAAACTGGATCATCAACTTCCATATGTAATTGTGTAATTACATTCACTATTGTCGATCCTGTTCACCGATTCCTTTCTCCGGGGCTTGTTGATGTTTTTAATAAATCCCATTTACCGCCATCGGTGTGTCGTTGTGTGTTGGTGGGTCCAACCATAGAAAACGTCACCACTGGAAATGGCGGGAGGACCCCCAGCAGGCTGTCACTCCACACCACATGTGATCGATGTGAGAAGTAATGTGAAGTTTAGATGATGTAGAATCAATCGTTATTTCCAGCATGCATCATATCTCATTCCCCAGCAGGTGGAGCCAGAGAGCCATCGATCTGTCTGAACCGCCGGAGTCTGTCCCAGGGATTCTCACAAAGTGTCCGATGAGACGCGTGTCGTCTTCCAATCATTTTATTTTTTTGTAAATAAAAAAAGAAAATAAATACTTATTATATAATTTGTAACAATTTAGAATGAGGTGGAAATAAAACTGGCAAAATCCATCCTCCATCACATCCTCCATCACATCCTCCATCCTCCATCACATCCTCCATCCTCCATCACATCCTCCATCACATCCTCCATCACATTCTCCATCCTCCATCACATCCTTCAGCCTCCATCACATCCTCCATCACATCCTCCATCACATTCTCCATCACCTTCTCCATCTTCCATCACATTCCTTATCCTCCATCACATCCTCCATCACATCCTTCGTCCTCCATCACCTTCTCCATCTTCCATCACATTCCTTATCCCCCATCACATCCTTCATCCTCCATCACATCCTCCATCACATCCTCCATCACATTCTCCATCCTCCATCACATCCTCCATCACATCCTCCATCACATTCTCCATCTTCCATCACATCCTCCATCACATCCTTCATCACAATCTCCATCCTCCATCACATCCTCCATCACATCCTTCGTCCTCCATCACCTTCTCCATCTTCCATCACATCTTTCATCCTTCCTCTATCACATCCTTCATCCTCCATCACATCCTTCGTCCTCCATCACATCCTCCATCACCTTCTCCATCTTCCATCACATCCTTCATCCTCCATCACATCCTCCATCTTCCATCACATCCTCCATCACATCCTCCATCACATCCTCCATCACATCCTCCATCACCTTCTCCATCTTCCATCACATCCTTCATCCTCCATCACATCCTCCATCTTCCATCACATCCTCCATCACATCCTCCATCACATCCTCCATCACATCCTCCATCACCTTCTCCATCTTCCATCACATTCCTTATCCTCCATCACATCCTCCATCCTCCATCACATCCTCCATCACATCCTCCATCTTCCATCACATCCTCCATCACATCCTCCATCTTCCATCAAATTCCTTATCCTCCATCACATCCTCCTTCCTCCATCACATCCTTCATCCTCCATCACATCCTTCATCCTCCATCACATCCTCCATCACATCCTCCATCTTCCATCACATCCTCCATCTTCCATCACATCCTCCATCCTCCATCACATCCTCCATCACATCCTCCATCCTCCATCCTCCATCACATCCTCCATCACATCTTCCATCACATCCTCCATCACATCCTCCATCACATCCTCCATCCTTCATCACATCCTCCATCACATTCTCCATCACATTCCTTATCCTCCATCACATTCTCCATCTTCCATCACATTCCTTATCCTCCATCACATCCTTTGTCCTCCATCACATCCTTCATCACATTCTCCATCCTCCATCACATCCTTCAGCCTCCATCACATCCTTCATTCTCCATCACATCCTCCATCACATCCTCCATCACCTTCTCCATCTTCCATCACATTCCTTATCCTCCATCACATCCTCCATCACATCCTTCGTCCTCCATCACCTTCTCCATCTTCCATCACATTCCTTATCCCCCATCACATCCTTCATCCTCAATCACATCTTCCATCACATTCTCCATCCTCCATCACATCCTCCATCACATTCTCCATCCTCCATCACATCCTTCGTCCTCCATCACCTTCTCCATCTTCCACCATATTCCTTATCCTCCATCATATCCTCCATCCTCCATCACATCCTTCGTCCTCCATCACCTTCTCCATCTTCCACCATATTCCTTATCCTCCATCATATCCTCCATCCTTCATCACAACCTCCGTCCTCCATCACATCCTCCATCACCTTCTCCATCTTCTATCACATCCTCCGTCCTCCATCATATCCTTTGTCCTCCATTACATTCCTTATTCTCCATTACATCCTCCATCACATCCTTCATCCTCCATCATATCCTTCATCATCTTCTCCATCTTCCATCACATCCTCCATCAGATCCTTCAATGCCTCCATTACATTCCTTATCCTCCATCACAACCTCCATCCTCCATCACATCCTTTGTCCTTCATTACCTTCTCCATCTTCCATCACATCCTTCATCCTCCATCATATCCTTCATCCTCAATCACACTCTCCATCCTCCATTACATACTTTGTCCTCCATCACATCTTGCATCACACTTTCCATCCTCCATTACATCCTTCATCCTCCACTACCTTCTCCATCTTCCATCACATCCTTCGTCCTCCATCACATCTTCCATCACATCCTCCGTCCTCCATCACAACCACCATCTTCCCTCACATCCTCCATCCTCCATCACATCCTCTGTCCTCCATCACATCCTCTGTCCTCCATCACATCCTCTGTCCTCCATCACATCCTTCATCACATCCCCATCCTTCCTTACACCTACTGTTCTCCATCATAACCTCTGTCCTCCATTACATCTTCCATCACAACCACCATCCTCCATCACATCCTCCATCCTCCGTCACATACTTCATCCTCCATCACATCCTTCATCACATCCCCATCCTTCATTACACCTCCTGTTGTCCATCATAACCTCTGTCAACCATCACATCCTCTGTCCTCCATTACATCTTCCATCACAACCACCATCCTCCCTCACATCCTCCATCCTATCCTCCGTTTTCCATTGCATCCCCATCCTCCATAACACCTCCTGTCTTCCATCATATCCTCCGTCCTCCATCATATCCTCCGTCCTCCATCATATCCTCCGTCCTCCATCACAGAGAGAGGTAACAGCGGGCAGCACATTGTAACATCGAATGCTCATAAACGTTTATTATTCCAGAACAAACTTCCCACCTGGAAATAACCGACGCGTTTCACCGAACACAGGTCTAATTCTCTATGATGAAACTTGTTGGTGGGAGGTTCCAGGCCGGGCTTATTGCCATTTGACCTTATATGTGTCCGCCGTCACATCTCAGTTGCCGTGCAGAGTGCAGCTCACAGCCTCCTCCACAGCGGAGGGATTTCCAGGCCCACCATTGCTCATCCTATTCCCCCTCCTCACCTCAGTCCTCCCCCTCCTTACCCCAGTCCTCACCGCAGTCCTCACCCCAGTCCTCCCCCTCCTCACCTCAGTCCTCCCCCTCCTTACCCCAGTCCTCACCGCAGTCCTCACCCCAGTCCTCCCCTTCCTCACCGCAGTCCTCACCCCAGTCCTCACCCCAGTCCTCCCCTTCCTCACCCCTGTTCTCAACCTTCTCATCCCCTGTCCTCACCCCAGTCCTCCCACTCCTCATCCCCTGTCCTCACCCTAGTCCTTCTCCTCCTCACTCCAGTCCTCCCCCTCTGTCCTCACCCTAGTCCCCCCCCCCCCTCCTCACCCCCAGTCCTCCCCCTACTCACTCCCAGTCCTCCCCCTTCTCACCCCCAGTCCTCCCCCTACTCACCCCCAGTCCTCCCCCTTCTCACCCCCAGTCCTCCCCCTTCTCACCCCAGTCCTCCCCCTCCTCACCCCAGTCCTCCCCCTCCTCATACCATGTCCTCACCCCAGTCCGCCCCCTCCTCACCCCCAGTCCTCAACCCAGTCCTCCCCCTACTCACCCCCAGTCCTCCCCCTACTCACCGCCAGTCCTCCCCCTACTCACCCCCAGTCCTCCCCCTACTCACCGCCAGTCCTCCCCCTACTCACCGCCAGTCCTCCCCGTTCTCACCCCAGTCCTCCACCTCCTCACCCCCTGTCCTCCCCCTCCTCACCCCCAGTCCTCACCCCAGTCCTCCCCCTTCTCACCCCCAGTCCTCCCCCTTCTCACCGCCAGTCCTCCCCCTTCTCACCCCAGTCCTCCCCCTTCTCACCCCAGTCCTCCCCCTTCTCACCCCAGTCCTCCCCCTCCTCACCCCCAGTCCTCCCCCTCCTCACCCCCTGTCCTCACCCCAGTCCTCCCCCTCCTCACCCCCGTCTTCTGTATATTGGAACTGGGCAGAAATGAGACAGATTTTCCGATATTCGCTCGGAGCGCAGTCCGCAGCCTGGATTGGTGTGACAAGTTGGGACCCTGGGAGACAAGAACATAAATCTTTTTTTTTTTTTTTCCTCATTCTTCTGTAAACAATTCTCATCAGTGGGAATGTGTCCTCTATGATCGGGGTGTCTCAGAAGTGCCCCCCACTGTCCGCTCTGCCTCATTACACAATTATTGATCACTGTCCCTCCAATGGTGCTCCGGGGGGTCACAAAGGCGCGGATTGCAGGAACTGACGGCAGGATTTGGCGCCCCTCAGAGGATGAGGTCAGAACAGCTGCCGCAGCTCCGCATTCCTCAACACAGCTCAATATTCCTCCTCTTAAAGGGGAAATGACACCGGGTATGTGGAAGGATTTTCCTGATCTTGGTTGCAGAGCAAATAATAATAATAAAAAAAAATAAATAAAACTACAGAACTCCACCGTTACTATAAATATTTCTCTTCGTGGCGGAGGTCAGTACTGCTGCATTTCATCTGTTTTTAACTACTTCCCACCCAGCAAATTCTGACATTTCTCTGCTACATGTAGAAAAATCTGTATTTTTTGCGAGAAAATAACTTAGAGCCCCCAAACTATATATATATATATAAAGCAGAGGCCCTAGAGAATAAAAAGGTGGGTGTTGCAGTTTTTGTCACGCGGTATTTACGCAGCAATTTTTCAAATGCAATTTTTTGGGAATAAATACACTTTAGTTAATTTCATGCAAAAAAAAAAACTACAATATATAAACCAATTATTTTTGGTAAAATATAAAAGATGGTGTTATGTTGGGTAAATAGATGCCAAACACGTCACCCTTTAACCATTTACCGACTGCCCGCCGTCGTTCTACCTCGGTACTTCAACCGTTGTTATGGCAGCAGATAACGCCGGTATTTTTAAAAACGGCGGACGGTCCTCTTTCCGATAAAAGTGGTCTCTGCGGCGGATTCGCCGCAAGATCACTTTTAATCCAGGGGGCGGGACATCTCCACTGCTTACCGGAGCTGTCGGTAGAGGCGGAGACGATCGGGTCCTTTCCCCTGTGAGGCTGGAAGTCGAGTGAGGGAAAGATGGCTCCCCCGCTTGGCTCCATACCATTGGATGATGGACGCGACGTCAATACGTAACTTCCACCCAATGGTCTTAAAGGGGAAAAAAAATGTATTGAAAAATAAAAATACTTTTTTTTGTTTTTTTTATTGCATTTAAGTGTAAATGTAAAATCTGAAGTCTTTTTGACCCCCCCAGATCTCACATTAAAGAGGACCTGTCATGCTTCTTTTCTATTACAAGGGATGTTTACATTACTTGTAATAGGAATAAAAGTGACCCAAATAATTTTTTTTTAAATGGACAGTGTAAAAAAATTAAATAAAATGTAAAATAAATAAGAAAAAAAAAATGTAAAGCCCCTCCGTCCCGCCGTGCTCGGCGCAGAAGCGAACGCATACGTAAGTCGCGCATTTGAAAACGGTGTTCAAACCACACATGTGAGGTATCGTCGCGATCATTAGAGCGAGAGCGATAATTCTAGACTTAGACCTCCTCTGTAATTCAAAACTCGTAGCCTGTCGCAATTTTTAAACGTCGCCTATGGAGATTTTTAAGCGGCAAAGTTTGTCGAGCGGGTGCAATTTTGAAGTGTGACATTTTGGGTATCGATTTACTCGGCATAACATTATCTTTCACAATATAGAAAAAAATTGGCTAACTTTACTGTTTCCTTATTTTTTAATTTAAAAAAGTGTATTTTTTCCCAAAAAATTGTGCTTGTAAGACTGCTGCCCAAATACGGTGTGACATAAGGTATTGCAACAACCGCCATTTTATTCCCTAGGGTGTCTGAAAAAAAAAAAAAAAAATATATATATATATATATAAAGTTTGGGGGTTCTAAGAAATTTTCTAGCAAAAAAAAAATTATTTTAACTTGCAAACGACAGATCTCAAAAAGATGCTCGGTCTTTAAGTGGTTAAAATTGAGCACGCTCGAGGAAATGGCGACAAACTACGATACTTAAAAATCTTAAAAATGTCTTAAAAATCTCCATGGTCGACGCTTTAAAAATGTTTACAGGTTACCAGTTTAGAGTTACAGAAGAGGTCTAGCGCTAGAATTATTGCTCTCACTCTAACGATTATTACGATACCTCACATGTGTGATGCGAATACTTTTTACAAATACATATGCGACCTACGAATGCGTTCGCGGGGGGGGGGGCTTTACATTTTTTTTATTATTATTTAATTTATGAGAACGCGCACAAGCGGTGACAACGCTGCAGAGGGTAGATGAGCCTGCATATTGTTGCCACCACTAACAAGAATGAGAAACTTCCTGGCAGGATCAAGTGTTTCCCTATACAGTAGATTCAATGTATAAGAAACAATGTTGCAGATATTTTGTATACAGATTATTATAATGAGGGGGGGCGGGGGTTGGTTTTTTTTTTGGATTTACTGAGACTCATCCATCATTTCCTATCAGGCCCGGGTGAAGGGGCGTGGCCTAAATCCTGAAACGTGTCGGCTGTTTGCGCAGTTTTCATCTGACTTCACATTTCCATAAACTTGTATCTGAGCTGTAAGATCACCGGATGGCGCTACAGTCCCAGAGTTACTTTATGCAGCACAGTCCTGTCTGGCAGAGGAGAGGTCCTGAACTTTTTCTGCTACAGTTTCACTTTCACTTACAGCCTGTGACTGGACAGTGAAGAAAAAGCAGCAGACTGATGAGCTCATCTCCCTGTGACTCTGCTCTCTCCTCCAATCAGCATGTCCCTTGCAGACCCAGGAACTCAGCACAGGGATGGTGAGAACCCCTCATAATGGGCACAGCGGGTGTACAGACCCGGGAACTCAGCACAGGGATGGTGAGAACCTCTCATAATGGGCACAGCGGGTGTACAGACCCGGGAACTCAGCACAGGGATGGTGAGAACCCCTCATAATGGGCACAGCGGGTGTACAGACCCAGGAACTCAGCACAGGGATGGTGGGAACTCCTCATAATGGGCACAGCGGGTGTACAGACCCAGGAACTCAGCACAGGAATGGTGGGAACTCCTCATAATGGGCACAGCGGGTGTACAGACCCAGGAACTCAGCACAGGGATGGTGGGAACCCCTCATAATGGGCACAGCGGGTGTACAGACCTGGGAACTCAGCACAGGGATGGTGGGAACCCCTCATAATGGGCACAGCGGGTGTACAGACCCAGGAACTCAGCACAGGGATGGTGGGAACCCCTCATAATGGGCACAGCGGGTGTACAGACCCGGGATCTCAGCACAGGGATGGTGAGAACCTCTCATAATGGGCACAGCGGGTGTACAGACCCGGGAACTCAGCACAGGGATGGTGAGAACCCCTCATAATGGGCACAGCGGGTGTACAGACCCCAGAGCAAGTAGTTTTGTATATTTAGGACATTGCGATTTTTTCCATGGATACCCTCTGCACAATAGACCAAAATGCCCTTGTGATTTGATACAATATCATTATTTCCATTCAGTTGCTGATTCCCGTAGTGGAACAAAGGGGAATTCTCAATATATTTCCCAGATCATAGATCTGCTTCAGCAGGAGATATTGGAGGGGTGTCCACAATATTATATCAAAGGTGACCATCAATAACAAATATGAATTATTTACATCATATATAATAACCAATAGGTGTTACATTATTACCACTCATCCTTTGAATCTCAGAGTCTATGGTGGTCTATTAGGTAGATACAAGTCTTGATATACTGAATTATTTATATATTTTTTATTCATTTTTTTATTTTTATTGACAGGTCTCTTATGTGATAACAGTGACAGGTACTCTTTATGCAGACATTAGACTGATGATCCCTCCTCAGCTTCTAGTGCAGATTGGGGACACAGAGCCCTCAGTCTGCTCTTCTGTGCTCAGAGCTCTTCCGGGTTTATTCAGCCATAGAGAAGGTCAGCGAAGGGCCTTCAGAGGAGCAGAGTAAACCCAGAGACCACCAGGGGGAGCAAGATGTGCAACGCCAACAACGGCATGTTCATCAGTCAGGATTGTCCAGTCATTTCCCCACCGCCTGTCACAGTCTGGGTGTACATTGCTGAGCTGGGAGTATCCACATTGACTATCACTGTAAATGGAAATACACCACAATGGCCTATGATGCACTCAGTCATCCTCATCGTCCTGGTCGGGCCCCTTCTTGCCAGGAGGGCGCTGTAGGCGGGGCTTACAGGTCTGCTCCTCTCCACTCTCCTCTGAGTGCTCGCCCTCCAGTATGTATGTGATGACCTTGGCGTCTATCTCCGTCATGTCCAGACATCGACATGGAGAAGTGCTGACCACGAACGAGGACCCCCAGGAGTTTTCACACAAATCTGTCCCGTTCGCGAACATCTGGAGGGAACAAGAGAGGAAATCACACGGCTGACAACCAGAAATGTTACCGTCTCTATGTAATATTATTATTTTATCTCCAAGAAAAGTTGTCAGAGATATCCCCGTCAAATATCTATATATGGACCTCTACTGTTCATACAGATTCATTTTACTATTAGGCTGTGTTAAAAGCCTGAAGGATGAATCATTTTGATAATAAGCCTAATGTCATGTGAATCCTGTGCTCAGTCAGGCGATCTGTGCCGAGGCATTTGGTCATGTGACCGCTTCTGGAAAATCTTGTTGGACCAGCCAGTCAGCATCACTGCTTCTTCTGACAACCTTCCTCCCCTAAGCTTGCACATCATGAAGCAAGGGGGTGGGGGTGGGGGGGTGGGGGGGGCGGTTGGGTACTGAATGACCTTGTCTCGGTACCGATCACATGACCTTTGCTTTGGCACAGATAAATGATAGGCAGGCCATATATTATACTTTTATTTTTTTCATTCAGCCAGGAGGTTGAACAGGTATACCCTAAATCAGGGGTCTCCGAACTTTCAAAACAGAACACCAGTTTACTGCTCCTAAAACTTAAGGGGGGGGGGGGGGGCGGGGTGGACTGTGGCAAGTGGGAGTAGAAAATGCCCCGGCATTACTGAGAGTAAACAATGCCATAGGCTTGGTGGTCAGTGGGAGTAAAAAAATTAAATAATTGGTGTCAGTGGGAGAGTTCTCTCCCCATGTCTGATTTCAGTGGAAGAAATAGTGTCCCATCATTGGTGTCAGTAGGAGGAATAGTGTCCCATCATTGGTGTCAGTAGGAGGAATAGTGTCCCATCATTGGTGTCAGTAGGAGGAATAGTGTCCCATCATTGGTGTCAGTGGTGTCAGTAGGAGGAATAGTGTCCCATCATTGGTGTCAGTAGGAGGAATAGTGTCCCATCATTGGTGTCAGTGGGAGGAATAGTGTCCCATCATTGGTGTCAGTAGGAGGAATAGTGTCCCATCATTGGTGTCAGTAGGAGGAATAGTGCCCCATCATTGGTGTCAGTGGGAGGAATAGTGTCCTATCATTGGTGTCAGTGGGAGGAATAGTGTCCCATCATTGGTGTCAGTAGGAGGAATAGTGTCCCATCATTGGTGTCAGTAGGAGGAATAGTGCCCCATCATTGGTATTAGTGGGAGGAATAGTGCCCCATCATTGGTTTCTGTGGGAGAAATAGTGTCCCATCATTGCTGTCTACAGGAGGAATAGTGCCCCATCATTGGTATCTGTGTAAGGAATAGTGTCCCTTCATTGGTGTCAGTGGGAGGAATAGTGTCCCTTCATTGGTGTCAGTGGGAGGAATAGTGTCCCTTCATTGGTATCAGTGGGAGGAATAGTGCCCCATCAATGGTGTCTGTGAGAGGAATAGTGTCCCATCATTGATGTCAGTGGGAGGAATAGTGTCCCTTCATTGGTGTCTGTGGGAGGAATAGTGCCCCATCATTGGTGTCTGTGGGAGGAATAGTGCCCCATCACTGGTGTCGGTGGGAGGAATAGTGCCCCGTCATTGGTGTCTGTGGAAGGAATAGTGCCCCGTCAATGGTGTCTGTGGAAGGAATAGTGCCCCATCATTGGTGTAAGTGGAAGGAATGGTGCCCCATCATTGGTGTCAGTGGATGGCATGGTGCCCCAAGGGCCAGATAAAGGCAAGCAAAGGGCCGCATCCAGCCTGTGGGCCGCAGTTTGGAGACCCCTGTTCCAAATGAATTATATACTTTAATGGAATATATTAGTACAGGAGGAGCACCGATATCTGATTGTCCTTCTCTAGACCAGATCCCTTTGATGAAGTTCTGCAGTCGGTTCTAGATCACTTCCAGGTCCTGGTTCTGCCACCACAGAGACCTCATAGACCAGCAACCCAGTCCATAGGCTGCCTCAGGGGCAACGGCCCCCTGAGGCTTGGAACTCTCCTTGCTGGGGAAAGGCAATCTCTCCAGGGCTCCTGACTATCAGCTTCCCAGCCACCATCTGGGCACACCTCCCCACGGATTGGCTAGATCCTGATGTCAATATTCTGGCTGGTTATTTGAAATTGTCCCTCCCTAAGCTCTAGAATATTCTTCTAGAGGCAGGGGGAAGCAATCAAACTTCCAGTCTGTGAAACCCTGAACAGACCAGACCAAACAATTACCACCCCCCCCCCCCCCAATACCTCTGTGCACTCCTCTTAAGAAGCATTTTTTGGACCTTATCTCAGTCGCAGCCCCCTTTAAAAGTATCTAAGCGATGCAATGACTGAGAGCTCCCTCGCTGCCGCTGACATCTTCGCCCAATCTTCTTCTGCCATCTTCATTGGTCGGGGTGTCAGTACTCCTTTCAGGGCGGCTCAGTGTAGAAGAGGAGCTTTCATTGCAGAAGAGTCACAAAGCATCCTATGGAGTCATCATCATACCTGCCAGCAGTTTTGGGCAGAAAAGCTAAAGTTCCACTTTACCAATAAAAACCCGACATGGAGTTCCAGTCCTTCCCGGCTCCATCTACAGCTAAAAAAAGACTTTTGGCTAGAGACAGACTTTAAGCCTCGGGAAGCCGCGTGGCCACCTACAGCAGAGACACGTGGCTGAGGAAGTGACCCCAAACCACAGAGGACAAGAATAAACACCAGAGCACAAATTAAACTCTAAACTAGGAGCGTGCGTCCTTCTCTCCCTGCATCTCTTCACCGCACACCGCCGAGCTGGCCTCCGCATATCGTATTCTGGGCTCCGAGATCTGCCAAATACCACAAACCGTTTCCTCTCTGTGATATCCACACCCTGCTCCTCGCCTCTCCCTCCTCTCCCATCATATATCCTCTCCTCTCCCATCATATATCCTCTCCTCTCCCTCCTCTCCCATCATATATCCTCTCCTCTCCCATCATATATCCTCTCCTCTCCCTCCTCTCCCATCATATATTCTCTCCTCTCCCATCATATATCCTCTCCTCTCCCTCCTCTCCCATCATATATCCTCTCCTCTCCCATCATATATCCTCTCCTCTCCCTCCTCTCCCATCATATATTCTCTCCTCTCCCATCATATATCCTCTCCTCTCCCTCCTCTCCCATCATATATCCTCTCCCTCCTCCCCCATCATATATCCTCTCCTCTGCCTCCTCTCCCATCATATATCCTCTCCTCTCCCATCATATATCCTCTCCTCTCCCTCCTCTCCCATCATATATCCTCTCCTCTCCCTCCTCTTCCATCATATATCCTCTCCTCTCCCTCCTCTCCCATCATATATCCTCTCCTCTCCCTCCTCTCCCATCATATATCCTCTCCTCTCCCATCATATATCCTCTCCTCTCCCTCCTCTCCCAACATATATCCTCTCCTCTCCCATCATATATCCTCTCCTCTCCCATCATATATCCTCTCCTCTCCCTCCTCTCCCATCATATATCCTCTCCTCTCCCATCATATATCCTCTCCTCTCCCTCCTCTCCCATCATATATCCTCTCCTCTCCCTCCTCTCCCATCATATATCCTCTCCTCTCCCTCCTCTCCCATCATATATCCTCTCCTCTCCCTCCTCTCCCATCATATATCCTCTCCTCTCCCTCCTCTCCCATCATATATCCTCTCCTCTCCCTCCTCTCCCATCATATATCCTCTCCTCTCCCTCCTCTCCCATCATATATCCTCTCCTCTCCCTCCTCTCCCATCATATATCCTCTCTTCTCCCTCCTCTCCCATCATATATCCTCTCCTCTCCCTCCTCTCCCATCATATATCCTCTCCCTCCTCTCCCATCATATATCCTCTCCTCTCCCTCCTCTCCCATCATATATCCTCTCCCTCCTCTCCCATCATATATCCTCTCCTCTCCCTCCTCTCCAATGATATTCCCTCTCCTCTCTGTCTTCTCCCATCATATATGCTCTCCTCTCCCATCATATAGCCTCTCCTCTCCCATCATATATCCTCTCCTCTCCCATCATATATCCTCTCCTCTCCCTCCTCTCCCATCATATATCCTCTCCTCTCCCATCATATATCCTCTCCTCTTCCATCATATATCCTCTCCTCTTCCATCATATATCCTCTCTTCTCCCTCCTCTCCCATCATATATCCTCTCCTCTTCCATCATATATCCTCTCCTCTCCCTCCTCTCCCATCATATATCCTCTCCTCTCTGTCCTGTGCTGTGGAATCCATTTTCAGGTTGTTCCTCCTCTTTAAATTCTTTTTATCTTTTCTACAGTGCAGATCAGTAAAGTGCAGCATACAGAAGAAGTCACAGATTTATCATTATACACATGATCTCTTCTCCCGGAACTCCCCATACACTGTGGACATTCTATTCACTTCCCTGCCAGATAAAAGGTGACAGTCATGGCGGACACATCCCTATAATGGATTTCCAGTTGGTTGGATATCGGTAGTTCTGTTTCCAGCGTCTCTTCTTGTACAAATCGCCGGATCACTTCCAAAGTAACGAGCGCCGGTGACACGAAATCACTAAATCTCTTAATTAGCAGCTAACACCTTCTTGGCTGCACTTCAGATTTTCACTAAGACTCTAATCATCTCTACAAGTTAATTGAATGAATTTAACACACACAGTGCAGATCCGGCAATCCCAGGAATACGTTCTCTGGAGACCCGGAATGTTCCAGTGTAGTCAGCTGTCCCCTGGAGAACACACTGCCAACACCGACCCAACGCAGTCCTAACAGTATCCAGCACCTACCTGGCAATTACCCAATGACTGCCCAGCATCTACCCAACAACTGCCCAACACCTACCCAACTACCTACCTGCACCTACCAAACAATGGCAAAGCATCTACAACAACTGTCCAATGACTGCCCAATGACTGCCCAGCACCTACCCAACAACTGCCCAATGACTGCCCAGCATCTACCTAACATCTGCCCAATGACTGCCCAGCACCTACCCAACAACTGCCCAGAATCTATCCAACAACTGCCCAATGACTGCCCAGCACCTACCCAACAACTGCCCAGAATCTACCCAACAACTGCTCAATGACTGTCCAGCACCTACCCAACAACTGCGCAGCATCTATCTAACAACTGCCCAATGACTGCCCAGCACCTACCCAACAACTGCCCAGAATCTATCCAACAACTGCCCAATGACTGCCCAGCACCTACCCAACAAATGCCCAATGACTGCCCAGCATCTATCTAACAACTGCCCAATGACTGCCCAGCACCTAACCAACAACTGCCCAGAATCTACCCAACAACTGCCCAGCACCTACCCAACAACTGCTCAGCATCTACCCAACTACTGCTCAATGACTGCCCAGCACCTACCCAACAACTGCCCAACACCTACCCAACTACTGCCCAATGACTGCCAGCGCCTACCCAACAACTGCCCAGAATATACCCAACAACTGCTCAATGACTGTCCAGCACCTACCCAACAACTGCACAGCATCTATCTAACAACTGCCCAATGACTGCCCAGCACCTACACAACAACTGCCCAGAATCTACCCAACAACTGCCCAATGACTGCCCAGCACCTACCCAACAACTGCCCAGCATCTACCCAACTACTGCTCAATGACTACCCAGCACCTACCCAACAACTGCCCAACACCTACCCAACTACTGCCCAATGACTGCCAGCGCCTACCCAACAACTGCAAGGCATCTACCCAACAATTGCCCCCTAACTGCCAGGACCTACCCAACAACTGCCCATCATCTACCCAACTACTGCTCAATGACTGCCCAGCACCTACCCAACAACTGCCCAACACCTACCCAACTACTGCCCAATGACTGCCAGCGCCTACCCAACAACTGCCCAGCATCTACCCAACTACTGCTCAATGACTGCCCAGCACCTACCCAACAACTGCCCAACACCTACCCAACTACTGCTCAATGACTGCCAGCGCCTACCCAACAACTGCCCAGCATCTACCCAACTACTGCTCAATGACTGCCCAGCACCTACCCAACAACTGCCCAACACCTACCCAACTACTGCCCAATGACTGCCAGCGCCTACCCAACAACTGCAAGGCATCTACCCAACAATTGCCCCCTAACTGCCAGGACCTACCCAACAACTGCCCATCATCTACTTGACAACTGCCCAATGACTGCCCAGCCCCTACCCAGCAACTGACCAACACCTACCTAACAACTGTCCAGCAACTGACCAACACCTACCTAACAACTGTCCAGCAACTGCCCAAAAACTGCCCAGTGAATACCCAGAACCTACCCAATCACTGCCCAGCACCAAACAGCAATTGCCAAGCACTTACCCAACAACTGTCCAGCACCTACAGAAGAACCGCCCCCAACAACTATATAACAATTGCTCAATGACTGCCCAGTACATACCCAACATCTGTCCAATGATTGCCAAGTAGGTACCCAAAACTGCCCAGCAACCACAGAAGAACCGCCTAATAACTGCTTGTCACCT
The DNA here is from genome assembly GCA_037952925.1 of Lithobates clamitans. Lineage (NCBI taxonomy): Eukaryota > Metazoa > Chordata > Amphibia > Anura > Ranidae > Lithobates > Lithobates clamitans. The sequence goes on along the minus strand of JBBGZY010002347.1, from coordinate 36,345 downwards.
CCCCTACAACTGCCCAATGCCTATCCAACTGCTGCCCAGCACTTACCAAACAACTTCTAAACAAATACCCAGCATGTACCCAACCACTGCCTAGCAACTACCCAACCACTGCCAAGCACCTATCCAACAACTGCCCAATAGTATTCAATGCCTTCCCTGTACCCTCTGAAATGATGTACAATGATTGAGGAATACTCATTCTCCCGGAGATTAAAAAGGGAGATGGGGCAGATAAATGTACTGCAGATCTTCAGAGAAAGCATCGATTAAATCATCTGCAGAATACACTATATTGCCAAAAATATGTGCACTCTCCTCTAAATAACAGAGTTCAGGTGTTTCCAGTGAAGAGTATGGGTAATACTACATTATACAAAGAGATTGTAGTCAATTGTGGATGGACCCTGCTGACTTCCTGTACCAGTGACCACATAAGAAATGTGGATGAATTTCGCCAGTGGGGACACAGAGAACAATATACTGTAAGCCAGACAGTGGTTCTAACCCCTTACCACTCCATTGAAATCGAAAAGAAAACGCATTTGTGTAAACTATCAGCAGCCACCAACAAGTGATCTCTCCATCCCTGTCTCAACTCAGACATTTGGCTGAGCCGAACCTTTGTGTTTATTGATCCGCCAGCAGCGGCCTCTCAGGAGAGGAGCAGTGGTGCATAAACCTAACAATATTTTCTTTGGGTAATGTTCCCGGATCCTAGGATACACTGACAATCCTGCCCAAATTGTCCACATTTTGTCTGCCCAATTTTTCGGATGGTTGCACCCAAACCCACCCCCCCCATTTATGGGTTTGTTATGGCCAAACCCCACTCCTAAATATCCATGAATCCCTTACTCATGGCCTTAATCCCTGAAATTGACTACTTTTTGAGTTACCGGTGCATATGTGTAGTAACATAAATAAGGGGAATGCTGGCAAATCCAGGACAGTTGACATGTATGGTGATGTCCTATGAGGGCAAAGCAGTGGTGTCTCCTAAGACCAGAGCAGAGGTGCCTCCAGAGAACAAAGCAGTTCTGCCTTCTAAGGGTGGAGCAGTGGTGCCTAATAAGGGCGGAGCAGTGTTGCCTCCTAACGGTGGAATAGTGATGCCCCCTGAAGGTAGAGCAGTGGTGCCTCCTAACGGTGGAATAGTGATGCCCCCTGAAGGTAGAGCAGTGGTGCCTCCTAACGGTGGAATAGTGATGCCCCCTGAAGGTAGAGCAGTGGTGCCTCCTAACGGTGGAATAGTGATGCCCGCTGAAGGTAGAGCAGTGGTGCCTCCTAACGGTGGAATAGTGATGCCCCCTGAAGGTAGAGCAGTGGTGCCTCCTAACGGTGGAATAGTGATGCCCCCTGAAGGTAGAGCAGTGGTGCCTCCTAACGGTGGAATAGTGATGCCCCCTGAAGGTAGAGCAGTGGTGCCTCCTAACGGTGGAATAGTGATGCCCCCTGAAGGTAGAGCAGTGGTGCCTCCTAACGGTGGAATAGTGATGCCCCCTGAAGGTAGAGCAGTGGTGCCTCCTAACGGTGGAATAGTGATGCCCCCTGAAGGTAGAGCAGTGGTGCCTCCTAACGGTGGAATAGTGATGCCCCCTGAAGGTAGAGCAGTGGTGCCTCCTAACGGTGGAATAGTGATGCCCCCTGAAGGTAGAGCAGTGGTGCCTCCTAACGGTGGAATACTGATGCCCCTTGAAGGTAGAGCAGTGGTGCCTCCTAACGGTGGAATAGTGATGCCCCCTGAAGGTAGAGCAGTGGTGCCTCCTAACGGTGGAATAGTGATGCCCCCTGAAGGTAGAGCAGTGGTGCCTCCTAACGGTGGAATAGTGATGCCCCCTGAAGGTAGAGCAGTGGTGCCTCCTAACGGTGGAATAGTGATGCCCCCTGAAGGTAGAGCAGTGGTGCCTCCTAACGGTGGAAAAGTGATGCCCCCTGAAGGTAGAGCAGTGGTGCCTCCTAATGGTGAAATAGTGTTGCCCCCTGAAGGTAGAGCAGTGGTGCCTCCTAAGGGTGGAGCAGTAGTGCCGCCTAAGGGCGGAGCAGTGGTGCCACCTAAAGGTAGAGCAGTGGTGCCTCCTAACGGTGGAATAGTGATGCCCCCTGAAGGTAGAGCAGTGGTGCCTCCTAACGGTGGAATAGTGATGCCCCCTGAAGGTAGAGCAGTGGTGCCTCCTAACGGTGGAATAGTGATGCCCCCTGAAGGTAGAGCAGTGGTGCCTCCTAACGGTGGAATAGTGATGCCCCCTGAAGGTAGAGCAGTGGTGCCTCCTAACGGTGGAATAGTGATGCCCCCTGAAGGTAGAGCAGTGGTGCCTCCTAACGGTGGAATAGTGATGCCCCCTGAAGGTAGAGCAGTGGTGCCTCCAAACGGTGGAATAGTGATGCCCCCTGAAGGTAGAGCAGTGGTGCCTCCTAACGGTGGAATAGTGATGCCCCCTGAAGGTAGAGCAGTGGTGCCTCCTAACGGTGGAATAGTGATGCCCCCTGAAGGTAGAGCAGTGGTGCCTCCTAACGGTGGAATACTGATGCCCCTTGAAGGTAGAGCAGTGGTGCCTCCTAACGGTGGAATAGTGATGCCCCCTGAAGGTAGAGCAGTGGTGCCTCCTAACGGTGGAATAGTGATGCCCCCTGAAGGTAGAGCAGTGGTGCCTCCTAACGGTGGAATAGTGATGCCCCCTGAAGGTAGAGCAGTGGTGCCTCCTAACGGTGGAATAGTGATGCCCCCTGAAGGTAGAGCAGTGGTGCCTCCTAACGGTGGAAAAGTGATGCCCCCTGAAGGTAGAGCAGTGGTGCCTCCTAATGGTGGAATAGTGATGCCCCCTGAAGGTAGAGCAGTGGTGCCTCCTAAGGGTGGAGCAGTAGTGCCGCCTAAGGGCGGAGCAGTGGTGCCACCTAAAGGTAGAGCAGTGGTGCCTCCTAACGGTGGAATAGTGATGCCCCCTGAAGGTAGAGCAGTGGTGCCTCCTAACGGTGGAATAGTGATGCCCCCTGAAGGTAGAGCAGTGGTGCCTCCTAACGGTGGAATAGTGATGCCCCCTGAAGGTAGAGCAGTGGTGCCTCCTAACGGTGGAATAGTGATGCCCCCTGAAGGTAGAGCAGTGGTGCCTCCTAAGGGTGGAGCAGTAGTGCCGCCTAAGGGCGGAGCAGTGGTGCCACCTAAAGGCGGAGCAGTGGTGCCTCCTAAGGGCGGAGCAGTGGTGCCTCCGGAGGGTGGAGAAGTAGTAACTCTTAAGATTGGAGCAGTAGTGGCTCCTAAATGCAAAGCAGTGGTGCCCTTTTAAGATTGGAGCAGTGGTGCCTCTTGAAGGTGGAGCAGTAGTGCCTCCTAAGGGTGGAGCAGTAGTGCCTCCTGAAGGTGGAGCAGTGGTACCTCCTAAGGGCGTAGTAGTGGAGCCTCCTAAGGGTGGAGCAATGGTGCCTCCTGAGGGTAGAGCCGTGGTGGCTTCTAAAGGCAAAGCAATGGTGTCTTGTAAGGGGGAAGCAGTGGTGCCTCCTAAGGGTGGAGCACAGGAGCCTGGTAAATATGGAGCAGTGGTGGCTCCTGAGGGTAAAGCAATGGTGCCTCCTAAGGGTGGAGCAGTGGAGCCTCCTAAGGGCGGAGCAGTGGAGCCTCCTAAGGGTGGAGCAATGGTTCCTTGTAAGGGTGGAGCAGTGGTGCCTTGTAAGGGTGGAGCAGTGGAGCCTGGTAAATGTGGAGCAGTGGTGGCTCCTGGCACTTTGTATTTTAGTGATTATGGAGTCTCAGGAATGATTCACTACGGCAGAGTGACAACCCCAGATGTGCCGCTCTGAGAGTGGAAGATATGAGGTCACCGATATCTACAGAACAACCCCCAGAGTTCCCGAGGATCCCAGAGATCCGACCACCGCTGGTGGAATCCACACAGAACAATGTATCCGAGAAGGGGGAGGGGACACCAATTTATGGGGTCTATGTTATTACCTCCTATGTATAGTGCCAACACATACCGCAGTGCTGTACAGAGAACACTGAGCCAGTCAGATCAGAGGAGCTTACACTCTATTGTCCCCTCCCCCACAGTCACACACTATTATTATTATAGATGTATATAGCTCTGACATATACCACAGTGCTGTACAGAGATCACTTAGCCATCACATGAGTCTCTGTACAGAGGAGCTTACACTCTAATGTCCCCTCCCCCCATAGTCACATCAGTCTCTGTACAGAGGAGCTTACACTCTAATGTCCCCTCCCCCCACAGTCACATCAGTCTCTGTACAGAGGAGCTTACACTCTAATGTCCCCTCCCCCACAGTCACATCAGTCTCTATACAGAGGAGCTTACACTCTAATGTCCCCTCCCCCCACAGTCACATCAGTCTCTATACAGAGGAGCTTACACTCTAATGTCCCCTCCCCCCACAGTCACATCAGTCTCTGTACCAGAGGAGCTTACACTCTAATGTCCCCTCCCCCCACAGTCACATCAGTCTCTGTACAGAGGAGCTTACACTCTAATGTCCCCCCCCCCCCCACAGTCACATCAGTCTCTATACAGAGGAGCTTACACTCTAATGTCCCCTCCCCCCACAGTCACATCAGTCTCTGTACAGAGGAGCTTACACTCTAATGTTCCCTCCCCCACAGTCACATCAGTCTCTATACAGAGGAGCTTACACTCTAATGTTCCCTCCCCCACAGTCACATCAGTCTCTATACAGAGGAGCTTACACTCTAATGTCCCCAACCCCCACAGTCACATCAGTCTCTGTACAGAGGAGCTTACACTCTAATGTCCCCTCCCCCCACAGTCACATCAGTCTCTATACAGAGGAGCTTACACTCTAATGTCCCCTCCCCCCACAGTCACATCAGTCTCTGTACAGAGGAGCTTACACTCTAATGTCCCCTCCCCCCACAGTCACATCAGTCTCTATACAGAGGAGCTTACACTCTAATGTCCCCTCCCCCACAGTCACATCAGTCTCTATACAGAGGAGCTTACACTCTAATGTCCCCTCCCCCACAGTCACATCAGTCTCTATACAGAGGAGCTTACACTCTAATGTCCCCTCCCCCACAGTCACATCAGTCTCTGTACTCAGGAGCTTACACTCTAATGTCCCCTCCCCCCACAGTCACATCAGTCTCTATACAGAGGAGCTTACACTCTAATGTCCCCTCCCCCACAGTCACATCAGTCTCTGTACAGAGGAGCTTACACTCTAATGTCCCCTCCCCCCACAGTCACATCAGTCTCTATACAGAGGAGCTTACACTCTAATGTCCCCTCCCCCCACAGTCACATCAGTCTCTATACAGAGGAGCTTACACTCTAATGTCCCCTCCCCCACAGTCACATCAGTCTCTATACAGAGGAGCTTACACTCTAATGTCCCTCCCCCCACAGTCACATCAGTCTCTATACAGAGGAGCTTACACTCTAATGTCCCCTCCCCCACAGTCACATCAGTCTCTATACAGAGGAGCTTACACTCTAATGTCCCCTCCCCCCACAGTCACATCAGTCTCTGTACAGAGGAGCTTACACTCTAATGTCCCCTCCCCCCACAGTCACATCAGTCTCTATACAGAGGAGCTTACACTCTAATTCCCCCTCCCCCCACAGTCACATCAGTCTCTGTACAGAGGAGCTTACACTCTAATGTCCCCTCCCCCACAGTCACATCAGTCTCTATACAGAGGAGCTTACACTCTAATGTCCCCAACCCCCACAGTCACATCAGTCTCTGTACAGAGGAGCTTACACTCTAATGTCCCCTCCCCCACAGTCACATCAGTCTCTGTACAGAGGAGCTTACACTCTAATGTCCCCTCCCCCACAGTCACATCAGTCTCTATACAGAGGAGCTTACACTCTAATGTTCCCTCCCCCACAGTCACATCAGTCTCTATACAGAGGAGCTTACACTCTAATGTCCCCAACCCCCACAGTCACATCAGTCTCTGTACAGAGGAGCTTACACTCTAATGTCCCCTCCCCCACAGTCACATCAGTCTCTGTACAGAGGAGCTTACACTCTAATGTCCCCTCCCCCACAGTCACATCAGTCTCTATACAGAGGAGCTTACACTCTAATGTCCCCTCCCCCCACAGTCACATCAGTCTCTATACAGAGGAGCTTACACTCTAATGTCCCCTCCCCCCACAGTCACATCAGTCTCTATACAGAGGAGCTTACACTCTAATGTCCCCTCCCCCACAGTCACATCAGTCTCTGTACAGAGGAGCTTACACTCTAATGTCTCCTCCCCCCACAGTCACATCAGTCTCTATACAGAGGAGCTTACACTCTAATGTCCCCTCCCCCACAGTCACATCAGTCTCTGTACTCAGGAGCTTACACTCTAATGTCCCCTCCCCCCACAGTCACATCAGTCTCTGTACAGAGGAGCTTACACTCTAATTCCCCCTCCCCCCACAGTCACATCAGTCTCTGTACAGAGGAGCTTACACTCTAATGTCCCCTCCCCCCACAGTCACATCAGTCTCTATACAGAGGAGCTTACACTCTAATGTCCCCTCCCCCCCACAGTCACATCAGTCTCTGTACAGAGGAGCTTACACTCTAATGTCCCCCCCCCCACAGTCACATCAGTCTCTGTACAGAGGAGCTTACACTCTAATGTCCCCTCCCCCACAGTCACATCAGTCTCTATACAGAGGAGCTTACACTCTAATGTCCCCTCCCCCACAGTCACATCAGTCTCTATACAGAGGAGCTTACACTCTAATGTCCCCTCCCCCACAGTCACATCAGTCTCTATACAGAGGAGCTTACACTCTAATGTCCCCTCCCCCCACAGTCACATCAGTCTCTGTACCAGAGGAGCTTACACTCTAATGTCCCCTCCCCCACAGTCACATCATTCTCTGTACAGAGGAGCTTACACACTAATGTCCCCTCCCCCACAGTCACATCAGTCTCTGTACAGAGGAGCTTACACTCTAATGTCCCCTCCCCCCACAGTCACATCAGTCTCTATACAGAGGAGCTTACACTCTAATGTCCCCTCCCCCACAGTCACATCAGTCTCTATACAGAGGAGCTTACACTCTAATGTCCCCTCCCCCACAGTCACATCAGTCTCTGTACTCAGGAGCTTACACTCTAATGTCCCCTCCCCCCACAGTCACATCAGTCTCTGTACAGAGGAGCTTACACTCTAATTCCCCCTCCCCCCACAGTCACATCAGTCTCTATACAGAGGAGCTTACACTCTAATGTCCCCCCCCCACAGTCACATCAGTCTCTGTACAGAGGAGCTTACACTCTAATGTCCCCTCCCTCACAGTCACATCAGTCTCTATACAGAGGAGCTTACACTCTAATGTCCCCTCCCCCACAGTCACATCAGTCTCTATACAGAGGAGCTTACACTCTAATGTCCCCTCCCCCACAGTCACATCAGTCTCTATACAGAGGAGCTTACACTCTAATGTCCCCTCCCCCACAGTCACATCAGTCTCTGTACAGAGGAGCTTACACTCTAATGTCCCCTCCCCCCACAGTCACATCAGTCTCTATACAGAGGAGCTTACACTCTAATGTCCCCTCCCCCACAGTCACATCAGTCTCTATACAGAGGAGCTTACACTCTAATGTCCCCTCCCCCACAGTCACATCAGTCTCTGTACAGAGGAGCTTACACTCTAATGTCCCCCCCCCACAGTCACATCAGTCTCTGTACAGAGGAGCTTACACTCTAATGTCCCCTCCCTCACAGTCACATCAGTCTCTATACAGAGGAGCTTACACTCTAATGTCCCCTCCCCCACAGTCACATCAGTCTCTATACAGAGGAGCTTACACTCTAATGTCCCCTCCCCCACAGTCACATCAGTCTCTATACAGAGGAGCTTACACTCTAATGTCCCCTCCCCCCACAGTCACATCAGTCTCTGTACAGAGGAGCTTACACACTAATGTCCCCTCCCCCACAGTCACATCAGTCTCTATACAGAGGAGCTTACACTCTAATGTCCCCAACCCCCACAGTCACATCAGTCTCTATACAGAGGAGCTTACACTCTAATGTCCCCAACCTCCACAGTCACATCAGTCTCTGTACAGAGGAGCTTACACTCTAATGTCCCCTCCCCCACAGTCACATCAGTCTCTGTACTCAGGAGCTTACACTCTAATGTCCCCTCCCCCCACAGTCACATCAGTCTCTGTACAGAGGAGCTTACACTCTAATTCCCCCTCCCCCCACAGTCACATCAGTCTCTGTACAGAGGAGCTTACACTCTAATGTCCCCTCCCCCCACAGTCACATCAGTCTCTATACAGAGGAGCTTACACTCTAATGTCCCCTCCCCCACAATCACATCAGTCTCTGTACAGAGGAGCTTACACTCTAATGTCCCCTCCCCCCACAGTCACATCAGTCTCTATACAGAGGAGCTTACACTCTAATGTCCCCTCCCCCACAGTCACATCAGTCTCTGTACAGAGGAGCTTACACTCTAATGTCCCCTCCCTCACAGTCACATCAGTCTCTATACAGAGGAGCTTACACTCTAATGTCCCCTCCCCCACAGTCACATCAGTCTCTATACAGAGGAGCTTACACTCTAATGTCCCCTCCCCCACAGTCACATCAGTCTCTATACAGAGGAGCTTACACTCTAATGTCCCCTCCCCCACAATCACATCAGTCTCTGTACAGAGGAGCTTACACTCTAATGTCCCCTCCCCCCACAGTCACATCAGTCTCTATACAGAGGAGCTTACACTCTAATGTCCCCCCCCCACAGTCACATCAGTCTCTGTACAGAGGAGCTTACACTCTAATGTCCCCTCCCTCACAGTCACATCAGTCTCTATACAGAGGAGCTTACACACTAATGTCCCCTCCCCCACAGTCACATCAGTCTCTGTACAGAGGAGCTTACACTCTAATGTCCCCTCCCCCACAGTCACATCAGTCTCTATACAGAGGAGCTTACACTCTAATGTCCCCTCCCCCACAGTCACATCAGTCTCTATACAGAGGAGCTTACACTCTAATGTCCCCTCCCCCCACAGTCACATCAGTCTCTGTACAGAGGAGCTTACACACTAATGTCCCCTCCCCCACAGTCACATCAGTCTCTATACAGAGGAGCTTACACTCCAATGTCCCCTCCCCCCACAGTCACATCAGTCTCTGTACAGAGGAGCTTACACTCTAATGTCCCCTCCCCCACAGTCACATCAGTCTCTATACAGAGGAGCTTACACTCTAATGTCCCCTCCCCCCCACAGTCACATCAGTCTCTATACAGAGGAGCTTACACTCTAATGTCCCCTCCCCCCACAGTCACATCAGTCTCTATACAGAGGAGCTTACACTCTAATGTCCCCTCCCCCCACAGTCACATCAGTCTCTGTACAGAGGAGCTTACACTCTAATGTCCCCTCCCCCCACAGTCACATCAGTCTCTATACAGAGGAGCTTACACTCTAATGTCCCCTCCCCCACAGTCACATCAGTCTCTGTACAGAGGAGCTTACACTCTAATGTCCCCTCCCCCCCACAGTCACATCAGTCTCTATACAGAGGAGCTTACACTCTAATGTCCCCTCCCCCCACAGTCACATCAGTCTCTATACAGAGGAGCTTACACTCTAATGTCCCCTCCCCCCACAGTCACATCAGTCTCTGTACAGAGGAGCTTACACTCTAATGTCCCCTCCCCCCACAGTCACATCAGTCTCTATACAGAGGAGCTTACACTCTAATGTCCCCTCCCCCCACAGTCACATCAGTCTCTATACAGAGGAGCTTACACTCTAATGTCCCCTCCCCCACAGTCACATCAGTCTCTATACAGAGGAGCCTACACTCTAATGTCCCCTCCCCCACAGTCACATCAATCTCTATACAGAGGAGCTTACACTCTAATGTCCCCTCCCCCACAGTCACATCAGTCTCTATACAGAGGAGCTTACATTCTAATGTCCCCTCCCCCACAGTCACATCAGTCTCTGTACAGAGGAGCTTACACTCTAATGTCCCCTCCCCCACAGTCACATCAGTCTCTGTACAGAGGAGCTTACACTCTAATGTCTCCTCCCCCCACAGTCACATCAGTCTCTGTACAGAGGAGCTTACACTCTAATGTCCCCTCCCCCCACAGTCACATCAGTCTTTGTACAAAGGAGCTTACACTCTAATGTCCCCTCCCCCACAGTCACATCAGTCTCTGTACAGAGGAGCTTACACTCTAATGTCCCCTCCCCCACAGTCACATCAGTCTCTGTACAGAGGAGCTTACACTCTAATTCCCCCTCCCCCCACGGTCACACAGTATACTCAGTGTCCCCCATCTCTCACGGTACCTTGTTGTAGGGGATGCAGTCATTCTTACAATGGTTTCCGCTCTCGTCATACGTCCAATCGGTGAGGAAGTTGTGCGCACAGACCAGATCTGACCGACAAGCTTCAAACCTGAGTGTGAGAAGAAGGGAACACCTCTGTCAGGTTTTTATTTCTTCTCTGTGACCCCCCCCCCTCCCCATTGAAGAGATTTTCCCTCACTTCCTGTCCCTGTGACAACCATAACCGAAGTGGGGGGGGGGGGGGTTGTCACCAGGACAGGAAGTTACTGGCAGCATTAAAAACATTTTCAGAAGTTGGTCTCTCGCCCTCCCCTCCCCCCTTTTGCAGGTCTCCGGTTTGCACTCACCAGCCGTCACAGAAGGTCTGGCACAGCGGCACTCTCTGGATGGCGAGGGAGATGTTGGGGTGACCCCAGTGTGCGGTCAGCGGGGAGCACTGATAGAAGCATTCGATCTTCTTCATATAATCCTCACAGCTGTAACATCAAACCAATATATATATATATACACACATTAATAATAATATACAATAACTAATAATAAATAAATTAATCAATTTGCAACATGTTATAAAACATATGAAATACACAATAACAGAGGGACATTAGAGATATTAGCCCCCCCGGAAATGAAGGAAGGGGGGGGGGGGCGGCGCTCTTCTTCATTAAACAAACAGCGGCGGGGAGATCACACTACCCTGTTTCCCCGAAAATAAGACCTAGCGTGATTGTCAGTAATGGCTGCAATATAAGCCCTACCCCCCAAATAAGCCCTACCCTGAAAATAAGACCTACAAGGACTTTAACTAGGGCTTATTTGGGGGGTAGGGCTTATATTGCAGCCATCACCGGCAATCACGGTAGGTCCTATTTTCGGGGAAACAGGGTATGCAGCTCTCATCCCCATCTGACATCCCCCTTAAAGGGCCAGTGCACAAAGAATAGTTCAGCTTCTGAGTGACCAAATTTTCCCGTCTGTCCTCTGAGGGCAGAGGCGGCTCTAGGCTTTGTGAGGCCTTAGGCAAAGCTTACACATGAGGCCCCACGGACTGGGACGATCCGTGATGAGGCCGCTATTCCTCAGGCTGCGGGCAGTATCTGATTTGTCCATCAGCTCCTAAGCCACAGAGTCCCAGTGGGGGTAGGCGGAGCCGCCGGTGTCAACTTCAGTGATTGAGAACAGGCAAATTAGGCGGCCGCGAGGCCTCTAAAGTGCGAGGCCTTAGGCGACCGCCTAATTTGCCTAATTAGAGAGCCGCCTCTGTCTGAGGGGTTCTAGTGCTGAGATCGCCTTCACTAGAGCTCATTGCTCCCCCCCCCCCCCAATTCTCAGGTCTGCTGCACCCGGAGTCTCACTTCTCCTGCTGGATTCTCCATAATGTAACACACCCAGTAAAGTGAGTGATGTATAAGAGCCTCAGCATCTGACTGGGGATTACAAAGATCTCACCATCGGTGTCCCCCGGGAAAATGGCTGATCCAACCTGCACGTTGATCCTGATCATGGAAATGCCGTATTTGTGTACTGATGGTCGATGTGAAACGTTCGGTGTAGAAGGAATGGAATATGGAGCCATGGTTTGTTATCGCCGGGGAAAGACAAACAAGTTGGTAATCTGGGATCAGACCGGAGCAAGGTTAGGAGGAGGACGAAGCTTCAATCGGAGCTTGCAGCACAGTCCAGGGTCCGGCCCGGGGGGTCACCAGCACCAGACAGCAAACAAAATCCAGGGGAGGGAGCAAAGGTCAAAAACCATCCACCAAATTCAATAAAAAAACAGGCACTGAACTTTGATCATCCCTGTCCACATCATCGAAGAGGACATTGTGGTATGAAGGGGGTAGCAGTGCCAATACATGCCCTCAGCCCGGGGGCCCCTTTACACCGGAGAACTCCATCACTACTGGTGTTAGCATGCTGTTTATACAACAACCATTGTGATATATTATACTGTGATTACTCATTCTGCCACTAGGTGGTAGTATTACATTTAATGTTTACATAATATAGTGTTCCTTCTAGTGGAACTACATGGTCATGATGTCATTTCCTGTCTCTGTGTTCCAATAAAACAAGAAGGGCTCTGCCATGTGTCCAGCACTAAGAGTCAAATGTGCAGCGACTTTCCAGCGGCTGACCCCATGGACCGGCTTCTCTGTTATTTCCGGCCCCCGGTGAGAACTCTGCTGGGCCAAGCTACACTAAACCTGAGAGAGCAAGGAGGTGGCCATTAATGACCTTCTGGGTCTAAAAACGCTAACTGTCTGGCTGTCATACTGATACTCTGGCTCCAAGACCTGGAACAAATATCCAGGTCAGGAATTATGGCTTCACTGCTTGCATGCTTCTTCTGTGTCGGATACTCAGACACTATTTAAATAGGTGTTGGTGTAGAGCTGGACCCAAAGGTAAGTATAATCTGGTGGGTACCCAAACTTAAAAGGCGCCTTTCCATCGTACGAGGGGTCCCCAGAGCAGTTAAATGAGTTTCTAACAAGACCAATATAGATTTGTTCATTTTGATAAAAGATTGATCAGTGGAAGCCAACATGTTTCGGGGACTCGCACCCCCTTCATCAGGGCTCAACGGAGAGATCTCGCAGGTCTTTTTTCCTCGGACTTGATGAAGGAGGTTGTGAGTCCCTGAAAAGTGTTGGATTTTACCGTCTGATCTTTTATCAATAATAATGAATATATTCTGGGATTATTATGAACTCCTATGGCGCTCCCATCCTTCCCTTCTTCTTCAGGTAGTATTAGAGGCAGAGGAAAATTACAGCCAGATATGCAGCATTTTCAGACAGAGATCGGCCTTCATATTCTTCCCCTCTGCTCTCCAAGATCGAATGACCGGCTGCATCTGTCAGGCTTTGTATTTTAGTACATCAGTCCTTCTCTGCATCTGAATAGACATTCCTCTCATACAAGCAGAGTTCGATCAATGTGTGCTAGACGGGAGCCTAGGGGCCCGGTGAAAGTCCAGGGGCCCCAGCTAGAACCATCGTGCTGAAGGGGGGGTGTGTTGTAGGCAGGGTGTGTCTGATGGGACCAGTACAGAGGGGGGGCTATGGCAATCCTTATTAATGTCAGTCGAAGGGATAGAGGGCCACAGCTACTACCCTGCCTAGGGCCCCATTCTGCACCTGGCTGTCCATTCACAAGACAGGCGTAAAAATCTATCCTTGGAATTGGGATGTTTGGATTGGCAGCTGCTCGGGGGGCCTCTGCACACAGGCCGAGGTGTTGTATTAATTACTGGAGGGGGCTGCTCGCTCTGGGGACCCCGTCCATCCAGCTCTGTCATTGTTTATCCGGTCCTCCTGCTCTGCACAATATTTATGTCTTCCAGATCCAAGCTGGGGGATGCTGAGAGAGAGGTTATGTCTGTCGCCCGGAGACACTTCATTAATATCTGATGGGAGAGATTATCCCGCCAGCAGAAACGCCATTAACCCAACCGCTGCCAGATACTGCAAAGCCCTGTGACTGGGGGATACCCAGGAGCTAACAATCAGATCCATCCGTCTGTGAGCTGGCCATACACACAGCACACCAACCCTGGCTCCATGACGGTTTTGTGGAGATGGGATAGGCTTCTCTGAAGAGAAGGGTTTTCAGGGATCGCCTAAAGTGGACAGAGTAGGAGATAGTTGGACAGATTGGGGTAGGGCGTTCCATAGGATAGGATAGGCTCAGGGAAAAGTCCTGGAGGCGAGCATGGAAGGAAGTGACAAGGGAGCTAGAGAGCTGGAGGTCTTGGGAGGAACGAAGAGGACGATTAGGTTGGGACTTGGTTTTGAGACTAGGCTAGTGATGTAGCTGGGGCCGAGTTGTGGATGGCTTTGTAAGTTCTTGTTAGTATTTTGAATTGAATTAGTTGGAAGAGTGGCAGCCACTGTTGGGATTGGCAGAGAGGGGTGGAGGACACTGAATGGAGGCCAGTGGAGGGATCGGCAGAGAGTGGTGGAGGACACTGAATGGAGACCAGTGGAGGGATTGGCAGAGAGGGGTGGAGGACACTGACTGGAGACCAGTGGAGGGATTGGCAGAGAGGGGTGGAGGACACTGACTGGAGACCAGTGGAGGGATTGGCAGATAACGGTGGAGGACAATGAATGGAGGCCAGTGGAGGGATTGGCCGAAAGGGGTGGAGGACACTGAATGGAAACCAGTGGAGGGATTGGCAGAGAGGGGTGAAGGACACGGAGTGGAAGCCAATAGAGGGATTGGCAGAGAGGGGGGGGGGGGGCACTGAATGGAGGCCAGTGGAGAGATTGGCAGAAAGAGGTGGAGGACACTGAATGGAAACCAGTGGAGGGGTTGGCAGAGAGGAGTGGAGGACACTGAATAATGACCAGTGGATGGATTGACAGAGAGGGGAGAGGGACATTGAATGGAGACTAGAGGAGGAATTGGCAGAGAGGGGTGGAGGACACTAAATAGAGGCCAGTGGAGGGATTGGCAGAGAGGGGTGGAGGACACTGAATGGCAACCAGTGGAGGGATTAGCAGAGAAGGGTGGAGGACACCGAATGGAGACCAGTGGATGGATTGGCAGAGAAGGGTGGAGGACACTGAATGAAGGCCAGTGGAGGGGTTGGCAGAGAGGTGGGAGGACACTAAATGGAGGACAGTGGAGGGGTTGGCAGAGAAGGGGGGGGGGGGTGACACTGAATGAAGGCCAGTGTTGGATTGGCAGAGAGGGGCGGAGGACATTGAATGGAGGCCAGTGGAGGGGTTGGAGGACACGGAGTGGAAGCCAATGGAGGGATTGGCAGAGAGGGGTAGCAGATGCTGAGCGGTCGGTAAGGTGGATGAGTCTGGCAGCATTCATGCTGGACTGAAGGGGGTATAGCCTATGTAAAGATAAGCCAATGAGGAAGGAGTTGCAGTAGTTAAGGCGAGAGATGACCAGGGAGTAGATAAGGAGCTTTTGGTGTCATTGGTTAGGAAGGGCAATATTTGAGATATTGCGGAGGTTGAGTTGACAAGCTTTGGAAAGTGATTGGATGTGGGGCCAAAAGGAGAGTTTAGAGCCCAGGATTACACCTAGTACCCTGGAATGTGGGGATAGGTTGATGGTTCTGCCATTGCTCTTGACAGATAAATCAGGGGCAGGGCATGTGGGGAAATGAGGAAATATTATGAGCTTGGTTTTGGATAGATTGAGTTTGAGGAAGTGATGTGACATCCAGGCTGATATGTCTATTAGTAAGTTGGTGATACGTGAGGAAACTGATGGAGTAAGCTAAGGGGTGGAGAGATAGATTTTGGTGTCGTCAGAGTAGAATTTATATTGAAAGCCGTGGGAGGCAATCAGCTGACCCAGGGAGGAGGTGTAGATTGAAAATAGGAGAGGTCCAAGAACAGAACCCTGAGGAACCCCAACAGAGAAAGGAAAAGGAGTGGAGGAAGTAGAATTGCAAGTGACACTGAAGGTGTGGTGGGATAGGTAGGATGAGAGCCAGCGAAGAGCGCAGTCACGGGTGGTCAACCGTATCAAAGGCAGCCAAAAGGTCCAGAAGTGGGAGTACAGAAAGGTGTCCATTGGTTTTTGCTTTTAGTAAGTCATTTGTGAGTTTTAAAAGAGTAGTGACGCATTCCGAGGAACAGGACAAAGTCCAAGAGATGCATTTCCATCATGACATCACATCTGAGGATGGAGGCCCATACAGGAGCAGATTGGTTGCAGATCTGGTTACCTTTTTTTGGCGATCACCGCATAGTGACTGCTCAGGCGCAGAGTCTGATTCACACTTTAGATTGTAAGCTCTACAGAACGTTTATCATCCCGAGGCTGAGTTATGAAGATCCTCAGTTCCGGTTTTGCTGCACTTCCCAATTTTGACAGTTGGTCAGATCTGTGTATTAGGCTGTCACCTCACAATGGAGGGTGTCTGGTCTGAGCCGGTACAGACAGATGGAGGTCTCTGTGCCTACTGCAATCCTTACCAATGGGATAGGAGGGCCAATGTTGAGACCTTTCCTGGAGCCCCATTCCGTCTCTGCCTGTCATCAGATATCCAGATCAAAGCATCATAGATCCCAGATGTATCCCGGACGTATCCTGGACAGATCCCAGACAGATCTCAGACAGATCCCAGACAGATCTCAGACAGATCCCAGACAGATCTCAGACAGATCTCAGACAGATCTCAGACAGATCTCAGATAGATCCCAGACAGATCTCAGACAGATCCCAGACAGATCTCAGATAGATTCCAGACAGATCTCAGACAGATCTCAGACAGATCTCAGACAGATCTCAGACAGATTCCAGACAGATCTCAGACAGATCCCAGACAGATCTCAGACAGATCCCAGACAGATCCCAGACAGATCTCAGACAGATCCCAGACAGATCTCAGACAGATCTCAGACAGATCTCAGACAGATCTCAGATAGATTCCAGACAGATCTCAGATAGATCTCAGACAGATCTCAGATAGATTCCAGACAGATCTCAGACAGATCCCAGACAGATCTCAGACAGATCCCAGACAGATCTCAGACAGATCTCAGACAGATCTCAGACAGATCTCAGATAGATTCCAGACAGATCTCAGATAGATCTCAAACAGATCTCAGATAGATTCCAGACAGATCTCAGACAGATCCCAGACAGATCTCAGACAGATCCCAGACAGATCTCAGACAGATCCCAGACAGATCTCAGACAGATCTCAGACAGATCTCAGATAGATTCCAGACAGATCTCAGACAGATCTCAGACAGATCCCAGACAGATCCCAGATAGATCTCATACAGATCTCAGGCAGATCTCAGACAGATCTCAGATAGATTCCAGACAGATCTCAGACAGATCCCAGACAGATCTCAGACAGATCCCAGACAGATCTCATACAGATCTCAGGCAGATCTCAGACAGATTCCAAACAGATCTCAGACAGATTCCAGACAGATCTCAGATAGATTCCAGACAGATCTCAGACAGATTCCAGACAGATCTCAGATAGATTCCAGACAGATCTCAGACAGATCACAGACAGATCCCGGACAGATCTCAGACAGATCCCAGACAGATCTCAGACAGATCTCAGACAGATCTCAGATAGATTCCAGACAGATCTCAGACAGATCCCAGACAGATCTCAGACAGATCCCAGACAGATCTCAGACAGATCTCAGACAGATCTCAGACAGATTCCAAACAGATCTCAGACAGATTCCAAACAGATCTCAGACAGATTCCAGACAGATCTCAGATAGATTCCAGACAGATCTCAGACAGATCTCAGACAGATCTCAGACAGATTCCAAACAGATCTCAGACAGATCTCAGACAGATCTCAGACAGATTCCAGACAGATCTCAGTCAGATCTCGCTCAAAAGTAATTTCCAATTGGCTCCCTCCTCAAATTGACCCTTAAGTTTGGTGAACCTCACACCGCCCCAAACCATCCAATTCAGATTTAGGTCCTTCAAAAGACACAGATCAGGAACAAAACATCTTTCCGTTTACATCACCTATTTTATCTTGTAAGATCTGGCTACATGTTATAGACTGATCCAACGGATCCCGTATCTTTTCTATATGACTGATCCAGCGGATCCCGTATCTGTTCTATATGACTGATCCAGCGGATCCCGTATCTGTTCTATATGACTGATCCAACGGATCCCGTATCTGTTCTATCTGACTAATCCAACGGATCCCGTATCTTTTCTCTACGACTGATCCAGAGGATCCCGTATCCGTTCTATACGACTAATCCAGCGGATCCTGTATCTTTTCTATATGACTGATCGAGTGAATCCCGTATCTGTTCTATCTGACTGATCCGACGGATATTATATTTGTTCTATCTGACTGATCCAATGAATCTCGTATCTGTTCTCTATGACTGATTCAGCGGATCTCGTGTCTGCTCTATCTGACTGATCCAGCGGATCGCGTATCTATTCTCTATGACTGATCCAATGGATCTCGTATCTGTTCTATATGACTGATCCAGTGGATCCTGTATGTGGTCTATCTGACTGATCCAGTGGATCCCATATGTGTTCTATATGACTGACCCAGCGGATCCCGTATCTGTTCTATATGACTGACCCAGCGGATCCCGTATCTGTTCTATATGACTGACCCAGCGGATCCCGTATCTGTTCTATATGACTGACCCAGCGGATCCCGTATCTGTTCTATATGACTGACCCAGTGGATCCCGTATCTGTTCTATATGACTGACCCAGTGGATCCTGTATCTGTTCTATATGACTGACCCAGCGGATCCCGTATCTGTTCTATATGACTGACCCAGCGGATCCCGTATCTGTTTTCTATGATTGATCCAGCGGATCCCGTATCTGTTCTCTATGACTGACCCAGTGGATCCCGTATCTGTCCTATACTCACGGTTTGCTGAGGTTCCCACATCTGTTCCAGTAGAAATTATCCACTTGGATCAGCGGAGACGGTGATATCTTCTCGGTGACGTTGGCATGACAGCAGGAGGCTGCAGGAGGAGAGAAGAGACGTCACCATACACAGTACAGATATAAGGAATGGATTCTATAGGATAATATTTCATGTGCCGCTCGATCACTATAAATCGATGAACTGATGATCGGTGATGGGGACACAGTGTGCAAGAAATTCCCGGGACTGGTTTTTAGTTTAGGGATATCCGGAGCTCAACCAATATCCAAACCAAAGGGAGGAACGGCACCTGGTCTCTGTTCTTCTATATGTCGGTATTTCTTTTCCGGCTTCCATACAAGGCATAGAAGAGATGCAGCAGAAGAGCACAGAGACCGGGGGGCATTGATTTCCTTTTGTTGGGATGATTGAGGAGCCTGAACAAGCAGTGTATCCCCTGCAGATGACACCTGATCTATAGGTGGAGGAGGCCGAGCGCTAGGACCCCCGTTGTGTGGCTCTAGACTTTACAAAGTATAAAAAGTCAGAATGTTTTTTGTTTTTAATTCTGGATGTAATAGGTTCCAATAAATGGGAGGAGCTGTCTGCAGAGTGAGATTGCAGTTCCTCGCAGTGGCCCATATCATGAAAAGGTGCCGCCCAGTGAAAAGATCCTCAGGGGCGGGACTGTGACAGACTCCTGTGTCACCTCCCCGCCTCCTTATGCACCAATAGCATCCTCCCGCTGGTGGGGTCACCTCAGGACATCTCCATCTGATCATTATCTTTTCCCCAATTCTACTTACAGTTGGCATAGAGGTGACACTCCTGCATGCCAGTCTCGGGGCCCGGGGCCACCTTGTGTTGGGCCCCCTTCAGGCAGGCATGCTTGCAGTATACAGCAGACAGGAGGGCCAGAAACAACGAGACCACCAGAGACCTCATCTTCTTCTTCTACCTGCTGGGGGGACAATTGGAGCTCAGGTAATGGGGGAGGAGACAAATGCTGAACTATATACAGACACTGTGGGCCAGATTTACTAAAGACAAATGAAGGCGATCGCTATGGTACACTATGGTACACGATCCTCACAATCCCGGATATTCAGAGAGTCGCCCCTCCCCCTCCCGACATGCTCCCCACTATAAGAAATCCGATTAATTCTGATTTCTCTTCCTATACGGTGCGCTATTGGAATGTACACGCCGATACGAGAGACTACTGCCAGTGGTTTACTGGGTGATACCCCCCAAATGTGATACCCCCCAATGTGATACCCCCCCAAATGTGATACCCCCCCCAATGTGATACCCCCCCAATGTGATAACCCCAAATGTGATACCCCCCAATGTGATACCCCCCAATGTGATACTCCCCAATGTGATACCCCCAAATGTGATACCCCCAAATGTGATACCCCCAATGTGATACCCCCCAATGTGATACCCCCAAATGTGACACCCCCAATGTGATACCCCCCAATGTGACACCCCCAAATGTGATACTCCCCAATGTGATACCCCCAAATGTGATACCCCCAAATGTGATACCCCCCAATGTGATACCCACTAATGTAATGTCCCCCAATGTGATATCCCCAAATGTGATACCCCCAAGGTGATATCCCCAAATGAGATACCCCCCAATGTAATACCCCCAATATGATATCCCCCAATGTAATACAACACAATGTGATATCCCCCAATGTGATCCCCCCCCCAATATGATACCCCCCAATGTGCTACAGCATAATGTGATACCCCCCAATGTGATACCCCTGTCAGCAGTATTGGTCCTCTCTCTGGTCTCCCAGACCACAGGCTGTTCCGTGGTTGCAGCACCCTGTTGTACGGGCCTCACTCCTGACCACCAGATAGGGTTCCCCCAACACCGCAGGTTCTCCCACCTCTCAGGAACACGGGACTTCCTCCAGCGTCCTCTGTGGACTTGCTAGTCACCTCAGCTTTCTCGGTCTCTGCGGACCCTCATAGCTGTCCTGACTCCCCCAGTATGGTTGCCACCTGTTCGGGATTCACCCGGACAGTCCAGGTTTTGAATCATGTGTCCGGGTTTCAGGCAGCCTGAAACCCGGACATATTATTCAGACCGGGCTGTGGCCTCCACCCCCCAAGTAACCAAGATAGTCACACACAAATCTGTTGCCATCAGGGAGCTGCGGGCAGCTTTCTGGGGGGGGGGGGGGCAGGTTCGGCATCACTGGGGAGCAGGGTGATGATGTCAGCAAAATAAATTTGGCCACACCCACTGTTCGATGCGGCACACTATAAGCGGCACATTATTACTCTTCTTGGGGCAACCAAAGGTGTCCCAGGCAGCTAAAGTGTTCGGGTTTGGCTAGAAGAGAAGGTGGCAACCCCATCCCCCAGCCCTATGGGCAAGAAGTCCCCCCAACATAGGGTCTTGCCTCCCGAGAACATCACCCCCCCTCCCCCGGGTGCAGCACACTGAGCTCCTCTCAGACCAGGCTTATACCCACCCTACACACCTCCATACCCACCCTACACACCTCCATACCCACCCTGCACACCTCCATACCCACCCTACAGACCTCCATACCCACCCTACACACCTCCATACCAACCCTACACACCTCCATACCCACCCTGCACACCTCCATACCCACCCTACAGACCTCCATACCAACACTACACACCTCCATACCAACCCTACAGACCTCCATACCAACCCTACACACCTCCATACCAACCCTACACACCTCCATACCAACCCTACACACCTCCATACCAACCCTACACACCTCTATACCAACCCTACACACCTCTATACCCACCCTACACACCTCCATACCAACCCTACACACCTCCATACCAACCCTACACACCTCCATACCCACCCTACACACCTCCATACCCACCCTACACACCTCCATACCAACCCTACACACCTCCATACCAACCCTACACACCTCCATATCCACCCTAAACACCTCCATACCCACCCTACACACCTCCATACCCACCCTACACACCTCCATACCAACCCTACACACCTCCATACCCACCCTACACACCTCCATACCCACCCTACACACCTCCATATCCACCCTACACACCTCCATACCCACCCTACACACCTCCATACCAACCCTACACACCTCCATACCAACCTTACACACCTCCATACCCACCCTACACACCTCCATACCCATCCTACACACCTCCATACCCACCCTACACACCTCCATACCAACCCTACACACCTCCATACCCACCCTACACACCTCCATACCCACCCTACACACCTCCATATCCACCCTACACACCTCCATACCAACCCTACACACCTCCATACCCACCCTACACACCTTCATACCCACCCTACACACCTCCATACCAACCCTATACACCTCCATACCAACCATACACACCTCCATACCAACCCTACACACCTCCATACCCACCCTACACACCTCCATACCCACCCTACACACCTCCATACCAACCCTACACACCTCCATACCCACCCTACACACCTCCATACCCACCCTACACTCCTCCATACCCACCCTACACACCTCCATACCCACCCAACACACCTCCATACCCACCCTACACACCTCCATACCCACCCTACACTCCTCCATACCCACCCTACACACCTCCATACCCACCCAACACACCTCCATACCCACCCTACACACCTCCATACCCACCCTACACACCTTCATACCCACCCTACAGACCTCCATACCCACCCTACAGACCACCATACCAACCCTATACACCTCCATACCAACCCTACACACCTCCATACCCACCCTACACACCTCCATACCCACCCTACACACCTCCATACCCACCCTACACACCTCCATACCAACCCTACACACCTCCATACCCACTCTACACACCTCTATACCAACCCTACACAGCTCCATACCCACCCTACACACCTCCATACCCACCCTACACACCTCCATACCCACTCTACACACCTCCATACCCACCCTACACACCTCCATACCAACCTTACACACCTCCATACCCACCCTACACACATCCATACCCACCCTACACACCTCCATACCAACCCTACACACCTCCATACCAACCCTACACACCTCCATACCAACCCTACACACCTCCATACCCACCCTACACACCTCCATACCCACCCTACACACCTCCATACCCACCCTACACACCTCCATACCCACCCTACACTCCTCCATAACAACCCTACACACCTCCATACCAACCATACACACCTCCATACCCATCCTACACACCTCCATACCCACCCTACACACCTCCATACCAACCCTACACACCTCCATACCAACCCTACACACCTCCATACCAACCCTACACACCTCCATACCCACCCTACACACCTCCATACCCACCCTACACACCTCCATACCCACCCTACACTCCTCCATAACAACCCTACACACCTCCATACCAACCATACACACCTCCATACCCATCCTACACACCTCCATACCAACCCTACACACCTCCATACCAACCCTACACACCTCCATATCCACCCTACACACCTCCATACCAACCCTATACACCTCCATACCAACCCTACACACCTCCATACCCACCCTACACACCTCCATACCCACCCTACACACCTCCATACCCACCCTACACACCTCCATACCAACCCTACACACCTCCATACCCACTCTACACACCTCTATACCAACCCTACACAGCTCCATACCCACCCTACACACCTCCATACCCACCCTACACACCTCCATACCCACTCTACACACCTCCATACCCACCCTACACACCTCCATACCAACCTTACACACCTCCATACCCACCCTACACACATCCATACCCACCCTACACACCTCCATACCAACCCTACACACCTCCATACCAACCCTACACACCTCCATACCAACCCTACACACCTCCATACCCACCCTACACACCTCCATACCCACCCTACACACCTCCATACCCACCCTACACACCTCCATACCCACCCTACACTCCTCCATAACAACCCTACACACCTCCATACCAACCATACACACCTCCATACCCATCCTACACACCTCCATACCAACCCTACACACCTCCATACCAACCCTACACACCTCCATATCCACCCTACACACCTCCATACCAACCCTACAC
>JBBGZY010002347.1:0-10000 GCA_037952925.1 Lithobates clamitans | reverse complement strand
CCGGCTCCTCTCAGTATTTATATCTCTGGTTGTGCTCAGTGTATTTGTTCTCCTTATCATCTCACCTCATCCAAGGCTATCTGAGCCGCCTCATTTCACCTGTCCAGGACCTCGCCCCCTCAACCTCAGGACAATCTGATTGGAACTTGTTCAGATTTTCATGGTGTTTGGTCTTCTGTAGGTCTACAAATCTCCCCTATCCTCTGTATTGTATCCTCTTATTACTCTTCTATGGAGATGGGAAGCAGATGGACCATTGGTTAGGATTTGGGCCCCCCGTGGTCCTCTCTGGGGGCCCCAGGGTCAAATAGAAGGTACCTGGGAAATAATTTCAGTTTCTGCTGCATCTGTGCAGCTCCTCCTGGGATGTCCCGCAGTTCTGGTGTGTCGTCCCGCAGTTCTGGTGTGTCGTCCCGCAGCTCTGGTGTGTCGTCCTGCAGCTCTGGTGTGTCGTCCCGCAGCTCTGGTGTGTTGTCCCGCAGCTCTGGTGTGTCGTCCCGCAGCTCTGGTGTGTCGTCCCGCAGTTCTGGTGTGTCATCCCCTAGCTCTGGTGTGCCATCCCCTAGCTCTGGTGTGTCGTCCCGCAGTTCTGGTGTGTCGTCCCGCAGCTCTGGTGTGTCGTCCCGCAGCTCTGGTGTGTCGTCCCGCAGCTCTGGTGTGTCGTCCCGCAGCTCTGGTGTGTCGTCCCGCAGCTCTGGTGTGTCGTCCCGCAGCTCTGGTGTGTCGTCCCGCAGTTCTGGTGTGTCATCCCCTAGCTCTGGTGTGCCATCCCCTAGCTCTGGTGTGTCGTCCCGCAGTTCTGGTGTGTCGTCCCCCAGTTCTGGTGTGTCGTCCCCCAGTTCTGGTGTGTCGTCCCCCAGTTCTAGTGTGTCGTCCCCCAGTTCTGGTGTGTCATCCCCCAGTTCTGGTGTGTCATCCCCTAGCTCTGGTGTGTCGTCCCGCAGTTCTGGTGTGTCGTCCCCCAGTTCTGGTGTGTCGTCCCCCAGTTCTGGTGTGTCGTCCCGCAGTTCTGGTGTGTCGTCCCCCAGTTCTGGTGTGTCGTCCCGCAGTTCTGGTGTGTCATCCCCCAGTTCTGGTGTGTCGTCCCCCAGTTCTGGTGTGTCGTCCCCCAGTTCTGGTGTGTCGTCCCCCAGTTCTGGTGTGTTGTCCCCCAGTTCTGGTGTGTCGTCCCCCAGTTCTGGTGTGTCGTCCCGCAGTTCTGGTGTGTCGCCCCGCAGCTCTGGTGTGTCCTCCTGCAGTTCTGGTGTGTCGTCCCCCAGTTCTGGTGTGTCATCCCCCAGTTCTGGTGTGTCGTCCCCCAGTTCTGGTGTGTCGTCCCGCAGTTCTGGTGTGTCGTCCCCCAGTTCTGGTGTGTCATCCCCTAGCTCTGGTGTGTTGTCCCGCAGTTCTGGTGTGTCATCCCCCAGTTCTGGTGTGTCGTCCCCCAGTTCTGGTGTGTCATCCCCTAGCTCTGGTGTGTCGTCCCACAGTTCTGGTGTGTCGTCCCGCAGTTCTGGTGTGTCGCCCCGCAGTTCTGGTGTGTCGTCCCCCAGTTCTGGTGTGTCGTCCCACAGTTCTGCTGTGTCGTCCCACAGTTCTGCTGTGTCATCCCCTAGCTCTGGTGTGTTGTCCCACAGTTCTGCTGTGTCGTCCCCCAGTTCTGGTGTGTCGTCCCCCAGTTCTGGTGTGTCGTCCCACAGTTCTGCTGTGTCGTCCCCTAGCTCTGGTGTGTTGCCCCGCAGTTCTGGTGTGTCGTCCCTTAGTTCTGGTGTGTGGTCCCGCAGTTCTGGTGTGTGGTCCCGCAGTTCTGGTGTGTCGTCCCCCAGTTCTGGTGTGTCATCCCCCAGTTCTGGTGTGTCGTCCCCCAGTTCTGGTGTGTCATCCCCTAGCTCTGGTGTGCCATCCCCTAGCTCTGGTGTGTCGTCCCGCAGTTCTGGTGTGTCGCCCCGCAGTTCTGGTGTGTCGTCCCGCAGTTCTGGTGTGTCGTCCCCCAGTTCTGGTGTGTCATCCCCCAGTTCTGGTGTGTCGTCCCGCAGTTCTGGTGTGTCATCCCCTAGCTCTGGTGTGTCGTCCCCCAGTTCTGGTGTGTCATCCCCTAGCTCTGGTGTGTTGTACCGCAGTTCTGGTGTGTCGTCCCGCAGTTCTGGTGTGTCGCCCCGCAGTTCTGGTGTGTCGTCCCGCAGTTCTGGTGTGTCGCCCCGCAGTTCTGGTGTGTCGTCCCGCAGTTCTGGTGTGTCGCCCCGCAGTTCTGGTGTGTCGTCCCGCAGTTCTGGTGTGTCGTCCCCCAGTTCTGGTGTGTCATCCCCTAGCTCTGGTGTGTCGTCCCGCAGTTCTGGTGTGTCGTCCCGCAGTTCTGGTGTGTCGCCCCGCAGTTCTGATGTGTCGCCCCGCAGTTCTGGTGTGTCGCCCCCCCCCCCCCCAGTTCTGGAGTGTCGTCCCGCAGTTCTGGTGTGCGTTTAAAGGGATAATCTTCTTCCTCAGAGTGGCTCTGAGGAAGAGGGTTCTTCCTTGAAATACGTCAGCCAAGTCATCACGGCGCCACCTGGTGTCCTTGCCTCATTCCAGCAGTCCTGGAGGAGACTTGTCTTCAATTTGTTTTGATATGTGTGTATACATCATGCGTTTGTAAGTATTATGAGCTACTTTTTTATCTTTTAATAAATGTTTATAATGAAATTACATTAGGTCTGTGCACCCTTCTCTTGTTTTTGTTGTCTTTCAGTATATTTGGATACCCGAGGTGTGGAGAGGGCAGCAAGACCCTAGGCTTTGACTAGGAGGACTAAACGCACCTTTTTCCTTCGAGCGCAACACCTATGTGCAGGAAAGTTACTTACTAGGTCATCAGTGCAGCCTCACCAGTTCTCATTGGTGCACATCAGTGTAGTCTCATTAGCGCCCATCACTGCAGTCTCATCAGTGCCCATCAGTGCAGCCTCATCAGTGCCCATCAGTGCAGTCTCATTGGTGCCCATTAGTGCAGTCTCATTGGTGCCCATTAGTGCAGTCTCATCAATGCCCATCAGTGCAGCCTCATCAGTGCTCATTATTGCACATCAGTGTAGGCTCATCAGTGCAGTCTCATCAGCGCCCAGTATTGCACATCAGAGTAGGCTCATCAGTGCCCATCAGTGCAGCCTTATCGGTGCCCATCAGTGTAGTCTCATCAATGCCCATCAGTGTAGCCTCCTCAGTGCCCATTAGTGCAGTCTCATCAGTGCCCATTATTGCACATCAGTGCAGCCTCATCAGTGCCCATTGGTGCAGCCTCATCGGTGCCCATCAATGCAGCCTCATCGGTGCCCATCAGTGCAGCCTCATCGGTGCCCATCAGTGCAGTCTCATCGTTGCCCATCAGTGCAGTCTCATCGTTGCCCATCAGTGCAGTCTCATCAATGCCCATCAGTGTAGCCTCATTGCCCATTAGTGCAGCCTCATCAGTGCCCAATATTTCACATCAGTGCAGTCTCATCAGTGCCCAATATTTCCCATCAGTGCAGTCTCATCATCATCCATTAGTGAATAAGAAAAATTACTTATTTGCTAAATTTTATACCAGAAACAAAAAAAAACCTTTTTTTCAAAAATTTCGGTCCTTTTTCCTTTATATTGCAAAACATAAAAAACCCCCCAGAGGTGATTAAATACAAACCAAAATACAACTCTATCGGTGTGAAAAAAAATTGGGTACAGCGTTACATGACGGCGCAATTGTCATTCTAAGGGTGACAGAGCTGAAAGCTGACCATTGGTCTGGGCAGGAACGGGGGGGGGGGGGGGTTTGGGGGGGGTATTGAGGGGTCCCCTTTCTCATGTGGCCCCCCTTGGGAGAATGAATTGGTGACCCCCCTGGTATAGGATATAAGATGGATGTGTATATAAAGGCTGCAGCCGTGGGATCCGGGAACATGGAGAATGTCAGAAATATGAGGATTGTGGGACGGAATGTCTCCAGACATGATATAAAATACGGGGTGATGGTGACGTGTTTTGGGGTCTCCATATATACAGACATGATATAAAATACGGGGTGATGGTGACGTGTTTTGGGGTCTCCATATATACAGACATGATATAAAATACGGGGTGATGGTGACGTGTTTTGGGGTCTCCATATATACAGACATGATATAAAATACGGGGTGATGGTGACGTGTTTTGGGGTCTCCATACTTTGCTTCAGGCAGTAAAATCTTTTCATTGCGGATTCTTCTTCCACCAGAACAGTCCTGACTCCGGGATCCTTATTATTATAATACCTTATCAGAGGAAAAGGAGCCGATATTTCACATTCTCCCTTCCCCCGATCTGATGAAGACTCGTCATCTCTCATGTCATCCTTCATTTCCTATTTCCACAATCAATCTCTCTGCTGTGACTTTGTCTATTCGGAGAATTTCCACCCCGGCCGGCCGGTGTCACAGCCATGAAATATTCCCCACTTCCTGGAGTACAAAGTTTGGTTGGGGTTTGGGGGGGGGGGGGGGGGTTATAAATTGTCTTTTCATTCCGGACGTTGGATGAGCAGACAGACCCACATTTCACAGATTCCACAATAAAGAAAACAATGAGAATAATTGTTTCCATGTGAGATGTTATTATTAGAGAGTTCACATCTGAAATCATTATTATTAAATCCCAACCCCTTCTATACCGGGCACTTTTACCCCCTTCCTGCCCAGGCCAATTTTCACACTTTAACTGACATGGGCCCGCACTGATGTGTGCTGATGAGGCTGCACTGATGTGTGCTGATGAGGCTGCACTGATGTGTGCTGATGGGGCTGCACTGATGTGTGCTGATGAGGCTGCACTGATGTGTGCTGATGAGGCTGCACTGATGTGTGCTGATGAGGCTGCACTGATGTGTGCTGATGGGGCTGCACTGATGTAAACAAATGAGGCTGCACTGATGAAGTTGCACTGATGTGCGCTGAACTGATGTGTGCTGATGAGGCTGCACTGATGGGCCTGCACTGATGTGCGCTGATGGGGCTGCCATGATGTGTGCTGATGGGGCTGCACTGATGTGTGCTGAGGCTGCACTGATGTGTGCTGATGGGGCTGCACTGATGTAAACAAATGAGGCTGCACTGATGAAGTTGCACTGATGTGCGCTGATGGGGCTGCACTGATGTGTGCTGATGAGGCTGCACTGATGTGTGCTGAACTGATGTGTGCTGATGAGGCTGCACTGATGTATGCTAATGAGGCTGCACTGATGGGCCTGCACTGATGTGTGCTAATGAGGCTGCACTGATGTGTGCTGATGGGGCTGTACTGATGTGTGCTGATGAGGCTGCACTGATGTGTGCTGATGAGGCTGCACTGATGGGCCTGCACTGATGTGTGCTGATGAGGCTGCACTGATGGGCCTGCACTGATGTGTGCTGATGAGGCTGCACTGATGTAAACAAATGAGGCTGCACTGATGAAGTTGCACTGATGTGCGCTGATGGGGCTGCACTGATGTGTGCTGATGAGGCTGCACTGATGTGTGCTGAACTGATGTGTGCTGATGAGGCTGCACTGATGTATGCTAATGAGGCTGCACTGATGGGCCTGCACTGATGTGTGCTAATGAGGCTGCACTGATGTGTGCTGATGGGGCTGTACTGATGTGTGCTGATGAGGCTGCACTGATGTGTGCTGATGAGGCTGCACTGATGGGCCTGCACTGATGTGTGCTGATGAGGCTGCACTGATGGGCCTGCACTGATGTGTGCTGATGAGGCTGCACTGATGTAAACAAATGAGGCTGCACTGATGAAGTTGCACTGATGTGCGCTGATGAGGCTGCACTGATGTTAGCTGAACTGATGTGTGCTGATGAGGCTGCGCTGATGTTAGCTGATGGGGCTGCAATGATGGGGCTGCACTAATAATTAGGGCACTGATTATCAGTGTACACAATGCAGCGTGTGAGGAAAGTACTGCCAGCAAGTTTGTTTACATGTGACCGGCTGTGATTGGCCCTTTACTGCGATCAGGTGTGTCCTTAGGACACAGCGGTCACAGAACACGCCCGATGCATGCCTCAGAGGGCGCACAGGAAGTGAGGTCCTGTATGAGGAGCCAGGATTGGATCATTGGGGTGATGATGTCAGCAGAACCACCAGCCAAAGACAATGGCAAGTTTAGGTCATGTGACCCGGAAATCAGCAGGATCACCTAGCGGTGAGGTTATGCTGGATTTCCCATCCCTACCCGGGACTTACCTTTTTATGAAGTCTCATCCTATATTTTAAAGTGAAATTAAACGTAGGATTTTGGTCCGATTTAAGGGCCAGTCCACATGCAGTCCGATGTGTTTATTTTTCTCTGCATCAAAAACACATTGGAAAGTAGGTCATATGGTTTTCTATGGTGTAGGTCCCACCAGTGCGGTCAGTTCCAGAAAATAAAAAGCAGAACATGCTGGATTTTTCCTGCACTGGCATAAAAAATGTACCGGACCCCCAAAAAAGTAATAAAAAAAAATAAAAAAACAGGAAAAAAGAAGAAAAAAAGCACATAGAATGCATCCAGAAATGCCTCAAAAACACACTGAATGCATCAAAAAGCGTGCATGCAGAAATGGATCCAGAATGGATCTGGAATGGATCCGGAATAAACCCGGAATGGATCCGGAATGGACCC
Source organism: Lithobates clamitans (assembly GCA_037952925.1). NCBI lineage: Eukaryota > Metazoa > Chordata > Amphibia > Anura > Ranidae > Lithobates > Lithobates clamitans. The sequence continues at coordinate 3,382 of JBBGZY010002347.1, read as the reverse complement.
GGAATGGATCTGGAATGGATCCGGAATAAACCCGGAATGGATCCGGAATGGACCCGGAATGGACCTGGAATGGATCCGGAATGGACCTGGAATGGATCCGGAATAAACCTGGAATGGATCCGGAATGGACCTGGAATGGATCCGGAATGGACCTGGAATGGATCCGGAATGGACCTGGAATGGATCCGGAATGGACCTGGAATGGATCCGGAATGGACCTGGAATGGACCCGGAATAGGACCTGGAATGGACCTGGAATGGATCCGGAATGGACCTGGAATGGATCCGGAATAAACCTGGAATGGATCCGGAATGGACCTGGAATGGATCTGGAGTGCGTTTTTGCCGTGTAATACCTCCGGGAAAGATCACTTGTACACGCAGCAGTTCACCAATCCCATTAACCACTCACCACAAACCGCCATTTTTATACCTCGGTACTTTGGCGTTGAAAACCATCGTTACGGCTGCAGACAGTGGCCACAACCCTGGTATTTTCTGAAACGGCGAGCGGTCCGCTATAGGACAAAAGTGGTCTCTGCGGCGGCGGGAAAGGTGCCCGACCCCCCCCAGTAGTCTCCGCCGCTTACCGGAGCCGTCGGTAGCGGCAGAGACGATCTGATCCTCTCCCCTCAGAGGCTGCGAGTCGAGTGAATGACGTTGGATGACGGAAGCGACGTCAAATGTCACTTCCGCCCATCGGCCTTAAAGGGGAGATTATTATTATTATTATTATTTTTTAATAATAAGACATTTTTTTTATTGCATTTAAGTGTAAATATGAAATGTGAGGTCTTTTAGACCCCCCGGATCTCACATTAAAGAGGACCTTTCATATTTTTTTTCCTATTACAAGGAATGTTTACAATCCTTGTAATAGGATTAAAAGTGATCCAATTTTTTTTTTTTTAAAGGACAGTGTAAAAAAAAATAGAGTAAAATAAATAAGAAAAAAACATAAATAAAAAATTTAAAGTGCACTGTCCCACCGCGCTCGCCCGCAGAAGCGAACGCATACGTAAGTCGTGCCTGCATATGTAAACAGTGTTCAAACCACACAAATGCGAGGTATTGCCACGACCAGAGACTGGACCGCAGGGCAGTATTCCAACATGATAACCACCCCAAACATCTCCAAGACCACCACTGCTTTGCTAAAGAAGCTGAGGGTAAAGGTGATGGACTGGCCAAGCATGTCTCCAGACCTAAACCCTATTGATCATCTGTGGGATATCCTCAAACGGAAGGTGGAGGAGCGCAAGGTCTCTAACATCCACCAGCTCTGTGATGTCATCATGGAGGAGGGGAAGAGGACTCCAGTGACAACCTGTGAAGCTCTGGTGACCTCCATGTCCAAGAGGGTTAAGGCAGTGCTGGAAAATAATGGTGGCCACACAAAATATTGACACTTTGGGCCCAAATTGGAGATTTTCACTTAGGGGTGTACTGACTTTTGTTGCCAGCGGTTTAGACATTAATGGCTGTGTGTTGAGTTATTTTGAGGGGACAGCAAATTTACACTGTTATACAAGCTGTACACTCACTACTTTACATTGTAGACAAGTGTCATTTCTTCAGTGTTGTCACATGAAAAGAGAGAAGAAAAGATTTACACAAATGTCACTGAGGGGTGTACTTACTTTTGTGAGATACTGTAGGTATTGGAATTTCCTTTGAAATTTGGCTGTTAGTGAAAGTAAAGTGGTGTTTCACAAAAAAAAAAAAAAATTAGATGTCAGCAGCTGCTGACTTTTAAAATAAGGACACTTACCTGTCCCGGGGTCCAGCGATGTCGGCACCCGAGACCGAGCCGTCCCTCGATCCTCGGGTGCTGCCGCCGCCATTCACACTGAGGGAATCAGGAAGCGAAGCGTTGCCGCTTCACTGCCCGGTTCCCTACTGCGCATGCACGAGTCGCGCTGCGCGTCTTCACTGGTCCCCGTTGTGTTGTGGGAACTGTGTATTTCCCACAACACAACGGGGGTGGGCGGGGAGTCTGCGGCTAGCTGTACCCGGAAGTGGGTGCAGATACCTGTATTATACAGGTATCTGCACCCCCCTCCCCCCTAATATAAATAAAGTGTAGCGCTATGTGTAAAAATAAAGACATAAAAATTGAATTCAAGCTATCTTGCGATAGTAAGGTAAACAAAAAATATTACAAAAAATTGAATATCATGTGACCTGAAAGAAAATAGCATACAAAGCATAAAAGCAATACACCTGTGAATAGTGAAAAACCAAACCAAAAAAATTCATAAGTATATATAAAAAATTAGCCGTGAATAAAGTCCATATATGTTAATAAAAGGTGTTCTTGAAAAAAAGTATTTTTAAATCAAAAACCACCACCAACAGTCTCTGAGGATTAGCTGATGAGGACAACAACGGAGTATCACTGATGGATGAAACAATAAAGCACCAAATCCAATGTGACATCTAAGTGTGTGCCAAAGCCATCACCATAGCATCTGAGGAGGCTTACCAGAAATAGAGGACTTGAAAAAGACATACGTCTTACAAGTCACAAAAAGCTTGTATAGCCGCCAAGGCTAGCAGGATAAACATCGGATATCCACAACTTCAATTAGGGAGGAAAAGGGGGTCTGTCAGCAGCCTCAATCGTCCCGACGTGTAAGCAGGCCAACCGGATGTTTATTTGGAACCATGAGAGAAAGAAGACTCACATGGCATGATATCGTTTTTAAAAGGCATACATTTATTAAAGTAATAAAAGAGGGAACACTCACATGGTATAAAGATGTAACAGCTTAAATGGTATCAGAAGCGGTGATCATAAGGGGTCCACCCAACATGTTTCGGCTCACTAGCCTTCATCTGGGGTGTGGACCCCCCTATTTCACCGCAATTTAAACAAGAAATGACCCCCACTGGGAGTGTCACAACCCAGGAAGTGACCAACTGACGTCATTTCTGGTTCTAAAGTGAACAAATGTAAACTTTATTATTTAGTAAAATGTACAAGAATGCGGTATTTGCGCCGCTGTTCTGAAATGTCAAAATTGAAAAATAAATTATAAAAGTAAAAACATGAAAGTAAGCTTGGATTAGTGCTAATATTGTGGCCGGCCGATCCGGAAGTGCTCGGGATGGGAATCCAAGCCTCCTTCTCGGCACGGCCAGATTACATTGGCCGGAGCGTCATCACGCTCCGCCCTCTTTATTCGGCCGAGTGTGGGAGGTGTGCGCAGTAGCGGAAATCATAGAAAGGAAGTCCGCCGCCGCACCACGCCTCGTTTTGAGAAATAGATCACATGGGTCAGGGCACCATGACACCCCGCCCCCTTATCTCGTATTACTCGTACTTGTAGAGAGTGTGGCTAGCCACACCCGCCTAAATCGCCGCCCCCACCGTTGAGGT
>JBBGZY010002346.1:295000-355108 GCA_037952925.1 Lithobates clamitans | reverse complement strand
ATATATAAATATATATATATATATATATATTATTATTGGGGTGATCTCTATATATATATATATATATATATATATATATATATATATATATATATATATATATATATATATATATATATATAGATCACCCATATTAATAATATATATATCACCCCAATAATTTATTGGGGGATCACAATATCCGGCTCTACCGGCCTTGTGAATGAAGTCTTTAGACAGGAAGGAATGGATGGTATTATTATGGGATGGAGATATTACCATAGAAACGTCACATACACAATCCTTCCCATAGGAGGTCCAGTGCAGTCATGTCAGTTATTGTCATGGCGACGCAGCCCCAGCCAGCTGCCTCATTTGCATATAAGGAGTAAACAAGTCCATATAAGGCAGGAGGGGGAGGAGTCCAGTGATGACATCAGGCAGCAGCGGACTCCTGATGTGTATATAGATCACTCCAATAATAATAATATATATATATATATATATATATATATATATATATATATATATCAATCACCCCAGTCATTTGTATTATTATTATTGGAGTGATCTATATATATATATATATATAATGTAAATGATTGGGGTGATATATATATATATTATTATTATTATTATTATAGTGATCTATATATATATAAATCACCCCAATATTAATGATATATATATATATATATATATATCAGTGGGGGGGGGGGGTAAATATGTTATGAACGATGAGTTGTTTAATTTATTGATCAATTTTGGATTGGATATTATAGCGCCCCGTACCCCATTATTTCTATGATTTATATTGCTGGGGGGGATGGTACAATTACCATCATATATCAGTGATTGGGAGGGGGAGGGGGGGTCACCTATTTCTGGTATATAGTATATATCCATTACCCGACCATTCCTCACCATACACACCTCTGATTGTCAATAGAACTATCAATCACCCCTCCATATAATAAATGTCACTTTATTACACCCCCCATAAGAAAGCTACATCTGTCTGTATAATCACTGGGGGGGAGGGGGGGTATAATGATCACTGGGGGGGAGGGGGGGTGTAATGATCACTGGGGGGAGGAGGGGTGTAATGATCACTGGGGGGGAGGGGGGTACCGTACCCTGGACTTCTATGGGGGATCTAATAAAGGGGGTCCGACCCACTAATAGCAAGGGGGAAATAATAAAGTGGCCAGTGCGTGTACAGTATATATACAGTATCTGACAAAAGTAAGTACACCCCTCAGTCACAAGTGTGTAAATCTTTTCTTCTATCTTTTCATGTGACAACACTGAAGAAATGACACTTGTCTACAATGTAAAGTAGTGAGTGTACAGCTTGTATAACAGTGTAAATTTGCTATCCCCTCAAAATAACTCAACACACAGCCATTAATGTCAATAAGGCAGTAGGGGGAGGAGTCCAGTGATGACATCAGCGGACTCCTGATGTGTATATAGATCACTCCAATTATAATTTTATATATCACCCCAATCATTTATATCATTTCATTTATATCATATCATTTATACTCCTTTTATGCAAATGAGGCAGCTGGCTGGGGCTGCGTCGCCATGACAATAACTGACATGACTGCACTGGACCTCCTATGGGAAGGATTGTGTATGTGACGTTTCTATGGTAATATCTCCATCCCATAATAATATCATCCATTCCTTCCTGTCTAAAGACTTCATTCACAAGGTCGGTAGAGCCGGATATTGTGATCCCCCAATAAATTATTGGGGTGATATATATATATATATATATATATATATATATATATATATATATATATATATATATATATTATTATTATGATTATTGGAGTGATATATATATATATATATATATATATATATATATATATATATATATATATATATATATATATATATATTATTGGGGTGACATTGATGGGATGGAAATATTACCATAGAAACGTCACATACACAATCAGACTGTGATAGAGATCGGAAGGAGAAGGAAGGAGTTTTGCTGATTATTTGATAATATAATAATGGGGATGATTTGGATAAAGAATGTTTATCAGATACGGAATCTTCTGAACACCAACAAAGAAGGAAATGTATTTGTTATACTGGGAGTCTGGATCTTCCAGCACCTGAAATTCCCACCGAGTTTTATCTGACAGAGGAGATGATATAAAGATCAGATTGTGGCTTATCAATCACTTTAATATCTCCTTCTGTCCTATAATTCTATGAAAACAAATAATAATAATTTGATCGATGAGTGTAGGTGACTTATCCAGAGTACTTTTTGTATCTATCACTATCCATAACACTTACCAATTTCGGTGTCTGTATATCGGTGATATCTTTTGACTTTACAGCCGGAACCGAAACATCCAACAACGGCTCTGAAACAGCCGCGCACAATCCTCTTCATTTTGGGGGGCTTTTTGGTTGGGGTATCTGCAGGCTGGTCACTGATACCTCCTACCATTGCCCCTCCTTTGCTGGCTTTCTCTTTGGTGTTTTTCAGAGAAAAAAGCCGATTACATTTAAATCGGTTCATTATTAGGAATAAAGAAACTCGCTTTAAATGTATGACAATAGAAATCGCAATGAAATTGAATCGAACTAAATCAAATCCAATAAAATCGCAAGAAATATCTCAGGGGAGATAAGAAGCGTCTTCACTGGTCAGTGATCTCTGAGCTTCTGAGAGCTCACTGACCTACTTCTGGCTATATAGAGACTCAGCCTATGACATCATAGGCAGAGGGACCAATCAGATTCAAACTGACTCAGCCGATGACATCAATGGGAGAGGGACCAATCAGATCGCAGAGTGCAGTCAGGTGACCTTTTTTTTTTTTTGAAAAATAACTGACGATTTTTCTTAAAGGAGCCACGTCCTTATTTGTCAGCTTTGTGAATTCAGCCTGTAGGATCGGTATATGGATCTAATAGGGATATACGGCTCCTGGAAGAACATGTTATTGTGAATGAGATTTAACCCTTACAGTCCCATGGCTGAAATAAAGATCTCTATTCTTATGATAACATTGTGAATGGAGCCTTAGAAATCCTCCATCAAATCTTTTCTTTTCTTTTATCATTATTACACACCAATTATTTCTCCATTTTTAACCCTTTCACTGCCAAATCAAATGTTTTCCCTTTCATTTATGAAACCAATTCCCCTCCCCCTTTTGTTTTTAACCCTTGCACTGCAAAATCATAAATTTTTTTTCATTTTTAACCCTTTTTCTGAACCATTTTTTTTAAAAACACAGATTTTTGTAAGATTTTTTTTTTTTAACCCTTTCAGCGCCAAACCAACTTCTTTTCTTTTTTTATTCCCTCCCCTCCCCCCATTTTTAACCCTTTTACCGACAAAACCAAAATGTGTTTTTTACATTTCTTGCCCAAATGTAAAATTATCACTAAAGGAAAACTTGTTTATTGTTAGTGTTGGATGGAGTGGAGAGGGATTAGAGCCCCTGTCAGGTTTTTATTGCTGTCTGCGCCCCCTTTAGGGAGCTTCATTCTCTCTATTTACCAACAAAAGTGAAAGAAACATTCCAGATTTTGGGTTGTCACCAGAACAGGAATTAGAGGGGAAATCCTCCAATGGGGACACTAGTTCTGGTGACACCCAGGGATGATGTCACTTTGGGAGGATTTCTCTCACTTCCTGTTGTCTCCTTCCGTTTGTATCCCGGAGATCTCCTGTATCGGATCTTTATATTTATCATTATATAGAGAGATTTCAGAATAAATGGCCTTTTTTTATAAAACTTTACATATTAACTACATTATATATCACTCCTTTTTAAGGTCATTAATCGATTAATCTAAACAATAATCAGCCAACTAATCGATTATGAATATAATCGTTAGTTGCAGCCCTAGCGTGTGTGTATATTATATATATATGTGTGTGTGGGGGGGGGGGGTGACATGCATTGTGATATATGTATGTGTGTGTATATTATATATATCACAACACATGTCACCCCCTCCCCCCCACACACACACATTAGTGATATTTATATATATATAAATAACCAATAGCGAAGCTCGGTGGGAATTTCAGGTGCTGGAAGATCCAGACTCCCAGTATAACAAATACATTTCCTTCTTTGTTGGTGTTCAGAAGATTCCGTATCTGATAAACATTCTTTATCCAAATCATCCCCATTATTATATTATCAAATAATCAGCAAAACTCCTTCCTTCTCCCTCCGATCTCTATCACAGTCTGATTGTGTATGTGACGTTTCTATGGTAATATTTCCATCCCATAATAATATCATCCATTCCTTCCTGTCTAAAGACTTCCCCCAAATGTCACCTCTGCACCCCACAAAGAGAACATTTCTTTATTTTATTTTTTATTTGGATTTCTTGTCCACTGCAGCAAAAAAAAGTTTTTTTATTAATGGGGGAGGGGAGGGGGAGGAGTCATACTGATCAGTTATCTCCCCCAAATCACAATGATTGCACATTCATAACTAATATCTCATCAATATCACCCCAATAATAAATATATATATAACCCCAATAATTTATTGGGGGATCACAATATCCGACTCTTCCAGCCTTGTGAATGAAGTCTTTAGACAGGAAGGAATGGATGATATTATTATGGGATGGAGATATTACCATAGAAACGTCACATACACAATCCTTCCCATAGGAGGTCCAGTGCAGTCATGTCAGTTATTGTCATGGCGACGCAGCCCCAGCCAGCTGCCTCATTTGCATATAAGGAGTAAACAAGTCCATATAAGGCAGGAGGGGGAGGAGTCCAGTGATGACATCAGGCAGCAGCGGACTCCTGATGTGTATATAGATCACTCCAATAATAATAATATATATATATATATATATATATATATATATATATATATATATATATATATATATATATATATCAATCACCCCAGTCATTTGTATTATTATTATTGGAGTGATCTATATATATATATATATAATGTAAATGATTGGGGTGATATATATATATATTATTATTATTATTATTATAGTGATCTATATATATATAAATCACCCCAATATTAATGATATATATATATATATATATATATATATATCAGTGGGGGGGGGGGGGTAAATATGTTATGAACGATGAGTTGTTTAATTTATTGATCAATTTTGGATTGGATATTATAGCGCCCCGTACCCCATTATTTCTATGATTTATATTGCTGGGGGGGATGGTACAATTACCATCATATATCAGTGATTGGGAGGGGGAGGGGGGGTCACCTATTTCTGGTATATAGTATATATCCATTACCCGACCATTCCTCACCATACACACCTCTGATTGTCAATAGAACTATCAATCACCCCTCCATATAATAAATGTCACTTTATTACACCCCCCATAAGAAAGCTACATCTGTCTGTATAATCACTGGGGGGGAGGGGGGGTATAATGATCACTGGGGGGGAGGGGGGGTGTAATGATCACTGGGGGGAGGAGGGGTGTAATGATCACTGGGGGGGAGGGGGGTACCGTACCCTGGACTTCTATGGGGGATCTAATAAAGGGGGTCCGACCCACTAATAGCAAGGGGGAAATAATAAAGTGGCCAGTGCGTGTACAGTATATATACAGTATCTGACAAAAGTAAGTACACCCCTCAGTCACAAGTGTGTAAATCTTTTCTTCTATCTTTTCATGTGACAACACTGAAGAAATGACACTTGTCTACAATGTAAAGTAGTGAGTGTACAGCTTGTATAACAGTGTAAATTTGCTATCCCCTCAAAATAACTCAACACACAGCCATTAATGTCTAAACCGCTGGCAACAAAAGTCAGTACACCCCTAAGTGAAAATTGGGCCCAAAGTGTCAATATTTTGTGTGGCCACCATTATTTTCCAGCACTTCCTCAACCCTCTTGGACATGGAGGTCACCAGAGCTTCACAGGTTGTCACTGGAGTCCTCTTCCCCTCCTCCATGATGACATCACAGAGCTGGTGGATGTTAGAGACCTTGCGCTCCTCTACCTTCTGTTTGAGGATGTCCCACAGATGATCAATAGGGTTTAGGTCTGGAGACATGCTTGGCCAGTCCATCACCTTTACCCTAATGGCTGTGTGTTGGGTTATATTGAGGGGGCACCTAATTTAACACACCTGCTCCCCATTCACACCTGAGACCTTGTAACACTAACGAGTCACATGACACCGGGGAGGGAAAATGGCTAATTGGGCTCAATTTGGAGATTTTCACTTAGGGGTGTACTGACTTTTGTTGCCAGCGGTTTAGACATTAATGGCTGTGTGTTGAGTTATTTTGAGGGGACAGCAAATTTACACTGTTATACAAGCTGTACACTCACTACTTTACATTGTAGACAAGTGTCATTTCTTCAGTGTTGTCACATGAAAAGGAAGAAGAAAAGATTTACAAAAATGTCACTGAGGGGTGTACTTACTTTTGTCAGATACTGTATGTACAGGAGAGGAGTGCAGAGGGTATGACAGTGACATTTTAGAGGCGGACCCAATTTTTGGCCGCTGAAACACATTGGTCGAAAATTGTGTTTTTTTACATTCGGCCGAAAGAAAAAATGTGCCAATAATGGCACCGAAAACAGGGTAGAAGGGGGGGTGATATTTATATCAGGGATGATCCATACATGTAGAAGGGGGGTGATATGTATGATATCAGGAATGATCCATACATCTAGAAGGGGGGTGATATTTATGATATCAGGGATGATCCATACATCTAGAAGGGGGGGTGATATGATATCAGGGATGAATGATCCATATATGTAGAAGGGGGGTGATATTTATGATATCAGAGATGATCCATACATGTACAAGAGGGGTGATGTTTATGATATCAGGAATGATCCATACATCTAGAAGGGGGGTGATATGATATCAGGGATGATCCATACCTGTAGAAAGGGGGTGATATTTATATCAGGAATGATCCATACATGTAGAAGGGGGGTGATATTTATGATATCAGGAATGATCCATACATGTAGAAGGGGGGTGATATTTATATCAGGGATGATCCATACATGTAGAAGGGGTGTGATATTTATATCAGGGATGATCCATACATGTAGAAGGGGGGTGATATCATAAATATCAGGGATGATCCATACTTGTAGAAGGGGTTGATATTTATGATATAAGGAATGATCCATACATGTAGAAGGGGGGGGGGGGGTTATATTTATGATATCAGGAATGATCCATACATGTAGAAGGGAGTGATATTTATGATATCAGGAATGATCCATACATGTAGAAGGGGGTGATATTTATATCAGGAATGATCCATACATGTAGAAGGGGGGTTATATTTATGATATCAGGAATGATCCATACATGTAGAAGGGGGTGATATTTATGATATCAGGGATGATCCATACATGTAGAAGGGGGGTGATATTTATGATATCAGGAATGATCCATACATGTAGAAGGGGGGTGATATTTATGATATCAGGGATGATCCATACATGTAGAAGGGGGGTGATATTTATGATATCAGGAATGATCCATATATGTAGAAGGGGGGTGATATCAGGAATGATCCATACATGTAGAAGGGGGGTGATATTTATGATATTAGGAATGATCCATACATGTAGAAGGGGTGTGATATTTATATCAGGGATGATCCATACATGTAGAAGGGGGGTGATATTTATGATATCAGGGATGATCCATACATGTAGAAGGGGGGGTGATATTTATGATATCAGGAATGATCCATACAGGTAGAAGGGGGTGATATTTATGATATCAGAAATGATCCATACATGTAGAAGGGGGGGTGATATTTATGATATCAGGAATGATCCATACATGTAGAAGGGGGGTGATATTTATGATATCAGGAATGATCCATACAGGTAGAAGGGGGTGATATTTATGATATCAGGAATGATCCATACATGTAGAAGGGGGGGTGATATTTATTATATCAGGAATGATCCATACAGGTAGAAGGGGGTGATATTTATGATATCAGGAATGATCCATACATGTAGAAGGGGGTAATATTTATGATATCAGGAATGATCCATACATGTAGAAGGGGGGTGATATTTATATCAGGAATGATCCATACATGTAGAAGGGGGGGGTGAGAGCTATACTCATAGGCGTGCGCACAGGGTGTCCCAGGTGTGCCCAGGCACACCCTAATCCCCCCATGTGCATTAGTGTTATTGTTCTGTGTAGCAACAGGAACATGGGAAAGATCTCCCTCTTACCGGCTCTGCCATAAGAGAAGTGTTTATCCTTTTCTCTTTCACTGTGCCAGCAGGGAGATCAATGTGCCAAAGTCATATATGTAGATACATACACATGCATGTGTGTTTGAGCTTAAGGGTGCACACCCTAATGCATTAGGCTGCGCACACCTATGGCTATACTAGAAGTATGACTACAGCAGGGCTTGACAAATTTTCCTTGAATCTAGGAGCCAGTGTTTTTTTTAACTAACAAAGCTTTATTTTCAATGACAAATCTCCTTCTCTTATGTAGCCCTGATATGTATCTTCACAGAAGCAGTGCACAGGTTTACACACAGAGAATACAAGGAGGTGACGATATGTTTAGGGGGGAAAAAAAAAAGTAAGAAGTTCTCTCTGCTGCAGGTAAGAAGCAGAGCTAAAGCTGTTTTTTTTTTTTTTAATCGATGTTAACCCCTTTAATACCGGACACTTTCACCTCTTTCCATACAGGCCAATTGTCAGCTTTCAGCGCGGTCACACTTTGAATGACAATTGTGCGGTCATGCTACATTGTACACATCACATTATTATTGTTTTTTTGAGATTGAGCTTTCATTTTATACAAACAGAAAAAGACTGAAATATAAAAAAACAAAAAACAAACAAACATTCTTTTAAATTCTATTAAAAATATTTGCAAATAAGTAATTTTTCTTCGCCACTGACGAGCCAGTGTAAATGTGTGTCAGAATTGGCGGTTACCGGTGTTCTGCCGAGAAAGTTCCCCTCGGCGGATAAGGACCCCCCTGAGCTGGCAGAAATAGCCAAAGCCGAATAGTTGTAAATCAGCTGTACACGGCGCCTGTAAGAGGGCCCCACGCTGCGCTCACCACGCTTCGCTCACCACGCTTCGCTGGCCACTTTTTTATTCTCCCTCTAGGTCCACTTGGATGGTGGGGTTTGAACCTGGACTCAGGGCGCAGGCACCGTGTACAGCTGACTGAAGGTTTTCAGCTTCGGCTATTTTCGGCGTCTCCTAGTCGTTAGTACTGCACAAGTGCTGCGCCTGCGCAGTACAGGGGGGGTCCTTATCCGCCGTGGGAACTTTCTTGGCAAGACAACGGCTCTCCAACCACTCTGACAGCGTGTGAAGGATGGACCACCGATAACCTACAAGTCTGTTTACAATGTGATCAGCTGTGATTGGACAGAAATGATCACATAATAAAGGGAAGCTGTGATTGGACACAACTGATCACATAATAAAGGGAAGCTGTGATTGGACACAACTGATCACATAATAAAGGGAAGCTGTGATTGGACACAACTGATCACATAATAAAGGGAAGCTGTGATTGGACACAACTGATCACATAATAAAGGGAAGCTGTGAGTGGCCCTTTATATTGATCTTTGTTCAGCTTTGTGCGAAGGACAGAGCGATCGCAGAGCGCTCGCCCCTGGGGCAGGGCTCTGGGGGGGGGGGCGGCATCTATTGATGCCTTCCCAGAACTAGCCAACCGTGTGGTCGGTGACCAGCTACCCAGAACTGCATGTCCGGGGCATCAGGGAATAGAAATTGCTCACACCTGGGAGCGAGATGACGAAAACCCAGGCGCCAGGATGTCATTTCTAGTCGAAATGGCGATCTGGCGCTTGAGATTTGTCAAGCCCTGGACTACAGAAATATAAGGTGTAAGGCCATATACACTGATATCAGGTACGATCTATAGAGGAATATAACATAAGGTGTAAGGCCATATACAGTACAAGACGAGATGTATACAGCAATGAGCCACAATATATAAGGAATAGAGGAGGCCCCGGGCTGGGGAAGACCATGGCGTTCTCTATAGGAGGGGATGTATAGAATATACAGTATAGTATGTAAAATCTCTATACGGCCTGAAGATGGAACCTGGTGAGAGCAAATAATGCAGATGTATAAGGGCTGGTGTATAGAATACATAGGTGACGTATTGACACAATATAATAAGAGGCCAACTATGGGAGGTTTGAGGGAAGAGCTCCAGAACAAGAAATAATGAGGATCTATAGGAGGTGAAGAATAAAAAGCACAATATAATAGGTGATTTATACATTATACCCATTACAGAAAGTTTGAGGGCAGGGACTGATAATCTATAGTAGGTGATATATAGAGTACATAGGGGGTATATACACTATATAAGGGATATAATATACAGTATGGGAGGGCTCCAGGGCAGGGACTGATAATCTATAGTAGGTGATGTATAGAGTACATAGGGGGTATATACACTATATAATAAGGGATATAATATACAGTATGGGAGGGCTCCAGGGCAGGGACTGATAATCTATAGGGGGTGACGTATAGAGTTCATAGGGGGTATATACACTATATAATAAGGGATATAATATACAGTATGGGAGGACTCCAGGGCAGGGACTGATTATCTATAGGAGGCGATGTATATAGGGGGGAGAAGAGTGCAGTGACATGGTGTATGTTGAGATTTCCTCTGTCTACATATAGAACAACCTTCTCTATACTGACTGAGACCCCCCCCCCCCCACCTCATGACTGTAGGTTCATACTAGGACTATTGTCACTCTAAAGCAGGGGTCTCAAACTGGCGGCCCTCCAGCTGTTGCGAAACTACAAGTCCCATGAGGCATTGCAAGGCTCACAGTTACAAGCATGACTCCCACAGGCAGAGGCATGATGGGACTTGTAGTTTCGCAACAGCAGGAGGGCTGACAGTTTGAGACCCCTGCTCTAAAGAATAGTTTCTTTATGTGAAAAATAAATTACACAACCAAAAACAGGTATAAAAAAAATAATTCCAAGATAAGACAATAATCAGATCCCAGATATAAATCAGTATATCCAGTCCAGAGATGTGTGCAGAGAATCCTCTCCACAATGTGACATCACTGAGAATACACAGAGATGTGTGCAGAGAATCCTCTCCACAATGTGACGTCACTGAGAATACACCGAGATGTGTGAAGAAATTCAGGAACAAAACAAATGATACAAAGTATCAATTCATAGATGTACTCAAAATGTATCCAATCCTGTGTGCTCCAACAATAGTGTCCCCATGAGCCGCTGTAACTGAATGTGATCCGTGACCCCCCACCCCGGTAAATCGCACCGCTTACCAGAAATGCCGACCCCCAAATTATAAACTTATATAAATTATAAACAAATTATAAACCCCCCCTCAGTGCAGACCCCCCTCCATCAGTGCAGACCCCCCTCAGTGCAGACCCCCTCAGAGCAGACCCCCCTCCATCAGTGCAGACCCCCTCAGAGCAGACCCCCCTCCATCAGTGCAGACCCCCTCAGAGCAGACCCCCCTCCATCAGTGCAGACCCCCTCAGAGCAGACCCCCTCCATCAGTGCAGACCCCCTCAGCAGACCCCCCTCCATCAGTGCAGACCCCCTCAGAGCAGACCCCCTCCATCAGTGCATACCCCCCTCCATCAGTGCAGACCCCCCTCCATCAGTGCAGACCCCCTCAGAGCAGACCCCCCTCCATCAGTGCAGACCCCCTCAGCAGACCTCCCTCCATCAGTGTAGACCCCCTCAGAGCAGAACCCCCTCCATCAGTGCATACCCCCCTCCATCAGTGCAGACCCCCCTCCATCAGTGCAGACCCCCTCAGAGCAGACCCCCCCCCATCAGTGCAGACCCCCTCAGCAGACCCCCCTCCATCAGTGCATACCCCCTCAGAGCAGACCCCCTCCATCAGTGCATACCCCCCTCCATCAGTGCAGACCCCCCTCCATCAGTGCAGACCCCCTCAGAGCAGACCCCCCTCCATCAGTGCAGACCCCCTCAGAGCAGACCCCCCTCCATCAGTGCATACCCCCCTCCATCAGTGCAGACCCCCCTCCATCAGTGCAGACCCCCTCAGAGCAGACCCCCCTCCATCAGTGCAGACCCCCTCAGCAGACCTCCCTCCATCAGTGCAGACCCCCTCAGAGCAGAACCCCCTCCATCAGTGCATACCCCCCTCCATCAGTGCAGACCCCCCTCCATCAGTGCAGACCCCCTCAGAGCAGACCCCCCTCCATCAGTGCATACCCCCTCAGAGCAGACCCCCCTCCATCAGTGCATACCCCCCTCCATCAGTGCAGACCCCCCTCCATCAGTGCAGACCCCCTCAGAGCAGACCCCCCTCCATCAGTGCAGACCCCCTCAGCAGACCTCCCTCCATCAGTGCAGACCCCCTCAGAGCAGAACCCCCTCAGTGCAGACCCCCCTCTATCAGTGAAGACCCCCTCAGAGCAGAATCCCCTCACTGCAGACCCCCCTCCATCAGTGCAGACTCCCTCAGCAGACCCCCCTCCATCAGTGCAGACTCCCTCAGAGCAGAACCCCATCAGTGCAGACCCCCTCAGCAGAACCCCCTCCATCAGTGCAGACCCCCTCAACAGAACCCCCTCCATCAGTGCAGACCCCCTCAGAGCAGAACCCCCTAAGTGCAAACCCCCTCAGCAGACCCCCCTCCATCACTGCAGACGCCCTCAGCAGACCCCCCTCTATCAGTGCAGACGCCCTTACAGCAGAACCCCATCAGTGCAGACCCCCTCAGCAGAACCCCCTCCATCAGTGCAGACCCCCTCAGCAGAACCCCCTCCATCAGTGCAGACGCCCTCAGCAGAACCCCCTCCATCAGTGCAGACGCCCTCAGCAGAACCCCCTCCATCAGTGCAGACGCCCTCAGCAGAACCCCCTCCATCAGTGCAGAGCCCCTCAGCAGAACCCCCTCCATCAGTGCAGACCCGCTCCACAGAACCTCCTCCATCAGTGCAGACGCCCTCAGCAGACCCTCCCCTCCCATAACGCCCCCCAGGCCCCAGCAGTGTCAGTGAGCACATAGATAGAGCGGCCACCGGTGTAGCGTCCTGCACCGTGTGTTCAGTGGAGAGGGGAGGGGCCGATCCGTGCGAGAGGAGAAGCCGATTCATTGGCTGCACGGATCGAGCCCCCTTCCCCTCCCTACTGAACACAAGGGGAAGCGATCAAGCGGCGGCGGCGGGACTGGCCGCCATTTTATTGAAGCCCGCTTCGCAAAAAATGGAAATTGCAAACATTCTCGATTTTCCCTGGGCAAATCCCGATTCGGGACAGCCTCCGATCGGGACGAGGGTCCCAAAATCGGGATTGTCCCGGGAAATTCGGGACTGTTGGCAACTATGCACTCCATACCCTGCTTAACAGTCAAAGCTTATCGGAGGGACGTGACATCACATCGCTCGGCCGATACGATCGTAGGAAAATCATGTTCAGGTAGGAGAACCAAAACATGGTCCTACGGAGGAGGAAGACCAGGACAAGGAACGCGGCTAGGAGCTCAGAGCTGAAATTTATAGGGAGGGGTCCTATTGGGTAGTTATGGAGGCGGGGTCAGCCCACACGTTTGCTGCCATGGATCCTGTCAGGAAAGTTACATTTAAAATCCAGCCCAACTCCGAAAACAAAAAATAAAACCCCCCAAAGAATTCAAAAGCTGTTTTTGCTGCAATGCTACAACAGTACTTTATTTCCGCCACTAGATGTCCTCAGTCTTCCAGTCAGCATTACTCAACCCACCTAGCCCAGGCAGTCAGGGATACACCCACAGCCTGTGATTGGATGGTGAAGGTGAAATGCCAAAGGATTGGCTTATCTGCTGCACTTCTTTATCCTCCAATCAGCATGCTTCTTGCCAGTACAGGGACTCATTGGCTTCTAGTAATGCTTCTTTCTTTCCCAGTCTGAGCTCTGCTGTATAGGGATTGCAATAGGCTGATACCAAGTGACATTCAGGTACTCACTGTTTGCAATTAGTAAAAATTACAGGTAATGGTGTCTTCATTAATAAAGAACTTCACTAATTTATGCATTTATAGGTGTGCGCAGCCTATTGCATTAGGGTGCGCACCCCAAAGGTCAAACACACGTGCCTTTTCTCTGCAGCCTCAGCTGCACTGCACAGGAAATGAATGGGAAGTGCTCTGTGCTGAGCGGTTTCCTGACTATTCACAAACCGAAGCATAGAAAACACAGTTTACTATGCTTCGGTTATGAATGAACACAGTCAGTGAGTGAGTGTGTTCACTATGTTCATTTAGAAAAGGAAGTCGCTGGTAAATGACATATTTACTAGCCCCTTCCCCCACTCTCCATCCTGAAACACCCCCCCCCCCTCCCCGCAGCAGCTGGAGGGAGACAAGAGGAGCCAGCAGCACTGTGGGGTGAGAGGGGGGCGGGGGGGGGGGCAACACGGGGGGAAGCCCGGCAGTAGAGGGGATCGGCGCTGCACGTAGTGATTTGGGCGTGCCCAGGCACACCCGGCACACCCCCCGTGCACGCCTATGTATGCATTTTATATGCCTAGAGTCCAGCTTGTGTTAGAGGTTATACACACCTCCCAACTTTTTGGGATGGGAATGAGGGATACCTATTAGCAAAAAGTATGTAGGCATAGGACACACCCCCTGCCACGCCCCCTTAACACCTTCCTGCCCTGCCTATAGCAAAATGATGGCAGGGCAGGGGCTCCATTGTCCTGACTGGATGACATAGGATGTCCTTCATGTGCGCCCCCCGGAGGACGTGCAGCGCTGCGATCGGTGGTGCGGTGTGTCGTTCCGGACCCTGGCATGACAACTATGACGCAGGCTCTTTATTACATAATCAGCTGTGTCCAATCACAGCTAATCACAGTGTATGTAGGAAGTGCGCGAGTAGAGGAGAGCGGGTAAGCAGCTATACTGACGGGGGGAGGGGGGGTCTCCGCTGATTATCAGTGCAGCCCCATCAGCGATGCCTGTCAGTGCCCACCAGGGATGCCAATCAGTGCTGCTTGTCAGTTCATCCTCTTCAGTGCTGCCTGTCATTGCCCATCAGTGCCACCTATCAGTGCTGCATATCGGTGCCTCCTCATCAGTACCCACCAGTGCCACCTATCAGTGCTGCATATCGGTGCCTCCTCATCAGTACCCACCAATGCCGCCTATCAGTGCTGCATATCGGTGCCTCCTCATCAGTACCCACCAGTGCCGCCTATTAGTGCTGCATATCGGTGCCTCCTCATCAGTACCCACCAGTGCCACCTATCAGTGCTGCATATCGGTGCCTCCTCATCAGTACCCACCAGTGCCGCCTATTAGTGCTGCATATCGGTGCCTCCTCATCAGTACCCACCAGTGCCACCTATCAGTGCTGCATATCGGTGCCTCCTTATCAGTACCCACCAGTGCCGCCTATCAGTGCTGCATATCGGTGCCTCCTCATCAGTACCCACCAATGCCGCCTATCAGTGCTGCATATCGGTGCCTCCTCATCAGTACCCACCAGTGCCACCTATCAGTGCTGCATATCGGTGCCTCCTCATCAGTACCCACCAGTGCCGCCTATCAGTGCTGCATATCGGTGCCTCCTCATCAGTACCCACCAGTGCCGCCTATCAGTGCTGCATATCGGTGCCTCCTCATCAGTGCCACCTATCAGTGCTGCATATCGGTGCCTCCTCATCAGTACCCACCAGTGCCGCCTATCAGTGCTGCATATCGGTGCCTCCTCATCAGTACCCACCAGTGCCGCCTATCAGTGCTGCATATCGGTGCCTCCTCATCAGTACCCACCAATGCCGCCTATCAGTGCTGCATATCGGTGCCTCCTCATCAGTACCCACCAGTGCCACCTATCAGTGCTGCATATCGGTGCCTCCTTATCAGTACCCACCAGTGCCGCCTATCAGTGCTGCATATCGGTGCCTCCTCATCAGTACCCACCAATGCCGCCTATCAGTGCTGCATATCGGTGCCTCCTCATCAGTACCCACCAGTGCCACCTATCAGTGCTGCATATCGGTGCCTCCTCATCAGTACCCACCAGTGCCACCTATCAGTGCTGCATATCGGTGCCTCCTCATCAGTACCCACCAGTGCCGCCTATCAGTGCTGCATATCGGTGCCTCCTCATCAGTACCCACCAATGCCGCCTATCAGTGCTGCATATCGGTGCCTCCTCATCAGTACCCACCAGTGCCGCCTATCAGTGCTGCATATCGGTGCCTCCTCATCAGTACCCACCAGTGCCGCCTATCAGTGCTGCATATCGGTGCCTCCTCATCAGTACCCACCAGTGCCGCCTATCAGTGCTGCATATCGGTGCCTCCTCATCAGTACCCACCAATGCCGCCTATCAGTGCTGCATATCGGTGCCTCCTCATCAGTACCCACCAGTGCCACCTATCAGTGCTGCATATCGGTGCCTCCTTATCAGTACCCACCAGTGCCGCCTATCAGTGCGGCATATCGGTGCCTCCTCATCAGTACCCACCAATGCCGCCTATCAGTGCTGCATATCGGTGCCTCCTCATCAGTACCCACCAGTGCCACCTATCAGTGCTGCATATCGTTGCCTCCTCATCAGTACCCACCAGTGCCGCCTATCAGTGCTGCATATCGGTGCCTCCTCATCAGTGCCACCTATCAGTGCTGCATATCGGTGCCTCCTCATCAGTACCCACCAGTGCCGCCTATCAGTGCTGCATATCGGTGCCTCCTCATCAGTACCCACCAGTGCCACCTATCAGTGCTGCATATCGGTGCCTCCTCATCAGTACCCACCAGTGCCGCCTATCAGTGCTGCATATCGGTGCCTCCTCATCAGTACCCACCAGTGCCGCCTATCAGTGCTGCATATCGGTGCCTCCTCATCAGTACCCACCAGTGCCACCTATCAGTGCTGCATATCGGTGCCTCCTCATCAGTACCCACCAATGCCGCCTATCAGTGCTGCATATCGGTGCCTCCTCATCAGTACCCACCAGTGCCGCCTATCAGTGCTGCATATCGGTGCCTCCTCATCAGTACCCACCAGTGCCGCCTATCAGTGCTGCATATCGGTGCCTCCTCATCAGTACCCACCAGTGCCGCCTATCAGTGCTGCATATCGGTGCCTCCTCATCAGTACCCACCAATGCCGCCTATCAGTGCTGCATATCGGTGCCTCCTCATCAGTACCCACCAGTGCCGCCTATCAGTGCTGCATATCGGTGCCTCCTCATCAGTACCCACCAGTGCCGCCTATCAGTGCTGCATATCGGTGCCTCCTCATCAGTACCCACCAGTGCCGCCTATCAGTGCTGCATATCGGTGCCTCCTCATCAGTACCCACCAGTGCCACCTATCAGTGCTGCATATCGGTGCCTCCTCATCAGTACCCACCAGTGCCACCTATCAGTGCTGCATATCGGTGCCTCCTCATCAGTACCCACCAGTGCCACCTATCAGTGCTGCATATCGGTGCCTCCTCATCAGTACCCACCAGTGCCACCTATCAATGTTACATATCGGTGCCTCCTCATCAGTACCCACCAGTGCCGCCTATCAGTGCTGCATATCGGTGCCTCCTCATCAGTACCCACCAGTGCCGCCTATATCAGTGCTGCATATCGGTGCCTCCTCATCAGTACCCACCAGTGCCACCTATCAGTGCTGCATATCGGTGCCTCCTCATCAGTACCCATCAGTGCCACCTATCAGTGCTGCATATCGGTGCCTCCTCATCAGTACCCACCAGTGCCGCCTATATCAGTGCTGCATATCGGTGCCTCCTCATCAGTACCCACCAGTGCCACCTATCAGTGCTGCATATCGGTGCCTCCTCATCAGTACCCACCAGTGCCACCTATCAGTGCTGCATATCGGTGCCTCCTCATCAGTACCCACCAGTGAAGGAGAAAAGTTACTTATTTACAAAATTTTGTAACAAAAGGAAGAAAAACTTTATATATTTTTTTGTTTTTCTAAATTTTCGGTCTGTTTTCATTTGTTTAGCAAAAAATAAGAACCTCCAGTGGTGATGAAATACCACCAATAGAAAGCTCTACCTGTCTCAAAAACATGTGTACAGCGTTGTATTACCGCGCAATTGTCATTCAAAGTGCGCCAGCGCTGAAAGCTGAACAATGGCCTGGGCAGGAAGAGGGGTGTAAGTGCCCGGCATTGAAGTGGTTAAAGGAGAATCACACACACAAAAAATGATTAGTAAAACCCACAAGTGCTTTTTTTTTACCACTTCTATGTCTTTATTTTGGCTTTGGAAATTTACAAATTCAGCAATTTAGAAATCGGATGAAAGGTTTAGCGCTGGGAAACACTGCTTGAAAAATAAAAAGTGCATTTTATATACAACTATATAGATCAGAGCAAAATGAGGAGGAATGAGGGACAGAAGGACTGTGTTCCAAATCCGGGACAGTCCCTCCAAATCCGGGACAGTCCATCCAAATCCGGGACAGTCCCTCCAAATCCGGGACAGTCCCTCCAAATCCGAACAGTCCCTCCAAATCCGGGACAGTCCCTCCAAATCCGGGACAGTCCATACAAATCCGGTACAGTCCCTCCAAATCCAGGACAATCCCTCCAAATCCGGGACAGTCCCTCCAAATCCGGGACAGTCCCTCCAAATCCGGGACAGTCCATACAAATCAGGGACAGTCCCTCCAAATCCGGGACAATCCCTCCAAATCTGAACAGTCCCTCCAAATCCGGGACAGTCCCTCCAGATCCAGGACAGTTGGGAGCTTTGGGTTATATGTAGGCTTAGTGTTTGGCTTTAGATACACTTACAAACCTAACTTTCATTTATTAATGACGGTATGGGTTAGGGTGAATTTACGCTTGCGAATGCACCCCGTCTGCGATCAGGTGCGAGAATCCCAGCTACGAGTAGTCAGCCCCTCCCCCCCATTGCTTTCAATGGTGCTTGCAGCCTGTCAAGGAAACCCCGCCTTGTCTCGCGCTGCTGATCGCAGGCAGGGTACAAGTGTGATTGCACCTTAGGGCCACTTCACACCATTGAAACTAAGGGCCAGTTCACACCCCAAAAACGCACTCCAGATCCGTTCCGGTCGCGTTTTTTTCATTTTGTTTTTTATTTTATAGCGCTTTGTTGTATTGGCGCATTCCGGTGCTTTTTTTGATGCATTTCAGATGCTTTCTTCTTCTTTTCCTGGTTTTTTTTGTTTGACTGTGCTAGGGTCCCGTCCGTTTTTGATGCGTTCCATTGCATTTCGGTGCGTTTTTGATGCATTTTTCCTGCGTTCAAGTACAGTCCAGTTCAGGAAAAATGCAGCATGTTCTATTTTTCACCTGGAAAGTCCTGGAACTGACCGCACCGGTGTGAACTAGGCCATTGGAAATCACATAACCTACTTTCCATGCGTTTTTGATGCAGAAGAAAAAAGCACTGGAGCGCATGTGGTGTGAACTGGCCCTTAGTCCGGGTGCGTTCCGGATGTGTTTTTTGCTTGCGCATTTTTTACGCTTTTTGGATGCGTTTTTAATGCTTTTCAGTGCATTCTCCCCCCCCCTCTCTTTTTTTCTTCAACTTAAGGGCCCTTTCTCACCAAACGCAGTTGGATGCATTTTGATCTGCACTCCAACTGTATAGACAGCCCGAAATCCAGGTAATCCTACGGGGGGGGGCGTAGTTCACATCATTGCAGTGCAGGAAAAAAAAAACAGTAGTGCATGTTGCATTGTTCTGCACCGCAAGTGCAGGTAATGCGCTACAAATGCACCGCACCCCTTTAAGCCAGGAAAGCCAAGCCCCAAAAATGCACTTTAAACGCAGCTCAAAACACATGCAAAACGCAGTCCAGCGCCTCAATCGCATGTCAAGCGAGCTTCAAATGCGTTTCAAATGCATGTAAACATGCAGACAAAAAGTTATGTGCAGTTTCTGGTGCAAATGGGCCCTCTGGTGCGTTATTGGGGCATTTAGGTGCATTCCGGTGCGTTTTTTATGCGTTTTACCCATTACAGTTCAGTGCAGGAAAAATGCGGCATGTTCTACTGTACTTTTTTTTTTTTTTTTCTGGAACCGACCGCCCTGGTGTGAATTATT
This sequence comes from Lithobates clamitans, assembly GCA_037952925.1. NCBI lineage: Eukaryota > Metazoa > Chordata > Amphibia > Anura > Ranidae > Lithobates > Lithobates clamitans. The sequence goes on along the minus strand of JBBGZY010002346.1, from coordinate 334,997 downwards.
GGAAACCACATAACCTACTTTCCAATGCGTTTCTAATGCAGAAAAAAACTCGCACTGGACTGCATGTGGTGTGAGCCGGCCCATAGAGTCACTGTTAAGCTGATAACTTTTCCACCCGGCGCCCAGGGCCGTCTTTAATACAGGGGCAAAAAGGGGCAGCTGCCCCGGGCCCAGTCATTGTTGTGGGGCCCAAAGCAGCTGCCCCCCCCCTCTTGTGCCCGCAAAGAGCTGATAAGTGGATTTGGGAGGGCCCAAGAAAATGTTTGCCCCCCCTCCCAGGGTCCAATCAATATTGAGGTTTGTCTAGATAGGTGGTGCCGACAAGGCCACCCTTGATTTCGGCTGGTACAGCCGTGCATGGTCAGCCCAGCTACAAGCCCGGCCTCTGACCCTTCTACAGATACAAGCAAATGCATAAGACACGGGTAAATGCACTGATGCCCGGGCTATATGATGGGTCCAGGTGGCAGGGAAGGGTGTCTGTAGGGAAATATACATGCTGTAAATGAATAAAAGGTGGGGGGGGGGGCTGCACTTTGGCTTATCTTGCCTTGGGTTCCAGGGCTGCTGTTAGAAATCACGGGGCCCCCTTACAACCTACCTGACAGGGCCCCACCATGCACTAGTGTGGGGGTTAAAGCAGGCGGCGAGGAGTCAATATGCCGTCTCACCACCTGTCAAATGCTTTCTGAAGAGAGATCCAAATGCTGACCGCTCTTCAGGGAGCAAAGCACATGTGAACGTCATTTCCTTTTAACCGCTTCATGACTGCCCTTGCTGCGGGGCGGCCGCTCTGTGCCACGAGGTCTGACACCTTCTGGGTCCGGGGCGTGCACGTGCGCTGCCGCAGCCAACCAACCGGCTCCCGCTGTGATCACAGCAGCAGGGGGCCCAGCGTTGGATAGGGTGGACTCGATGTCCGCTGGCACCTGCCGATCGTACAGTACACCCTCAGAACGGCGATCTGCCTGCAGCATGTAAACAAGGCAGATCTCTGTTCTGTCAGTCGGCAAGGTATTGATCCTGAATTCCTGCAAAGCAGAGACGCAGATCTTTCCCCTAATAAAAGCACCTCCCCTCCCCGCCCCGCCCACCCCCACAGTGAGAAAACACCGGCTAGGCACACAGGTAAACCCTTTGATGTTAACCCCTTCCCAGCCAGTGTCATTAGTACAGTGACAGTGCATTTTATTTTAGCACTGATCACTGTATTGGTGTCACTGGTCTCCACAAAGTGTCAGGTGTCCGATTTGTCCGCTGCAATGTCGCAGTCCCGCTAAAAAAAAATCGCCGATCGCCGCCATTACTAGTAAAAGTAAATAAATGAATGAGAATATCACAACGTTTGTAGACAGTATAACTTTTGGGCAAACCAACCAATGTACGCTTATTGGGATTATTTTTTTATTTAATTTTTTTTTACCGTGTAGCAGAATACATATTGGCCTAAATTTAGGAAGAAATTAGATTTTTTTTTTTTTTTTTTTTTTTTTTTATTGGATGGTTTATAGCAGAAAGTAAAAAAAAGTTTTGTTTTTTTTTTTTCAAAATTGTCACTCTTTTTTTGTTTCTATCGCGAAAAAATAAAAACTGCAGAGGTGATCAAATAACACCAAAAGAAATCTCTATTTGTGGGAAAGAAAGGACATCAATTGTATTTGGGCACATCGTCGCACGACCGCGCAATTGTCAGTTAAATTAACGCATTGCCCTATTGCAAAAAAGGGCCTGGTCATTAAGGGGGGGTAAATCTTCCAGAGGGTCAAGTGGTTATTTTATTTATTTTTTATTTATTTTTATTTTTTTTTGATAGTTTATTTTTTTTATATATATATATATATACATTTTTTTTGTTTTTGTTTTTTACAACTTGTAACAGTCTTGTGATCTTTAGTGAAATATCAGGGGTCTCAACAGACCCCTAATGTCTCACTTAGATTTCTCCATCCCCTTAATATGACATATTTACTACCCCCCCTCCCCTCCCCCCCCACTCTCCATCTTGAAATAACCCCCCCTGTGTGTCCTCAGCAGTTTCCGGCAAGAGGGAGAGGAGAGGAGAGGAGAGGAGAGGAGAGGAGGGAACCCAGAGGCACTAGGAGGAAAAGGGTACACGGGGGGTGCTGGGAAGCAGGGGGGGATCAGTGGGAGGAAGGGTGGGGGTGCCGATACTAGGACCGATGCCCCTGCAGCACAGCCACAGGGAGGGAGAGGAGGAGAATCTGTCAGCGCTGCGGGGGGGGGAGCCACAAGAGGATCGGCGTCGGCAATAAGGCGGTTCAGCCGGACCTCCCGTCCGGCAGGTGCCTGGGCCCCCCCTTTTTGAACTGATGGTGCCCGGGCCCCCCCTTTTTGAACTGATGGAGCCCGGGCCCCCCTTTTTGAACTGATGGTGCCCGGGCCCCCCCTTTTTGAACTGATGGTGCCCGGGCCCCCCCTTTTTGAGCTGATGGAGCCCGGGCCCCCCCTTTTTGAACGAATGGAGCCCGGACCCCCCCTTTTTCAACTGATGGAGCCCAGGCCCTCCTTTTTGAACTCGTGGTGCCAGGGCCCCCCTTTTTGAACTGATGGTGCCTGGGCCCCCCCTTTTTGAACTGATGGAGCCCGGGCCCCCCCTTTTTCAACTGATGGAGCCCGGGCCCCCCCTTTTTCAACTGATGGTGCCAGGGCCCCCCCTTTTTCAACTGATGGAGCCCGGGCCCCCCCTTTTTCAACTGATGGAGCCCGGGCCCCCCCTTTTTCAACTGATGGAGCCCAGGCCCCCCTTTTTGAACTGATGGTGCCAGGGCCCCCCCTTTTTGAACTGATGGAGCCCGGGCCCCCCTTTTTGAACTGATAGTGCCCGGGCCCAGTACAGGAGGGCTGGTTGTACCGCCTTATCAGCGGCCCTGTCGGTTGCTAAAGGACCCTGAGTCGGTTGGGTTGCCACCTTTTCTTCAAGCCAAACCTGACTACTTTAGCGGCCTGGGACGCCTTTCGGGTGGCCCAAGGACAGCAGTAATGCGGTGCGCATAGCGTGCTGCAGCGAACAGTGGGTGGGGCCAAATTGCTGTGGCTGACATCATTGCCCTGCCCCCCCCCCCCAGTGATGCCTCACCTGCCCCCAGACTGCCACCCGCAGTGCGACTATCTCGGTTACTTGGGGAGTTACAGCCCAGGCTGAGTAATGTGTCCGGGTTTCAGTCCGCCTGAAAACACGCACACATGATTCAAAACCCGGACTGTCCGGGTGAATCCTGAACAAAGCGCTGGCTGGTGGTAGTTTTTTTTGGGGGGGGCAAACAAACACTCCCCCCCCCTGCATAGGTGTGCACAGCCTATTGCATTAGGATGTGTACTTCAAAGCTCAAACACATATGAGTGTGTATATATATATACTGATGATGTCAGTAGGGCAGTGAACAGTGTCAGCAGTTTTTATTATTTTATTTTAAAATTTTTATTTTATTACAATTTTTTTTTTTTTTATTCTTTTACAATTTTTTTTTAGGAGCCCAATTAGGGGGCTTTGGTGAAATATCATGGGTCTAAACAGGGGGAATCTACACCACATGGGGTGATTAGGGTGTGCCCAGGCAGGTATGCGGGCTCCTACAGGCAGCGGCTCCTGTGTCCTCTTGCCTTCTTCTGCATCACGGCGGCTCCCCCCCCCCCGTGCGGCTCCTCCCTCCTCCTCTGTCCAATAGGATCACCTTTCCTTTTAGCCAATCGGGTGACAGGACTCAAGACCCGCTTCCTGATTGGCCCAGGAGGAGGATAAGTGTGGCGATAGCGAATATATTCATTCACTATTGTCACACATCGGGTGCAGTCCTCTACGCCTTGAGCTCACCCCTTTTTGAAGCCTATTAGAGCCTCAGGCTCTAATCACATGCATCAAACCCCCCCTCCCCCCCCCATTGGAATCCATGTGTCTGGCGCCCTGTATGTAGATCAGGGGGCCGGATGCGTGGATGGGGCAGGGGGGGCGATGCCCGTGTGCCCCTAATGGACAGGCCACCTATGGTGACAACCCTGTGTGCCTGCATGTGAGCCAGAAACAGCCAAGAAAAAAAAAAAAAAAGCATGAATAACTCTGGAGCAGAGGCATTTGCAGCATATTGCCACAAGATGGCAGTACTGCACACGTAGCCAACAAGAGAGCTGAGCTTGAGTAAAGAGCGCTGCTATGTAGACCGGGGGGGGGGACCCCATAAATTATTCGAAAACCTTCCATGGCCCAACAGAATTTATTTTTTATACCCACCCAAGACCCCATGTACACCGGGCTTAAAAAAAAAAAAGAAATAAAAAAAGGCTTTTTTTTTTTTTTACGAGTGTTCGGCATTTTTTATTTATTTTTTTCAGCCTGTAAACGCTCCTCTATGTTAGGCGACGTCCACACACACACACATATGTATATATATATATATATATATACAGGCATATTAGAAGAGGAGCATATACAGACTGAAAAAAACAAAAAAACAAAAGCACTTTCGGGAAAGCAGAAAAAAAACTATCAATGCACCTAAACGCATGAAGACGCATTTGAGTGTTAATGCGTTTCCAGCGTACAGAATAAATGAATCTCCCGGGCCAATGGAATCCATTAACGCCTGACACGCCTTAACGCGCCTGCAATACGCAGCTTTAGGCACTTTTTTTTTTTTTAGCAGCTTTTCTCCTTTTCTTTGGGCTCTTATGTACTGCGTTGCAGTTGATTTTTTGCACATTTGCGGTGCGGAAAAATGCAGCTTGCTGTCCTTTTTTTTTTTTTTTTTTCACTGCACTGCCGGCATTCCAAAGCCCTTAAAGGGCCAGCAGGCGCAGTCTCTAAGGGGTTGAGGGCCCATTCACATCAGTGCGACTTCCAGGTCATGCTACTTCAGTGCGATTTCATTGAAGCTTCATATCACGGAGGCCAATGCAGGTCGCTGTGAAGTCACACAGAAATAGCGCAGGGAGGTTTTTTTGGTTTTTTTTGTTGCTGTGCTTCGAATGGTTCTGCTGCCACAAATGGGGTGTGGTCTTTGAGCTGTCAAGTCACATGACGAGTCACATTGAACCAAGGAGAACGGCGAGATCTGAGCCCCCGAGGATGACCCGGATTGTGGACTGTCTGGAAGTGATGTGAATGGGCCCTTAACCCCTTAGAGGCGGAGCCTGCTGGCCCTTTAAGGGCTTTAATATGCCAGCGGGGGCGGGGCTTAGGGTCATGTGAGCGCCGTGATTGCCCGTCGTGGTGGTCACATGATTGGAAAGCTCCCGTTCACAAGCAGCCGCCGGTGACTGTCGGGAGCACGCAGGAGGCCAAGCAAAAGACGCTCGTCGGCGCGGGATTCCAGCGCTGTCATTACCAGGGGTGGCTCTTCGCTGCGCTGTCCGATTAATTGTGATCAGACTGTACATTGTAACATTGTAAAATAGACTTTGCCTAGGCTGAGATGATGTCATCAGTCTGCTGCAGGTGGAAGGAAGCATTTCCTCAGTCTCCCCTCCCCCAGTGATCAGACTGTACATTGTAACTTTATAGAAGGCAAGAAGAAGCATTTCCTCAGTCTCCCTGCCCCCACCAGTGACCAGAATGTGCATTGCAACTTCTAAAGTAGACTATTATGTCATCAGTCTGCTGCAGGTGGGGGGAAGCATTTCCTCAGTCTCACCCGGTGATCAGACTGTACATTGTAACTTCTAAAATAGACTTTGCCTGGGCTGAAATTATGTCATCAGTCTGCTGCAGTTGGAAGGAAGCATTTCCTCAGTCTCCCCAGCCCCACCCCACCAGTGACCAGAATGTGCCTTGTAATGTTGTAAAATAGACTTTGCCTAGGCTGAGATTATGTCATCAGTCAGCTGCAGGTGGAAGGAAGAATTTCCTCAGTCTCCCCTCCCCCAGTGATCAGACTGTACATTGTAACTTTGTAACAAGTCACAAGGCGAGAGGCTGCAGCAGGGGGCTGATCTGTGTCAGGCAGAAACCAAACATGGAAGTCAGAATAAAGCAATTTAATTGCAATGAAGCTTTTATCATCGTCTTTATTGTAGACATTGAAAGAGTTAAATGTATTTGTCCTATAAATATATTTTATTTTTTTGCAGTTGGCTTGTGATGGTGGATAATGACCCGGGGGGGAGGGGCGGGGGGGGAGGGGGTGTCAGACGGATCTGCAGCATTGTTTGGGTTCCAATGTCTCTCACATCTCCAAATCACTACAATTAGGGTGTCTGTCCGCCCCTCCCCCCCCCCCCCCCCCCCCTCACCGGGAACTCCCAGAAGATTTCCCCGTCTGACAAACAGCAGCCGGGAAGGAAGAAGAAAAAAAGTATTCATACCCCTTGAAATTCCCCACAATTTGTCATGTTACAAACAAAAACATAAATGTATTTTATTGGGATTTTATGTGATAGACCAACACAAAGTGTCACATAATTGTGAAGTGGAAGGAAAATGATAAATGATACAAATAAATATGTGAAAAGTGTGGGGGGAAGGGGCATTTGTATTCAGCCCCCTTTACTCTGATACCCCTAACTAAAATCTAGTGGAACCAATTGCCTTCAGAAGTCACCTAATTAGTAAATAGAGTCCACCTGTGTGTAATTTAATCTCAATATAAATACAGCTGTTCTGTGAAGCCCTCAGAGGTTTGTTAGAGAACCTTAGTGAACATCATCATGAAGGCCAAGGAACACACCAGACAGGTCGGGGATAAAGTTGTGGAGAAGTATAAAGCAGGGTTAGGTTATAATAAAATCTCCCAAGCTTTGATCATCTCACGGAGCTCTGTTCAATCCATCATCGGAAAATGGAAAGAGTATGGCACAACTGCAAACCTACCAAGACATGGCCGTCCACCTAAACTGACCGTGCCGGGCAAGGAGAGCATTCATCAGAGAAGAGCCAAGAGGTCCATGGTAACTCTGGAGGAGCTGCAGAGATCCACAGCTCAGGTGGGAGAATCTGTCCACAGGACAACTATTAGTCGTGTTCTCCACAAATCTGCCCTTTATGGAAGAGTGACAAGAAGAAAGACATTGGTGATAGAAAGTCATAAGAAGTCCTGTTTGTAGTTTGTGAGAAGCCATGTGGAGGACACAGCAAACATGTGGAAGAAGGTGATCTGGTCAGAGGAGACCAAAACTCCTCAACTTTCTGGTCTAAAAGTAAAACTAACACTGCCCATCACCCTGAACACACCATCCCCACCGTGAAACATGGTGGTGGCAGCATCATGTGGTGGGGATGGTTTTCTTCAGCAGGGACAGGGAAGCTGGTCAGAGTTGATGGGAAGATGGATGGAGACAAATACAGGACAATCTTAGAAGAAAACCTGTTATGCCGGGTACACACAGGCGGACTTTCCGACGGACTTTACGACTGACTTTTTTTACGAACAGACTTGCCTACACACGACTATGTCCGCCGGTCTTCCTGACGGAGTTACGACAGACTTTCCGAATGAACAGACTTGCCCACACACGAACAGGTCCGTTCATTTTGAACGTGACTCGGGTACGACGGGACTAGAAAAGGAAGTCAATCTCGCCGCTTTTATCGGCAAGATTGACACCTTGCGAACCCCGTCGTGGGGAAAACCAGACCCTTAGGTCTGGTATGGATTTTAAGGGGAACCCCCTACGCCGAAAAAATGTGGGGGTCCCCCCCAAAATCCATACCAGACCCCTATCCGAGCACGCACCCCGGCCGGTCAGGAAACAGGGTGGGGACGAGTGAGCACCCCCCCCTCCTGAGCTGTACCAGGCCGCATGCCCTCAACATGGGGGGTGGGTGCTTTGGAGGAGGGGGGGGCGCCCTGCGGCCCCCCCCCCTCCCCAAAGCACCTTGTCCACATGTTGATGAGGACAAGGGCCTCTTCCTGACAATCCTGGCCGTTGGTTGTCGGGGTCTGCGGGCGGGGGGCTTATCGGAATCCGGGAGCTCCCTTTAATAAGGGGGCCCCCAGATCCCGGCCTCCCACCCTATGTGAATGAGTATGGGGTACATGGTACCCCTACCCATTAACCTAGGGAAAAATTGTCAATAAAAAAAACACACTACACAGGTTTTTAAAGTAATTTATTAGACAGCTCCGGGGGTCTTCTTCCGACCTCGCCGCTCTCTCCGGCCTCTTCTCCCGGTGTCAGGTTCTTCTGCCGGCTCCTCCGCTATCTTCTGCCACTCTTTTGCTAGCGGTGGCCCGGACTTCTGCGTCGTCTTCTTCCCTCTTCTCTTCTTCCCATGTTGATACGACGCTCTCTCCCGCTGTAATGCTGTGTGAGCGCTCCGCAATGACTTATATAGGCAGTTACCCCGCCCCCTTATGATGTCACAGTCCCGGGGCATGCTGGGACTGTGATGTCATAAGGGGGCGTGGTCAACATTCCCCCTCCCCCCTTCCCTTAAAGCACCCACCCCCCCATGTTGAGGGCATGCGGCCTGGTACTGTTCAGGTGGGGGGGGGGCTCGCTCGTCCCCACCCCCTTTCCTGAATGGCCGGGCTGTGTGCTCGGATAGGGGTCTGGTATGGATTTTGGGGGGACCCCCACGCCGTTTTTTCTGAAAAAACAGAATCCGGCGGAGTTACGACGTAAAGATTTGAAGCAGGTTTCAAATCTAAAGTCCGTCGGATTTCCGACCGAAACGATCCGTCGTAAATCCGATACAGCCCACACATGGTCGTATTGTCCGCCGGATTCGGTCCATCGGACCAGTCCGGTCGGAAAGTCCGCCCGTGTGTACGCGGCATTAGTCTACAAAAGACTTGAGACTGGGGCGGAGGTTCACCTTCCAGCAGGACAACGACCCGAAACATCCAGCCAGAGCTACAATGGAATGGTTTACATCAAAGCATATTCATGTGTTAGAATGACCCAGTCACAGTCCAGACCTAAATCCCAATGGGATTGAGAAAAGAAGAATGGGCCACAATGTCCTCTCTAGATGTGCAAAGCTGGTAGAGACATCCCCAAAAAGAGAAAGGGGGTTCTACAAAGTATTGACTCCGGGGGGCGCCATACAAATGCCCCCCCCACACTTTTCACATATTTATTTGTATCATTTATCATTTTCCTTCCACTTCACAATTATGAGCCACTTTGTGTTGGTCTATCACATAAAATCCCAATAAAATACATTTACGTTTTTGGTTGTAACATCACAAAATGTGGGGAATTTCAAGGGGTATGAATACTTTTTCAAGGCACTGTACCTCCAATGATGGATATTTTTTCCATATGAAGTGCAGCATGCTCACTAATGTGTCAGTGTCCCTGTTACAGAGAGCACAGGTCTCCCCACCCAACAAGGTCTTCATCTGCTTTTCTCTCCAGAAGGACAGTGACATGTCTGTTCGGGCATCATCCATCTACTTCCTGCTGGCTCAGAAATTAGTCTTGGTGTCTGTGCAGTTCTTGCCTGTGTTCACAATTGTCTGACACAGATCAGCCCCTGCTGCTGCCTCTCTCTTTCTGACTTATTATTATTATCATTATATAGGCACAGGTGCGCACACTCTAATCACCCTGCCCCCCCCCCCCACATTAATGCCCTCCTCTGCCCCCTTCGCTCCCCATTCCCCCCAGTAATGTACACCTCTGTCCCCTTCACCCCCCCCCCACATTAATGTTATCCTTTGCCCCCTTCACCTCCCCCCCCCCACAGTAATGTCCTCCTCTGCCCCCTTCACCTCCCCCCCCTCACAGTAATGTCCTCCTCTGCCCCTTCTCCCCCCCCCCCACAGTAATGTCCTCCTCTGCCCCCCTCACATCAGTGTACTACTACTGTCCTCCTGCTCTCTGCTGTGACGATTACTGCCTTCCCTTCAAAATTGACGCCAGGCAGCGCCATTACACCACCGTGCATGCGCCCACCCGGGCCGAAAATGGGCAATCATGTACGAGCTTTGTAGGCTTCGGAGTGGCGCATGCGCGGTGACGGTGTCGGCCCCGCAGGACGCAGCTGCTAACGGGAACGGCGTTCCTGCTGTGGAAAAAAAACGGCGTTCCCATGCGTTTCTGCAGGACTCGAATCCCGATGGTAACGCAATGCTATAAATTACAAAAAAGAAATACATCCATCTATTTTGATTGCAATTTTATTATTATTACATTTTTAGCATCTTTAACAGATTTAAACACATTGTAACAATATATAATAAAATGTTACAAAGATGAGATGCGGATCCTGCAGTCATTGGCGTCCTTTCCGATCAGTAACTGCCGTTCAATGATAGAAGAACCTCACAGATAAACGTACCATTCCAATGAATGGGCGGCCCTAACACAACGCACTGTAACGCACGTGCATTAAACGCACCGCGACAGCGCGAACCCCGCCTGAGTGGGTGTGCCGGGGGAAAGTGTACTTGGGTGAAACAAAATAACATCAGTCAACTGGAATGTGAGGAATGATCAGACACGACGGAATGACACCTAGGCGGAATATTTGCTGAGCCGAATTTACCTTGTAATTCTGGGTATTTTTTTTGGTTGCCATGGAAACAAAGGCAGCGAGACCTTTTCCCCACCGAGGGCGACGCGCGGAATTCTTCTCCATGGGAAAAAATGATGGATGATATCGCCTGACATTGAATATTACTGCAACATAATTACTAGAAGAATATAATATAATGTAATATACAGTATATACACACACACATTGTATATATATATATATCTGTATATATTTATATACTTTATATATTAGAAACACTTATTAGTTCACAAATTTCCCCTCAAAAGTCAGGAAATCGTCAGTTCAGCAGTCAATTTGCTTGCCTGTAATAAGACTTTATATTGCATTGACACCAGCTGAAATTTGAAGTTAGGCTTACAGCGGACGTGGGGGCCCTAACAGGAGTTAAGGAGCTCACTGGATTTCTGGTGGATTGGGAGGATTTTTTTTTCTGTGCTTGCAGTGTTTTTTTAAAGTGATAAAATTAAGACCAACTGTATCTTGGACTATAGAGACAGGCCAGGGAATAGACCGTGTATGTGTATATACATCATTGCATGCTTCACTCCACTGTCAGCTGTCAGCTTCACAGAATTATTGGTTGCTAGAATGCTGTCAGGTACACAGTATCACTGGTTGCTAGGACATTGTCAGCTACACAGTATCACTGGTTGCTAGAATGCTGTCAGCTACACAGTATCACTGGTTGCTATGATGCTGTCAGTTACACAGAGTCACTGGTTGCTAGGATGTTGTCAGTTACACAGTATTACTGGTTGTTAGGATGTTGTCAGCTACACAGAATTATTGGCTGCTAGGATGCTGTCAGGTACACAGTATCACTGGTTGCCAGGACATTGTCAGCTACACAGTATCACTGGTTGCTAGGAAGCTGTCAGTTACACAGAGCCACTGGTTTCTAGGATGCTGTCAGTTACACAGAGTCACTGGTTGCTAGGATGCTGTCAGTTACACAGAGTCACTGGTTGCTAGGATGCTGTCAGTTACACAGTGCCACTGGTTGTTATGACACTGTTGGCTACACAGCAACACTGGTTGCTAGGATTTTTTTCTTAGCTACACAGTGTCACTAGTTGCTAGGATGCTGTCAGCTATACAGTATTACTGGTTGTTAGAATGCTGTCAGTTACACAGAGTCACTGGTTGCTATGACACTGTTAGATACACAGCATCACTAGTTCCTGGTATGCCACACAGTGGGGTTCATTTACTAAAACTGCAGAGTGTAAAATCTGGTGCAGCTCTGCATAGAAACCAATCAGCTTCCAGGTTTTATTGTCACTAGTTGCTAGGATGCTGTCAGCTATACAGTGTGATTGGTTGCCACTACGATGCTGGCTACACTGCATCTCTGGTTGCAGGGATGCTGTTAGATACACAGCATCACTAGTTCCTAGGATGTCATTGGCTACACAGTCCCACTGGTTGCTATGACGCTGTTGGCTACACAGTCCCACTGGTTGCTATGACGCTGTTGGTTACACAGTCCCACTGGTTGCTATGACGCTGTTGCTTACACAGTCCCACTGGTTGCTATGACACTGTTGGTTACACAGTCCCACTGGTTGCTATGACGCTGTTGGCTACACAGTATCACTGGTTTCTAGGATGCTTTTTTTTTAGCTACACTGTGGGGTTAATTTACTAAAACTGCAGAGTGCAAAATCTAGTGCAGCTCTGCATAGAAACCAATCAGCTTCCAGGTTTTATTGTCAAAGCTTAAATGAGAAAGCTGAAGTTAGAAGCTGATTGGCTGCCAAGCACAGCTGGACCAGATTTTGCCCTCTCCAGTTTTAGTAAATCAACCTCATTGTGTCACTAGTTAACTATACAGTGTAATTGGTTGCTACTACGATGTTGGCTACACCGCTGCACTGGTTGCTAGGATGCTATCAGCTACACAATGTCACTGGTTGCTATTACATTTACGGCTGCACAGTGTTACTGGTTGCCAGGATGCTGTTGGCTACAGGGCATCATTGATTGCTAGGAAGCTGTCAGCTAATTGGCATTACTGTTTGCTAGAATACTGCTGTCAGCTACAAGTGACACTGTGTAGCTGTCAGCGTTATAACAACCAGTGATGATGTATAGCCGACTGCATCTTAGCAACCAGTGATGATGTATAGCCGACTGCATCTTAGCAACCAGTGATGATGTATAGCCGACTGCATCTTAGCAACCAGTCATGAAGTATAGCCGACTGCATCTTAGCAACCAGTGATGAAGTATAGCGACTGCGTCTTAGCAACCAGTGATGAAGTATAGCCGACTGCGTCTTAGAAAGCGGTAATGATGTATAGCTGACTGCGTCTTAGCAACCAGTGATGGTGTATAGACGACTTCATCTTAGCAACCAATGATGATGTATAGCCAACTGTGTCTTAGAAAGCGGTAATGATGTATAGCTGACTGCGTCTTAGCAACCAGTGATGATGTATAGCCGACTGCGTCTTAGCAACCAGTGATGGTGTATAACCGACTGCGTCTTAGCAAGCAGTGATGGTGTATAGACGACTTCATCTTAGCAATCAGTGATGGTATATAGCCGACTTCGTCTTAGCAACCAGTGATCATGTATAGCCAACTGTGTCTTAGCAACCAGTGATGCTACGAGGCCTGGGGGGGATGGAGTGAACACTACAGCCTCAGTGCTGCCCCCTAACATGCCTCTATAAATAAATTCCAGTCCCTCTTTCTGACAGGTTCACAAATCTGTCGCTGACATTTCTCATACAGAGGAAGCTCACAACTCTAAAGAACGTCTTTGACTCTCTGTATGAATTCCAGGGATTATTTTTTTGTTAAATGAGAGTCCGTAGTTCTCCGGCTCAGCACCATACACGGGGGGATTTGGAGAAGGATTTCTGTGTGCGGGTGGGATGGACAGCGCTGTCTGGTGCAGAGCGGTAAAGACGGGTGAGAACTCTCTTTTCACGGTGACAACTGCGGTGTCTCTTGTTTGGGGAGGTAGGAAAGCCAGCAGGCTGTTGTATTGAAGCGCCCCCCCCCCCATGTAGGCACACACAGCCCCCGTCTGCCCTGAATGGTGCTATTATAAGACTTTTGTTGTACCAGCCCTGAGAACTTAGCCGGAGAACAAAGCATTCTGGGAGCGGCTCAGCCGTGGGAAATCATTTCTGCAGGGCAGCGCTCGGGTGGAGCGGCCTTGTCCCCGAGAGGTTCTCATTCTTGGAACAAGATCATGGAAATGGAAGATATGGATGGGCCGGCAACAATGTCCATCTGTAGTATGAAGAGCAGCCAATTGGATCTCACACTTCGTCACCTAACCTGGCTTCCCACATGCGTGCTGTATACCTGCGCGGTAAAGCGCGGTACTTTTGAGCAGCCCATTCATTTCAATGTGCACCAAGAACACGTTATTGTCAAAAGTATTGGGACACATGACCTTTAATGACATCCCAGTCTTCGTCCATAGGGTTCAATATTGAGTTGGCTCCGCCCTTTGCAGCTATAACAGCTTCACCTCTTCTGGGAAGGCCGTCCACAAGGTTTAGGAATGTGTCTATGGGAATGTTTGACCATTCTTCCAGAAGAGCATTTGTGAGGTCAGGCACTGATGTTGGATGAGAAGGCCTGGCTCATAGTCTCCGCTCTAATTCATCCCAAAAGTGTTCTGTCGGGTGGGGGTCAGGACTCTGTGCAGGCCAGTCAAGTTCCTCCACCCCAAACTCGCTTATCCATGTCTTTATGGACCTTGATTTGTGCCCTGCTGCAAATCATTTGGTGGAGGGGGGATCATGGTGTAGGGGTTGTTTTTCAGGGGTTGGGCTTGGCCCCTTAGTTCCAGTGAAGGGAACTCTTAAGGTGTCATCATACCAAGACATTTTGGACAATTTCATGCTCCCAACTTTGTGGGAACAGTTTGGGGACGGCCCCTTCCTGTTCCAACATGACTGCACACCAGTGCACAAAGCAAGGTCCATAAAGACACGGATGAGCGAGTTTGGGGTGGAGGAACATGACTGACCTGCACAGAGTCCTGACCTCAACCCGATAGAACACCTTTGGGATGAATTAGAGCAGAGGCCATCTCATCCAACATGGTGTCAGTAGGAGGAATAGAGTCCCATCATTGGTGTCAGTGAGAGGAATAGTGTCCCATCATTGGTGTCAGTGGGAGGAATAGTGTCCCATCATTGGCGTCAGTGGGAGGAATAGTGTCCCATCATTGGTGTCAGTGGGAGGAATAGTGCCCCATCATTGGTATCAGTGGGAGGAATAGTGTCCCATCATTGGTGTCAGTGGGAGGAATAGTGCCCCATCATTGGTATCAGTGGGAGGAATAGTGTCCCATCATTGGTGTCAGTGGGAGGAATAGTGCCCCATCATTGGTGTCAGTGGAAGGAATAGTGTCCCATCATTGGTATCAGTGGGAGGAATAGTGTCCCATCATTGGTGTCAGTGGGAGGAATAGTGCCCCATCATTGGTGTCAGTGGGAGGAATAGTGCCCTTTCTTTGGTGTCAGTGGGAGGAATAGTGTCCCATCATTGGTGTCAGTGGGAGGAATAGTGTCCCATCATTGGTGTCAGTGGGAGGAATAGTGCCCCATCATTGGTGTCAGTGGGAGGAATAGTGCCCTTTCTTTGGTGTCAGTGGGTGGACATATGCCCAATTGTTGGTGTCAGTAGATGGAGGAGTGCCCTAGGGGCTGGAGAAAAGCAAGTGAAGGGCCACATCTGGGCCGCAGTTTGGAGACCACTGCCGAAAAGCGATCTGAACATGGAACTCTCTTCAGAGACCAAAGCGCAGCTCAACCACCTGTTGTTACCCCCCCCCCCCCCATCATTTAAACATGTCAATCCAGAATGACTTGATCCATCTAATACTTCCCTGTCCACAAGGTGACAACGCTGTTGTGTGATTTACATGCAGAGCAAACGACGTTGTCACCCTGTTACAGGAAGAGGAAACATAACATGTACTGGCAGGATCAACAGCTGATACAAATCTGCTCTGGGTGTGTGTTGGGAGGACGGAGGAGGGGAATAGAAAACAAAAACTGCTGTTCTGCCCGTACTTTACCATGCAAGGTCTAAAAATGCTTCTACATTCCGGGGCACCAAGATGAGCAATCCCGGGGTCTAGTCCTGAGTTTGTATACATCGTCTTCTGTCACCGCCCTGCAGCCATTCATTTGGGTCACAGACCCCCCTGCCCCCCACCGGGGTCACCCCCCCACACCCCCATTGTATAGGAATTAACCTTTCACAGGGAAGTCTTTTGTTTCCGCCTTCATGTTCAAGTATGAAGAGCGCAGTGGGAATGTGTCCAAATAATGAGACGTTCTTCAATGCAAACGTCTTCTCTGCAAACTGTTTGTTTTCTGGCTGAGAATCATTTTGCTGATCTGGTAATCCCATTAAGACCATTAAGACCAAAGTGCGGTGCTGGTGGACGCCACGTTTTCTCCTATCTTCTCCTATGTTCCCTATTAATGGATTAGATATGTTAGTGGACTTTTTTTCCCACAGCCGCCCTTTGGATTTCAGCACCAACCAACCAACCAACCAACCAACCAACCAACCAACCAACCGTACCGAAACCACCCTACATAGTGAAGACCCGGCCTTTTCTGGTACTTCATGTTAATGAGTAAAAATCAGTATTGCTTTCTGCACTGGTCCAAACCATTTGGTGGAGGGGGGCTTATGGTGTGGGGGGGGGGATTATGGTGTGGGGGGGGGATTATGATGTGGGGGTTGTTTTTCGGGGGTTGGGCTTGGCCCCTTAGTTCCAATGAAGGGAACTCTTAAGGCGTCAGCATACCAAGACATTTTGGACAATTTCACGCTCCCAACTTTGTGGGAGGAGTTTGGGGACGGCCCCTTCCTGTTCCAACATGACTGCGCACCAGTGTACAAAGCAAAGTCCATAAAGACATGGATGAGAGAGTTTGGGGTGGAGGAACTTGATTGACCTCAAGCCTCAACCTGCTTGTGAGCCAGGTCTTCTCATCCAACATCAGTGCCTGACCTCACAAACGCTCTTCTGGATGAATGGTCAAACATTCCCATAGACACACTCCTAAACCTTGTGGACGGCCTTCCCAGAAGAGTTGAAGCTGTTATAGCTGCAAAGGGCGGAGCCAACTCAATATTGAACCCTCCGGACTAAGACTGGGAGGCCATTAACCCCTTCAATACAGGGCACTTTCACCCCCTTCCTGCCCAGACCATTTTTCAGTTTTCAGCGCTGTCGCACTTTGAATGGCAATTGCGCAGTCATGCAACACTGCACCCGTATGAATTTTTAATCCTTTTTTTTTTACACAAATAGAGCTTTCTTTTGCTGGTATTTAAT
This sequence comes from Lithobates clamitans, assembly GCA_037952925.1. Lineage (NCBI taxonomy): Eukaryota > Metazoa > Chordata > Amphibia > Anura > Ranidae > Lithobates > Lithobates clamitans. Next base: position 318,213 of record JBBGZY010002346.1, on the reverse strand, counting down.
CTCTGCTGGGTTTAATATTTTTTACAAAAAAAAATGAAAAAAAGACCAAAAATTTTGAAGAAAACATTGTTTTTTCTTAGTTTCTGTCAGTAAATTTTGTAAATAAGTAATTTTTCTCCTTCACTGGTGGGCGTTGATGAGGCTGCACTGATGGGCACTGATGAGGCGGCACTTATGGGCTGTACTGATGAGGCTGTACTGATGGGCTGTACTGATGAGGCTGCACTGATGGGCTGTACTGATGAGGCTGCACTGATGGGCACTGATGAGGCGGCACTTATGGGCACTGATGAGGCTGCACTGATGGGCTGTACTGATGGGCTGTACTGATGGGCACTGATGAGGCGGCACTTATGGGCACTGATGAGGCTGCACTGATGGGCACTGATGGGCTGTACTGATGAGGCTGCACTGATGGGCTGTACTGATGAGGCTGCACTGATGGGCACTGATGAGGCGGCACTTATGGGCACTGATGAGGCTGCACTGATGGGCACTGATGGGCTGTACTGATGAGGCTGCACTGATGGGCTGTTCTGATGAGGCTGCACTGATGGGCACTGATGAGGCGGCACTTATGGGCACTGATGAGTTGGCACTGATGAGGACTCTTGAGGAGGCACTAATATGCCACACTGATGGGCACTGATATGCGGCACTAATGAGCCCTGATAGGCAGCACTGGTGGGAACTGATAGGCGGCACGGATAGGCAGCACTGGTGGGAACTGATGGGCAGCACTGGTGGGCACCGATAGGTGGCATGGATAGGCAGGACTGGTGGGCACTGATAGGTGGCATGGATAGGCAGCACTGGTGGGCACTGATAGGTGGCGCTGATGGGCATTGAACGAGATAGAACGCAAGCCGCACTGGTCATTTGAAGGTGGGCGGGTGGCAAGTGCCCATAGATGTGGCCTTAGATTGTAAGCTCCACAAGCTGGGCCCTCCTATTCCTTTTGTATTGAACTGTATTGTAATTGTACTTTTTATTGTAAAGTGCTGCGTAAACTGTTGGCGCTATATAAATCCTGTATAATAATAATAATGTGTGTGTAAAGGCAGGCGTCCCAATACTTTTGGTAATATAGTGTAGGTTCAATTCAGAAATCCTTCAGACCAGAATAAGGATCCTTTTTTGTTTTTTTGTTTTTTTTGAGTGACAGTTGAAAGTGACAGTTATTTTTCCGTGTGGCTGAAAATAAAGATCCTCCTAGTTTTGTGAACTGTATGTAGAAGTAAGACGTCACTTTTTTTTTTTTTTTTTTTAACTACAAATTATTGTCAAGCGGTGATAAATCATTTTCTCTACAATTTTTTTTAAACATAGCAGCGTGTCAATTGTAATCACACATCAGACAGACAAAGGAAGTTTGAGCTATTAAAGAAAATCTGACTTCATCGACTTCCTGTCTTCATCGCGTTTCCTGACATTCACCCGCAAAGCAGCTTTAACTCCTTCCTGTGAAATCCAAGCTACCCCCCCCCCCCCCTTCTTCTTATGTCCTTTACAAACGTCCATAATCCTTTACATGAGAATTTTCACTCTGTTGTAGAAGTCTTGGGGAAAAATGTAAAACAAGTACATAAATATATATAAATAAAAATTAATATTAAAAAGTTGAAATTGAAACATTGGAAATTCACTTTTAAAAATTAAAATGGAAAAAAAAAAGAAGAAAACTAACTTAACAAAATTTAAGTAAAAAAAAAAACAGAACTGAAATGAAGAAAAATTTGAAATAACTAACTAGAAATTAAAAAATAATTAGAAAATAAAAATATAAATTATAAAAATAAATAAAAAAGTAAACAAAGAAAAATGAAAGCGTTACTAAACCCAGGACTCTGCAGTCACTATATCTGATCTCCCCAGGAGCCTGCATTCACTATATCTGATCTCCCCAGGACTCTGCATTCACTATATCTGATCTCCCCAGGAGCCTGCAGTCACTATATCTGCTCTCCCCAGGACTCTGCATTCACTATATCTGATCTCCCCAGGACTCTGCACTCACTATATCTGATCTCCCCAGGAGCCTGCATTCACTATATCTGCTCTCCCCAGGACTCTGCATTCACTATATCTGATCTCCCCAGGACTCTGCACTCACTATATCTGATCTCCCCAGGAGCCTGCATTCACTATATCTGATCTCCCCAGGACTCTGCATTCACTATATCTTATCTCCCCAGGACTCTGCATTCACTATATCTGATCTCCCCAGGACTCTGCACTCACTATATCTGATCTCCCCAGGACTCTGCACTCACTATATCTGATCTCCCCAGGAGCCTGCATTCACTATATCTGATCTCCCCAGGAGCCTGCATTCACTATATCTGGTCTCCCCAGGAGCCTGCATTCACTATATCTGATCTCCCCAGGACTCTGCACTCACTATATCTGATCTCCCCAGGACTCTGCATTCACTATATCTGATCTCCCCAGGAGCCTGCATTCACTATATCTGCTCTCCCCAGGAGCCTGCATTCACTATATCTGCTCTCCCCAGGAGCCTGCAGTCACTATATCTGATCTCCCCAGGAGCCTGCATTCACTATATCTGATCTCCCCAGGAGCCTGCATTCACTATATCTGGTCTCCCCAGGAGCCTGCATTCACTATATCTGCTCTCCCCAGGAGCCTGCAGTCACTATATCTGCTCTCCCCAGGAGCCTGCAGTCACTATATCTGATCTCCCCAGAAGCCTGCAGTCACTATATCTGCTCTCCCCAGGAGCCTGCAGTCACTATATCTGATCTCCCCAGGAGCCTGCACTCACTATATCTGATCTCCCCAGGAGCCTGCATTCACTATATCTGCTCCCCCCATGAGCCTGCAGTCACTATATCTGATCTCCCCAGGAGCCTGCACTCACTATATCTGCTCTCCCCAGGAGCCTGCAGTCACTATATCTGCTCTCCCCAGGAGCCTGCATTCACTATATCTGCTCGCCCCAGGAGCCTGCATTTACTATATCTGATCTCCCCAGGAGCTTGCAGTCACTATATCTGATCTCCCCAGGAGCTTGCAGTCACTATATCTGCTCTCCCCAGGAGCCTGCAGTGTCAGGTTAAAATTTGTAGGAGTTTTCATTCTCTGTCCTATGAAGCTGCATGACCCCCGACCCTCTGTCTGGACAGTGCTGTTTGGCCCTGTGCTGATCACATGCACTCTCCCAAGAAAAAAAAAAACTCTCTAGTGATACACACCAAACTGAGCATGTGCAGAGTGACTACAAAGGCTCTGTCTTATCAGATAATGGATTGGGGACAGTGGAAGAATGGGAGGATCAGAGAAGACAGGATCAAACAGCCTTTTTACTCAATGCAGAGGAATACCCCTTAGGTTCCACGGTGAGTATAACAAGCATTCTAAACTGCATATACACACTGATGTTACTGTTGTGGGTTTAGTAACACTTCAACTTAAAGCTGCTTATAGTCCGAACGCCATCGATCCAAATATTTCCCAATGTACACCACAAGGCCCAGCACGGCTAGGTCTATGTAAACATTTACTAACATACTGTATACTGTCTTTCTTGATTTAAGTTGTCGACCAAATGTCACGTCCATTGCCCTTGTCAATTGTATTCTCACAATAAAATGTAATTGAAATAAAAAATTGAAAAAATAAAACGTAGAAAAATGTGAAATAAATAAATAAAAAAGAAAGTAAAAATTAAAATTATTAAATTGAAAATTCACCTTGAACAATTACACACACATGAACTTTAATGACATCCCAGTCTTAAGCTGGCCATACACTATACAATTTTCCTGTTCAACTTTCCTTTAGATTTACCAAAACCATATAATATGAGGTCAAACCTAAACCCTTTCAATTTGTATGCAATCAGACAGGCCCTTGCACTACATAGTTGAAGGTAAATCTAAAGGAAATTGAATCAGAAAATTGTATAGTGTATGGCCAGCCTTAGTCCGGAGGGTTCAATATTGAGTTGGCTCCGCCCTTTGCAGCTATAACAGCTTCACCTCTTCTGGGAAGGCCGTCCACAAGGTTTAGGAGGGTGTCTATGGGAATGTTTGACCATTCTTCCCGAAGAGCATTTGTGAGGTCAGGCACTGATGTTGGATGAGAAGGCCTGGCTCGCAGTCTCCACTCTAATTCATCCCAAAGGTGTTCTATCAGTTTGAGGTCAGGACTCTGTGCAGGCCAGTCAAGTTCCTCCACCCCAAACTCGCTCATCCGGGTCTTTATAGACCTTGCTTTGTGCACTGGTCCAAGTAATTTGGTGGAGGGGGGATTATGGCGTGGGGGGGAGGGGGGATTATGGTGTGGGGGGTTGTTTTTCAGGGGTTGGGCTTGGCCCCTTAGTTCCAGTGAAGGGAATTCTTAAGGCGTCAGCATACCAAGACATTTTGGACAATTTCATGCTCCCAACTTTGTGGGAACAGTTTGGGGACGGCCCCTTCCTGTTCCAACATGACTGCCCACCAGTGCACAGTTGGCGGAGCCAACTCAATATTGAACCCTACGGACTAAGACTGGGATGCCATTAAAGTTCATGTAAAGGCAGGCGTCCCAATACTTTTGGTGATATAGTGTATATCTTGTTTAGTTAGCACATTCTATATTACAGAACGGTATTGCCACATTTGTTTAGGTTGAACATTGCGTTGCACGCGGCTGTATTTCCCCTTTATACCGGCTTCCTCTTTTTTTCCTTTTCTCCGGAGCCGGTCAACAAGCATCATATGACATGCGGAGTGACGATAAAATTTCACCCGCCATGACTCACCCCCTTGTTAGGCTGCCAGGCAGATCAGACTACACAGCAGTCAGCAACAAAAGATGCCGGCCAAAATGTTTTATTCATCTCGCCGTGTGTGTGTGTATCTGCTAATATATTCCTCTCCTGACAGTATTCTCCGGGGACGGGAATAAAACACCGCACTGTACAAAAAGAGCAAATTATACACCCCGGACAGAGCCTTCTATTATTGGACGCTTCTTTTGTGCTATGCTGACTGTAAACGGCCCCGGGATCTCATTCCCTCCGGCTGAGAGCGGCTCTGAGAACTTTCTGTAAAAGAGGACCTGTCATCTACAGATATTGGAAGGGACGAGGCCATACATGTTAGGATTTTGGTAGATTTCCCCATCCATCCATGCTAAACAGCGTAGATGGAAGAATCAACCTTGCCTCCCAACTGATTGGCTGCAGTCAGGGCCAAGCTGCCAATGGGAATAATTGAGGAGGCCCCTTAGAAAAGCACAAGGGGGGGCACTGAGGCCAGAATGTCCATACTGGTGTATGTTTAGCCCCTGGGCCGGCAGCACTCCAGCAACCAATGATGCTGTACAGTCTAGGTGGCCAGTGTCCAAGCAACCAATGACGCTTTACAGCCTGGGCTGCCAGTATTCTAGCAACCAATGACAATATAACTTCTGGTTGTCCAGTGTCCTAGGAACCAACGATGCTGGACAGTCTGGGCTGCCAGTGCCCTGGCAACCAATGAAGATATGGGACCTGGGACTCAAGAAACCAATAGTGCTGTAGAGCGTGGACTGCTAGTGTTCTAGCAACCAATGACACTGTACGGTCTGGGCTGCCAGTGCCCTGGCAACCAAAGAAGATATGGGGCCTGGGAATACAGAAACCAATAGTGCTGTAGAGCCTGGACTGCTAGTGTTCTAGCAACCAATGAGGCTTTGTTGCTTGAGCTGCCAGCGTCCTAGCAACCAATGATGCTGCCAGTGTCCTGGTCACCAAGGAAGACGAGGGACCTGGGACTCCAGAAACCAATGGTGGTCTACCTGGGCTGCAGGTGTTCTAGCAACCAATGACGCTGGCAGCCTGGGCTGCCAGTGTCCTGGCAACCAAGGAAGAAGTGGAGCATAGGACTCCAGAAACCAATGATGCTGTAGGGCCTGGACTGCTAGTGTTCTATTAACCAATGAGGCTTTGTTGCTTGGACTGCCAGCGTCCTAGCAACCAATGATGCTGTACAGTCTGGGCTGCCAGTGTCCTGGCAACCAAGGAAGATGAGGGACCTGGGACTCCAGAAACCAATGGTGGTCTACAGCCTGGGCTGCATGTGTTCTAGCAACCAATGATGCTTTGCTGCTTGGGCTGCCAGTGTCCTAGCAACCAATGACGCTGTACAGTCTGGGCTGCCAGTGTCCTGGCAACCAAGGAAGATGTGGAGCATGGGACTCCAGAAACCAATGATGCCTCTAGGGCCTGGACTGCTAGTGTTCTAGCAACCAATGACACTTTGCTGCCTGGGCTGCCAGAGCCCTAGCAACTAGTTGCACTGTCCCGTCTGAACTGCCAGCCCCCTAGAAATAAAGATGGCACCCACCTTCGGCACAACCCATTCTGTAGTTGCTGTTAGGGCAACATATTTTCACCCAGCTACTTTGATTTTCAAAGCCAGTTGCCAATAGGGCCACCTGCAGCTTAAATTTGAGGCCAATTCAGCAGGAATCTGCCAAAATTTGAGCAGTGTATCGTCAGCATTATTATGTACAAAGCTCTCCTGACAGGAGAAGAGGATAGACAATTAAACCACAATGGATAACTCAATGCAGCTTGCTCATTCCTATCAGCAATGGGTGTGTTGGGTCTTCTTGGATTGTTAATGGTGTAGAAAAGACCTCAGGTGTTCTCTGACATTCTCTGACAGTTCAAAAACAAGCAAAAAAAGAAGAACTTTGTCCTGGTCCTGCCATTGACGTTCCTGGCTCTGTAGGTCTTCTCCATGTCTCGTGGTCAAACCTGTTTTAGAAAGAATGAATTGGCCAGACTGGATTTTTCCAATCATCGTTGTATCCCTGAGACAAGTCAATGCCTCCAACTGTCTTTCTCCTTTCTGTCGCCACAAACAACCAAGTTCACAACGTTTTCTTTGATGTGACTGGACAATCATTCTGCTGCAGGGCCCCTCCAGACATAGTTACACCCCTGACTGTAAACGGACTAGACAAAAAGCCTGTTGTGTTTGTTGGTAACACTGATACCTGGGGCAAAAAATGAAACCGCCACCCACCCTACTCTACATACAAACAACCCTAAAAAAAAAACAACCATAAAACTATGAACTGAGATCTTTCTGTAAGTAGTGGACAATTCATTAGATATAAAGGGCAGAGGGGCTCAATTAGGGCTTCTGCCCTCATCAAAGGGCCACACAAAGTATTCAGTTAATGCAATGACACAGAAGATTGTCAGAGACTGAAAACATACTATGGGGGATGGTCAGGCTGTGTACATGCTAAAGGAGTAGATGGAGATGGGGGATATTCTGCAGAAGGCAGTCAGAGACTTGGGGCATGCTACAAGAGAGGGTTTAGAGACTGCAGACATGATACAGAAGATGGTCAGAGACTGCAGACATAGTACAGGAGATGGTCAGAGACTGTGGACATTTTACAGGAGATGGTCAGAGACTGCAGACATAGTACAGGAGTGTTTGGAGATAGGGGATATGCTGCAGGAGACAGTCAGATTAGGGGCATATTACAAGAGACCTCTAGAGATTGTTGGCCTTCCAGGTCCTTTACAAGTCAGGACTCCTAGAAAATAGTTTTCAGATTTAGTGTTCCCCACAGCCAGATCCATAATAGCTAAACTATTATGAGCAGATACGGATGTAATAAATATTCTGATTCATCCTAAATTCTGGCTCTGGCAGTGCAGGTACTGTTGTGCAATGCAGCAGTTCTGGCAGCGCAGGTGTTGTAGTACCATTGTGCAGTTCTGGCAGTGCAGGTACCATTGTGCAGTTCTGGCAGTGCAGGTACCATTGTGCAGTTCTGACAGTGCAGTTCTGGCAGTTCAGTTCTGACAGTGCAGGTACCATTGTGCAGTTCTGGCAGTGCATGTACCATTGTGCAGTTCTGGCAGTGCAGGTACCATCTGGCAGTGCAGGTACCATTGTGCAGTTCTGGCAGTGCAGGTACCATCTGGCAGTGCAGGTACCATTGTGCAGTTCTGGCAGTGCAGGTACCATCTGGCAGTGCAGGTACCATTGTGCAGTTCTGGCAGTGCAGGTACCATCTGGCAGTGCAGGTACCATTGTGCAGTTCTGGCAGTGCAGGTACCATTTGGCAGTGCAGGTACCATTGTGCAGTTCTGGCAGTGCAGGTACCATTGTGCAGTTCTGGCAGTGCAGGTACCATTGTGCAGTTCTGGCAGTGCAGGTACCATTGTGCAGTTCTGGCAGCGCAGGTACCATTGTGCAGTTCTGACAGCGCAGGTACCATTGTGCAGTTCTGACAGTGCAGGTACCATTGTGCAGTTCTGGCAGTGCAGGTACCATTGTGCAGTTCTGGCAGTGCAGGTGCCATTGTGCAGTTCTGGCAGTGCAGGTACCATCTGGCAGTTCTGACAGTGCAGGTACCATTCTGCAGTTCTGGCAGTGCAGGTGCTGTTACTGTAGTACCATCTGCCAGTTCTCGTGGATATACGTATTGCAGAGCAATAATCCAGGAACACTTCCCTTCATACTGCTCCAGGTCATCATCTGATCAGGTCTGAGGAGGGCGTCTCTTGGATCCTAGGAGGCCAAGGGGTGCTCTGCGCACACAGATTAAAATGTTAAGGGGCTGCTAGGACATTATGATGACCACTTTGAATTTAAAACTAATAAAATCTTTTTATATGAACAAAAATGATTTGGTCCAAAAGTGTAATGTCACATTATGATGACAAAATAATTCATAAAGTGATCACAAAATAGATAAACTATACAGTACAATGTTTCAGGCCTGTAAATGTAAAATGTATCATTTTCGTATCTCAAAGGAGACCAGAGACGCTCAGTAGAAGACTTGGATCACTCAGTAGAAGACTCAGGCTACTCAGTAGAAGATCTGGAACCATCAGTAGAAGACCTGAAGTACTCAGTAGAAGAAACAGGGCGGTCAGTAGAAGACCAGGGACACTGAGAAGAAGACCTGAAGCACTCAGTAGAAGACCCTGGATACTCAGTAGAAGACTTGGAGCAATCTGTAGAAGACCCGGGGAGCTCAGAAGACTTGGGGGCACTCAGTAGAAGACCTGAAGCACTTGGTAGAAGACCCGGGGCAGTCAGTAGAAGACCTGGATCACTCAGTAGAAGACCCAGAGAACTCAGTAGAAGACTAGGGACACTGAGTAGAAGACCTGGAGCACTCATTAGAAGACCCGAGGTACCCAGTAGAAGACCTGGAGAACTGGAGAACTAGAGACCAGAGACGCTTAGTAGAAGACTTGGATCACTCAGTAGAAGACCCAGGCTACTCTGTAGAAAGTCTGGAGCAATTAGTAGAAGACCTGAAGTACTCAGTAGAAGAAACAGGGCAGTCAGTAGAAGACCAGGGACACTGAGAAGAAGACCTGAAGCACTCAGTAGAAGACCCTGGGTACTCAGTAGAAGACTTGGAGCAATCTGTAGAAGACCTGGGGAGCTCAGAAGACTTGGGGGCACTCAGTCGAAGACCTGAAGCACTTGGTAGAAGACCCGGGGCAGTCAGTAGAAGACCTGGATCACTCAGTAGAAGACCCGGAGAACTCAGTAGAAGACTAGGGACACTGAGTAGAAGACCTGGAGCACTCATTAGAAGACCAGAGGTACCCAGTAGAAGACCTGGAGAACTAGAGACCAGAGACGCTTAGTAGAAGACTTGGATCACTCAGTAGAAGACCCAGGCTACTCTGTAGAAAGTCTGGAGCAATTAGTAGAAGACCTGAAGTACTCAGTAGAAGAAACGGGGCAGTCAGTAGAAGACCAGGGACACTGAGAAGAAGACCTGAAGCACTCAGTAGAAGACCCTGGGTACTCAGTAGAAGAGCAATCTGTAGAAGACCTGGGGAGCTCAGAAGACTTTGGGCACTCAGTAGAAAACCTGAAGCACTTGGTAGAAGACCCAAGGCAGTCAGTAGAAGACCTGGAACACTCATTAGAAGACCCGAGGTACCCAGTAGAAGACCTAGAGCAATCAGCAGAAGACCTGGAGAACTAAGCAGAAGACCCGGGGACTCAATAGAAAACTCAGAGCCCTCAGTAGGAGAACTGGGGCACTAATTAGAAGACCTGGGATATTCAGTAGAAGACATAATCCAGTAGGACCAATTCTGTATTTATGGATGCCGCACAGTACCACTTCTCTTGTCCTGTATGCCGGGTGTAATTCTCGATATCTGTTCCTAATCTGCTAGTCCATCTAACACTCCCCTCCCCCCAGACTGACAATGCTGCTGTCCAAAGGTGCCCCCTGTGCTCCTTCATCCAGAGCAAGAGATGTGTTACTGGTCAGATCACCAGGTGAAAATAGAGAGGGGGGAAAAAGAAAACTAATGCAGCCACCACATCTAATGATTGGTAAGCATCAATATATAACATTTTGGGTTTAATATCTCTTAATAATTATAATGAAGATTAAATAATATTTATAATAACAATAATATTCTTATCAGAAACTATAATTAAAATAATAGAATATTTTGATGTAACTATTGTTATTACTGATTGTTATTGTCTATTTTTGTTGTATTATTGGAAACTCATTAAAAAAAAATTGATAAAGTTGAAAAAAAAGTCAAATATTTAAGTAGAGTAATAAAAGTAAAAAGTTATGCTAGTAATAATAACAATTTAATTTATTGCAATTAAATTACCTAATATGATCTGTTAAGTCGCTCACTTTCAAAATGGTCTATACTAATGTGTCTTATTTAATAATAGGAAAAAAATAATAAGAGTACATAATAAAAAATAAAAATAATAGCAAAGAAATAAATATTTACAGGAGTAATTTTAAAAGAATAATAATTAACTAAGAATGAATAATAATAAATTATAATAAAATAGTCATAATAGTAGAATACTACTACCAACAATAATAATATTATTAAATTAATAACAACAGCACAATAACAATAATAATAATAATAATAATAATAATAATAATAATAATAATAATAATAAAACAATATAACTAATAATACATTTAAAAGATATATACTATTAGATCATTTAAAAATTATTAATAATAATTCAATAACAATGGAAAATAATAATAATCATAATAATAATAATAATAAACCCATTTTTTACAAATAAAATAACAGCAATAAAAATAATAATTTGTGTACTAAGATTTATTTAGAAATAATCATCATCATCAATTTAATAATAGGTAAATAATAAAAGTTATAATAATAATAATAATACAAAATAGTTTAAAAATACTAATAATAGTACATATTAACAATAGGTATTAAGAAAATATTAACAACAATAAGTGCAAAAATTTAAAAAAATGTAAATATTTATAACAATGGGTATTATAATAATAATAAATAATATATATCAATATAAATTTTTTTAATTCATCTTATTTTTTGAGGCTAAAAAATGTCAACATAAAGAAAGTTAAACCCTGACATAGAGATACAGATCTCTCTATTCTTTCTCATAGTATACCTTCCCTCCTCCAGACTCTCTATGTCCGGGGGTCTCGCAGGCTCTGGAGGTCTCCCTCTCTATGATAGGAATTAGGGGCGGGGTAAGAGGACGCCGGTCCCGGCCCCGCCCTTCGCTGTTGGGGTGGGCGGTGATGCCGTTGATGACGTAGGACGTTGCGTGTGTGACGAGCCGCTGACAGGAGTGGACAGCCGGGAACGTCCGCCGTCTGGGTGAGGTGAGAGGAATCCGGGGACGGGGATGACAGACCATGGAGGCCTCTGTGCGAGGGGAAGGGAGGAAGGGTCAGACTGGTATCAGACGGGGGGGGTGTCATACTGGGAGTAGACTGGTATCAGACTGGGGGGTCGTACTGGTATCAGACTGGGGGGTCGTACTGGGAATAGACTGGGGGGGTCATGCTGGGAGTGGACTGGTATCAGACTGGGGGGGGGGGGGTCATACTGGGAATAGACTGGGAGGAGACTGGTATCAGACTGGGGGGGGTGTCGTACTGGGAATAGACTGGTATCAGACTGGGGGGTCGTACTGGTATCAGACTGGGGGGTCGTACTGGGAATAGACTGGGGGGGTCATGCTGGGAGTGGACTGGTATCAGACTGGGGGGGGGGGGTCGTACTGGGAATAGACTGGTATCAGACTGGGGGGTCGTACTGGGAGTAGACTGGTATCAGACTGGGGGGGGGGGTCGTACTGGGAATAGACTGGTATCAGACTGGGGGGTCGTACTGGGAGTAGACTGGTATCAGACTGGGGGGGTCGTACTGGGAATAGACTGGTATCAGACTGGGGGGGTCGTACTGGGAATAGACTGGGGGGTCATGCTGGGAGTAGACTGGTATCAGACTGGGGGGGGGGGGGTCATACTGGGAGTAGACTGGTATCAGACTGGGGGGGGGGGGTCATACTGGGAGTAGACTGGTATCAGACTGGGGGGGGGGTCATACTGGGAGTAGACTGGTATCAGACTGGGGGGGGGGTCATACTGGGAGTAGACTGGTATCAGACTGGGGGGTCATACTGGGAATAGACTGGGAGGAGACTGGTATCAGACTGGGGGGGGGTCATACTGGGAATAGACTGGGGGGGGGTCATACTGGGAATAGACTGGGAGGAGACTGGTATCAGACTGACTGGGGGGGGTTCGTACTGGGAAAAGACTGGTATCAGACTGGGGGGGTCATACTGGGAGGAGACTGGTGGTATAAGACTTGGGGTTATAGTAGTAGGAAACTAGTATCAGATTGGTTGGAGGGGGGTAATTCTGGTATCAGACTGGGGGGGGGAGGGGTCTGTATTTGCTTACAGATTTTTTTTGGGGGGGTCATATTGGGTGGAGACTGATAATGGCCGGGGAGGTCATACGGGGTGCAGACTGGCATCATGGGGGGGGGCGGTTGACAGATTTAAAGCCAGCCATAGATGTTACGATCTTCTTTCTTGCAACCACGGCAGTTCCTGGTGAAGCGGCTGAGATTGGTAGAGTCTATGGGCGGCGTAGGATCGACAGGTGGGCACACAGGGGGGGGGGGGGGTTAGGGAATGTGGTGACAATGTAATGATGGTGTTTAGATTGGGGTGACACAGTGGAGAGATGGACTTTTGAGATTTGGGGTGACATGATTGAGATTGGGGGAGGTGAAGAGTTTGGGGGTGACATGATGGAGATTGGGGGGGGGTGGAGAAGAGTTTGGGGGTGACATGATGGAGATTGGGGGGTGGAGAAGAGTTTGGGGGTGACATGATGCAGATTGGGGGGGTGGAGAAGAGTTTGGGGGTGACATGATGGAGATTGGGGGGGTGGAGAAGAGTTTGGGGGTGACATGATGGAGATTGGGGGGGTGGAGAAGAGTTTGGGGGTGACATGATGGAGATTGGGGGGGTGGAGAAGAGTTTGGGGGTGACATGATGGAGATTGGGGGGGTGGAGAAGAGTTTGGGGGTGACATGATGGAGATTGGGGGGGTGGAGAAGAGTTTGGGGGTGACATGATGGAGATTGGGGGGGGTGGAGAAGAGTTTGGGGGTGACATGATGGAGATTGGGGGGGTGGAGAAGAGTTTGGGGGTGACATGATGGAGATTGGGGGGGTGGAGAAGAGTTTGGGGGTGACATGATGGAGATTGGGGGAAGTGAAGAGTTTGGGGGTGACATGATGGAGATTGGGGAGGTGGAGAGATTGGGGGAGGTGAAGAGTTTGGGGGTGACATGATGGAGATTGGGGAGGTGGAGAGATTGGGGGTGACATGATGGAGATTGGGGGTGACATGGAGATTGGGGGAGGTGGAGAAGTTTGGGGGTGACATGGAGATTGGGGGAGGTGAAGAGATTGGGGGGGACATGATGGAGATTGGGGAGGTGGAGAAGAGATTGGGGGTGACATGATGGAGATTGGAGGAGGTGGAAAGATTGGGGGTGACATGATGGAGATTGGGGAGGTGGAGAAGAGTTTGGGGGTGACATGGAGATTGGGGGAGGTGAAGAGTTTGGGGGTGACATGATGGAGATTGGGGAGGTGGAGAAGAGATTGGGGGTGACATGATGGAGATTGGGGAGGTGGAGAAGAGATTGGGGGTGACATGATGGAGATTGGGGAGGTGGAGAAGAGATTGGGGGTGACATGATGGAGATTGGGGAGGTGGAGAAGAGATTGGGGGTGACATGGAGATTGGGGGAGGTGAAGAGTTTGGGGGTGACATGGAGATTGGGGGAGGTGAAAGAGTTTGGGGGTGACATGATGGAGATTGGGGAGGTGGAGAAGACATTTGGGGGGACATGATGGAGATTGGGGGAGGTGGAGAGATTGGGGGTGACATGATGGAGATTGGGGAGGTGGAGAAGAGTTTGGGGGTGACATGATGGAGATTGGGGAGGTGGAGAAGAGTTTGGAGGGTGACATGGAGATTGGGGGAGTTGAAGAGTTTGGGGGTGACATGATGGAGATTGGGGAGGTGAAGAGATTGGGGGTGACATGATGGAGATTGGGGAGGTGGAGAAGAGATTGGGGGTGACATGGTGGAGAAGAGTTTGGGGGTGACATGATGGAGATTGGGGGAGGTGGAGAAGAGATTGGGGGTGACATGATGGAGATTGGGGGAGGTGAAGAGTTTGGGGGTGACATGATGGAGATTGGGGGGACATGATGGAGATTGGGGAGGTGGAGAAGAGATTGGGGGTGACATGATGGAGATTGGGGAGGTGGAGAAGAGATTGGGGGGGAGGTGGAGAAGAGATTGGGGGTGACATGATGGAGATTGGGGAGGTGGAGAAGAGATTGGGGGTGACATGATGGAGATTGGGGAGGTGGAGAAGAGATTGGGGGTGACATGATGGAGATTGGGGAGGTGAAGAGATTGGGGGTGACATGATGGAGATTGGGGAGGTGGAGAAGAGATTGGGGGTGACATGATGGAGATTGGGGAGGTGGAGAAGAGATTGGGGGTGACATGATGGAGATTGGGGAGGTGGAGAAGAGATTGGGGGTGACATGGAGATTGGGGGAGGTGAAGAGTTTGGGGGTGACATGGAGATTGGGGGAGGTGAAGAGTTTGGGGGTGACATGATGGAGATTGGGGGAGGTGGAGAGATTGGGGGTGACATGATGGAGATTGGGGAGGTGGAGAAGAGTTTGGGGGTGACATGATGGAGATTGGGGAGGTGGAGAAGAGTTTGGGGGTGACATGATGGAGATTGGGGAGGTGGAGAAGAGTTTGGGGGGTGACATGGAGATTGGGGGAGTTGAAGAGTTTGGGGGTGACATGATGGAGATTGGGGAGGTGAAGAGATTGGGGGGGACATGATGGAGATTGGGGGAGGTGGAGAAGAGTTTGGGGGGTGACATGGAGATTGGGGGAGTTGAAGAGTTTGGGGGTGACATGATGGAGATTGGGGAGGTGGAAGAGATTGGGGGTGACATGATGGAGATTGGGGAGGTGGAGAAGAGATTGGGGGTGACATGATGGAGATTGGGGGGTGGAGAAGAGTTTGGGGGTGACATGATGGAGATTGGGGGAGGTGGAGAAGAGATTGGGGGTGACATGATGGAGATTGGGGAGGTGAAGAGTTTGGGGGTGACATGATGGAGATTGGGGAGGTGGAGAAGAGATTGGGGGTGACATGATGGAGATTGGGGGGTGGAGAAGAGTTTGGGGGTGACATGATGGAGATTGGGGGAGGTGGAGAAGAGATTGGGGGTGACATGATAGAGATTGGGGGAGGTGAAGAGTTTGGGGGTGACATGATGGAGATTGGGGAGGTGGAGAAGAGATTGGGGGTGACATGATGGAGATTGGGGAGGTGGAGAAGAGATTGGGGGTGACATGATGGAGATTGGGGAGGTGGAGAAGAGATTGGGGGTGACATGATGGAGATTGGGGAGGTGGAGAAGAGATTGGGGGTGACATGATGAAGATTGGGGGGTGGAGAAGAGTTTGGGGGTGACATGATGGAGATTGGGGGAGGTGGAGAAGAGATTGGGGGTGACATGATAGAGATTGGGGGAGGTGAAGAGTTTGGGGGTGACATGATGGAGATTGGGGAGGTGGAGAAGAGATTGGGGGTGACATGATGGAGATTGGGGGAGGTGGAGAAGAGATTGGGGGTGACATGATGGAGATTGGGGGAGGTGGAGAAGAGATTGGGGGTGACATGATGGAGATTGGGGGAGGTGGAGAAGAGATTGGGGGGTGACATGATGGAGATTGGGGGAGGTGGAGAAGAGATTGGGGGTGACATGATGGAGATTGGGGGAGGTGGAGAAGAGATTGGGGGTGACATGATGGAGATTGGGGGAGGTGGAGAAGAGATTGGGGGTGACATGATGGAGATTGGGGGAGGTGGAGAAGAGATTGGGGTGACATGATGGAGATTGGGGGAGGTGGAGAAGAGATTGGGGGTGACATGATGGAGATTGGGGGTGACATGATGGAGATTGGGGGAGGTGGAGAAGAGATTGGGGGTGACATGATGGAGATTGGGGGAGGTGGAGAAGAGATTGGGGGTGACATGATGGAGATTGGGGGAGGTGGAGAAGAGATTGGGGGTGACATGATGGAGATTGGGGGAGGTGGAGAAGAGTTTGGGGGTGACAAGGAACATGATAGATGAGTTGGGTTGTGGACAGAGAGCAGCTGAGTATGATGGGGTAAATATGCGCAGATTTGGGGTGACAGGGCAGAGTTTGGTGAGGTGATGGTTGGTCAGTGGAGACCCCGGAATGTGTAATGGGGGGGGGTTTCAAACACTGGAATGTGTAGGGGGCGGGCTTCAGACCCCGGAATGTGTAAAGGTGGGGGGGGGTCTTCCCCTGGAATGTGTAGAGGTGGGGGGGGGTTCGGACCCCGGAATGTGTAGGGGGCGGGGTTCAGGCCCCGGAATGTGTAAAGGTGGGGGGGTGGGGTTCGGCCCCCGGAATGTGTAGAGGTGGGGGGGGTTCGGACCCCGGAATGTGTAGAGGTGGGGGGGGGTTCGGACCCCGGAATGTGTAGAGGTGGGGGGGGTTTCGGACCCTGGAATGTGTAGAGGTGGGGGGGGGGGTTCGGACCCTGGAATGTGTAGAGGTGGGGGCGGGGTTCAGACCCCGGAATGTGTAGAGGTGGGGGGGGTTCGGACCCTGGAATGTGTAGAGGTGGGGGGGGGGGGTTCGGACCCTGGAATGTGTAGAGGTGGGGGGGGGGGTTCGGACCCTGGAATGTGTAGAGGTGGGGTGGGTTCGGACCCTGGAATGTGTAGAGGTGGGGGGGGTTCGGACCCCGGAATGTGTAGAGGTGGAGGGGGGGTTCGGACCCCGGAATGTGTAGAGGTGGGGGGGGGGTTCGGACCCTGGAATGTGTAGAGGTGGGGGGGGTTCGGACCCTGGAATGTGTAGAGGTGGGGGGGTTCGGACCCCGGAATGTGTAGAGGTGGGGGGGGGGGTTCGGACCCCTGAATGTGTAGAGGTGGGGGGGGGGTTCGGACCCCGGAATGTGTAGAGGTGGGGGGGGGGGTTCGGACCCCGGAATGTGTAGAGGTGGGGGGGGGGGTTCGGACCCCGGAATGTGTAGAGGTGGGGGGGGGGGGGTTCGGACCCTGGAATGTGTAGAGGTGGGGGGGGGTTCAGACCCCGGAATGTGTAGAGGTGGGGGGGGTTCAGACCCCGGAATGTGTAGAGGTGGGGGGGGGGTTCGGACCCTGGAATGTGTAGAGGTGGGGGGGTTCAGACCCCGGAATGTGTAGAGGTGGGGGGGGTTCAGACCCCGGAATGTGTAGAGGTGGGGGGGGTTCAGACCCCGGAATGTGTAGAGGTGGGGGCGGGTTCGGACCCTGGAATGTGTAGAGGTGGGGGGGGGGTTCGGACCCTGGAATGTGTAGAGGTGGGGGGGTTCGGACCCCGGAATGTGTAGAGGTGGGGGGGGGGGGTTCGGACCCCGGAATGTGTAGAGGTGGGGGGGGGTTCGGACCCCGGAATGTGTAGAGGTGGGGGGGGGTTCGGACCCGGAATGTGTAGAGGTGGGGGGTTCGGACCCTGGAATGTGTAGAGGTGGGGGCGGGGTTCAGACCCTGGAATGTGTAGAGGTGGGGGGGGGTTTCGGACCCTGGAATGTGTAGAGGTGGGGGGGGGGGTTTCGGACCCTGGAATGTGTAGGGGTGGGGGGGGGTTGGACCCTGGAATGTGTAGAGGTGGGGGGGGGTTGGACCCTGGAATGTGTAGAGGTGGGGGCGGGATTCAGACCCTGGAATGTGTAGAGGTGGGGGGGGGGTTTCAGACCCCGGAATGTGTAGAGGTGAGGGGGGGGGGGTTCGGACCCTGGAATGTGTAGAGGTGGGGGCGGGGTTCAGACCCCGGAATGTGTAGAGGTGAGGGGGGGGGGGTTCGGACCCTGGAATGTGTAGAGGTGGGGGTGGGGTTCAGACCCCGGAATGTGTAGAGGTGGGGGGGGTTCAGACCCCGGAATGTGTAGAGGTGGGGGGGGTTCAGACCCCGGAATGTGTAGAGGTGGGGGCGGGGTTCGGACCCTGGAATGTGTAGAGGTGGGGGGGGGGTTCGGACCCTGGAATGTGTAGAGGTGGGGGGGTTCGGACCCCGGAATGTGTAGAGGTGGGGGGTTCGGACCCCGGAATGTGTAGAGGTGGGGGGGGGTTCGGACCCCGGAATGTGTAGAGGTGGGGGGGGGTTCGGACCCGGAATGTGTAGAGGTGGGGGGTTCGGACCCTGGAATGTGTAGAGGTGGAGGGGGGGTTCGGACCCTGGAATGTGTAGAGGTGGGGGCGGGGTTCAGACCCTGGAATGTGTAGAGGTGGGGGGGGGGTTTCGGACCCTGGAATGTGTAGAGGTGGGGGGGGGGTTTCGGACCCTGGAATGTGTAGGGGTGGGGGGGGGGTTGGACCCTGGAATGTGTAGAGGTGGGGGGGGTTGGACCCTGGAATGTGTAGAGGTGGGGGGGGGTTGGACCCTGGAATGTGTAGAGGTGGGGGCGGGATTCAGACCCTGGAATGTGTAGAGGTGGGGGGGGGGTTCGGACCCCGGAATGTGTAGAGGTGGGGGGGGTTCGGACCCTGGAATGTGTAGAGGTGGGGGCGGGGTTCAGACCCCGGAATGTGTAGAGGTGAGGGGGGGGGGTTCGGACCCTGGAATGTGTAGAGGTGGGGGTGGGGTTCAGACCCCGGAATGTGTAGAGGTGAGGGGGGGGTTTGGACCCTGGAATGTGTAGGGGTGGGGGGGTTCGGACCCTGGAATGTGTAGAGGTGGGGGCGGGGTTCGGACCCTGGAATGTGTAGAGGTGGGGGGGGGGTTCAGACCCCGGAATGTGTAGAGGTGAGGGGGGGGGTTCGGACCCTGGAATGTGTAGAGGTGGGGGGGGGGGGGGTTCGGACCCTGGAATGTGTAGGGGTGGGGGGGGGGGTTCGGACCCTGGAATGTGTAGGGGTGGGGGGGGGTTCGGACCCTGGAATGTGTAGAGGTGAGGGGGGGGTTCGGACCCTGGAATGTGTAATGGGGGGGGGGGGGGTTCGGTAATTTAGAGGAATGTTAGAACAGATACATGAAGGGAGTGTGGAGAGTGACTATAGACTATAGGAGGACACACACACAACCAATAATCCATAACGATCAGTGTGAGGATAGGAGGACGGGGGAGGGGAGGGGGCGGGGCATACAGTGATGCAGACATCAGCGATCGTCTGATCTAACCTGAGATGACTGCATAACATTGCGGAGATCTTCATCGAATGATCCTCAGACCGGCTACAATGTATCTCAATGTGTCAGAATTTATAATGCTTATAATGCGCATTTTAATGCGTTGGATGGGAAGGTGGGATGTTTGCTGTGTCATTGGAGGACGGGGCTGAATCACGGGGGACACCGATAGGCTTTTCCTGACGTTTGATCCCATTGGCTGATGGGCCGGGCACCTCTAAGTTCACATTGTTGTGTGTGATTGTAAACTTTGTGGCATCGCAAAATCTTCGATACTTTAAAGTAGGTGCGAGGAGGATGTGCTGAACTGTCTATACCAGGGGGTGTCAGACTGGCAGCCCCTCCAGCTGTTGTGGAACTACAAGTCCCATCATACCTCTGCCTGTGGGAGTCATACTTGTAACTGTCAGGCTTGCAATGCCTCATGGGAATTGTATTTCCACAACAGCTGGAGGGCCGACAGTTGGACACCTGTGGTCATGGATGCCTTTCAAAGCGGCTGTTCATATGTCATGCTGGCACTTGTAGTTCTTCAGATGGAAGGTGGTATACGGTGATGGGGATAAAAGATCAGCATAGAGTGGAAATGCTGATCGCCTGGCTGCTGATGTGTCATCCCTGTATACAGACCTTGCAGGTTGTTATTATTTTTTTTTCCCTTCTAATTCTTGATGATCAATAATCTTTTAGCACGGCGATCGGATAATATAAAAAGGTTATCCCAGAATTATAATAATGCCGCTGCTCTGGGCCCACATGCCAGTTTCAACAGTGTGTAGCCAGCGGCACCTCTGCTGATCATCCCTGTGCTGCCCCCCACCCCCAACGTTCTTTATGAAGGTCTAAGTGCAGAGATTGGCTTTCTGATCATGTGCCCGCTCTGATTGGCTGTCACCTGATCGAAAAGCTGCATATATACAGATGACTGGCAGGAACAGGTTATACACTATTGATGTTGACCAGCAGGCATGCGTGTGGTGGCGGGCGCATGCGCGGAATGACTTCTGAATGAAGGGCCGGGTCCTTCTGCACATGGCGGCTGCTTCATGAATAACTCCATTCACATTATCGCATCTCTGAAGTCGCATTGCGTCTCCGGCTTTACATTCTGTGGATCAAAGTTGAATCAAAAGTCGCGCCAAAGTAGTGCAGGCACCTTTTCAGAGTCATTGCAACTTTCACCCATCGGGGGCCAAGCGCACGCAAACATGCGGCCTGGGCCTCGGCGCTGAGCGGCTGCATATTTACATGCGACAAGCGCCAATAGAGCTGTGCCGGGAACGCGCGCTCTTGGCACAGTTACTGGCGGCTAACGGAAAGCTCCTGTTAGTTGCAATAGTGAGCTTTCCGATCCTGTGGGAGCCAATCACGGCGGTCACATGACCATAAGCCCCTCCCGGCATTCTAAACCCCTTAAAGGGCCAGCAGGCGCCGACTCTGAGGGGTTAAGTTGCACCAATTTGAACGGCTGCCACTGAAAAGAAGGGGGTGTGACCCAATCTTCGCACACTTGTGACTGGAGATTCCACTACTGCGAGTTGTTGTGCGACTTGAGACATGTGAAGTCGCATGACAAGTAAAAATCCATGTATTTCAATGGTCCGCGTTCTAATTGGTGCGACTCCAAAAAAAAAAAGGTTTTTGCACTACTTTGTTCCGACATCGGTGCGACTTGTTCTCACCGGTCACATGACATCGCATCACAATCGCATAGCAAAGTCGCAGTGTAAATCACGTGACTTTGGGGACGCAATAGTGGAAACGTCGCCTAAAGCAGATTTTCACCCTCCCCCCATATTTTTTTTTTCTTTAACCCCTACTTACCCGCACATTTCAAATACTCGCCCCACCCAGCTTTATCCAGCTGAGACCCTCCACTCTTCTGGCAGCGCTCGGTCCTGCGCCGCCATGTTTGGGTGTGATGTCATCGAGACGTTGCCGGCTGTTCCGGGTTCAGATGGCGCACCTCCTAATGACACTTCACTAGGCCCGCCCCCTCCTTCCTCACTGATGTGCATCTCCCAGGAGGACAATGCATTTCATTTGCCGAGGGGGGGGGGGCAATTTACTAAAATAAGATTGCTATTCATACAGAGGACCGGGGGAGGGGTAATGTATTTGGGGGTGAAGATCCGCTCTAAGCACTCGTTCAATGCAAAGCGCCATGCCCATGGACACAGCTCCGCCCATTTTTTTCCTTTTTTTTTTTTTTTTTTACAAAGCTTCCATGTGCGTTTCCTGCACCGCCTATAAACGCACCGGCCTCGCTATCTGCATGCGGGTGCCGGTGTAAATTCACCTTTTACAGAAAATCTGTACGGTGAACCCCTGGACCCTCCCGCCTCATCGCACCCGGTCCCGCTGTACCTGGAGTCCGGCAGTGCCCGCTCTGACACATTGTATCTTGCTATGCCTCATGGGACTTGTAGTTCTGCAACAGCTGGAGGTCCGCTAATTGCATATCCCTGGTTTAGGAGATTGAGCCGAGGGGATTTCTCGGTAGAGCGGATGTCCGATGTGTCGGGGCGGGTGATCGCCGGACTCCAGGCCCGCGGGACCCAGGCAGGGCGGATATGAGGATGGGGGGGGGGGGGGGGCGGTCCTGTGTAACTTCACCGTACCGATTTTTCTGTAAAGTTGAACTTGCCCTTTAACAACACATCAGTGGTAATTTTGACATCAAATTTCGATTTAGTTTTCGTTTTTTTGACTTAAATGTCATTTTAGTTTTTAGTTGTTTTTTTAGTTGACTAAAATAGTGTTTAATTTCATCAACGATATTAACACCGCGGAACGCCAAATGCAGATCGCCAACACAGTGGGGTTATTTACTTTTGAGGGGGACAAGGAAAAAAACCCCCCAAAAAACTGCATTTTTGCTTGCACATGAATGGATGATAGAAATCAGCAGAGCTTCCCCTCACTTCAGATCTTCCCCTCAGATCTACGGCGACTGCACTTGCAAAGTGGATTTGCGTTTAGTAAAATAACCCCAGTGTGTTCACGGGAACCAAATTGCACCATACCGCGATACCACTTGGTGCCTGCAAACACGCTGCGTTTGTGATCTGCGATCCGCAGTGCCATGTGGGTTGTTACCTGCAAACGCACTGTGCTTGCAATCTGTGATCTGCAGAATCGTATGAATTGGTGCCTTCAAATGCATTGTGTTTGTGATCTGCGATCTGCAGTACCATGTGTTTTGTTGCCTAAAAGCGCACTGTTTACGGTCTGTGATCTGCAGTACAATACAACTCGGTGCCTGCAAATGCACTGTGTTTGTGATCTGCAATACCATATGATTTGGTGCCTACAAATGCACTGTGTTTGTGATTTGGTGCCTAAAAGCGCACTGTTTCATCTGCAGTACAATGCAACTCGGTGCCTGCAAATGCACTGGGTTTGTGATCTGCAGTACTATATGAATTTGGTGCCTGCAAATGCACTGTGTTTTGTGATGTGCTGTGCGATTTGGTGCCTGCAAACGCACTGTTTGCGACCTGCAATCCGCAGTACCATGGGATTTGGTGCTTCTTTAAAATTTAGTGCATTTACTACTTTTTTTTTTTCATGTTGAGGTGCAATTTGCAGCCAGTTC
>JBBGZY010002346.1:0-292500 GCA_037952925.1 Lithobates clamitans | reverse complement strand
CGTGCCGCCTCTACAGGACGTCCCCCTGGAATTTTTGTTTGGTGGGATTTGTGAGTATTTGGGATTAACTCTCCTAATTAAAAAGCCTCTTTTATTTCCTCCCCGAATTGTGGAATGTGCCGAATCCTCAGGAAGTGCCGGGAGCCGGCGTTCTCAGCACCCTCAGCTGTTCCTTGTATTTTGTCTGATCTGTTCAGATTCATTATCAGGTTTGGTATTTGTGCCGTATAAATTGTCAGGTTTGTTGTATCCGGCAATCTTGTAATATCAGAGGTTGGGATTAATTATTATACAGGATTTATAGAGCGCCAACAGTTTGCTCAGCCCTTTACAACATCAGAGCAAACAGTACAGTTACACTACAATTCAATAAAGGAGGAGGGTCAACAATTGGATTTCTATCCACTTGACCTCCGGAAGATTTACCCCCCCTGCCCCCCCATCTTCATGAGCAGCTAATTTTTTGTGACACGGCACTGCGTTACTTTAGCTGATAATTGCGCAACGCTGTACCCAAATAAAATGCACGTCCTTTTTATGGAGATTTCTTTTAGTGGTATTTGATCACCTCTGCATTTTTTTTTTTTTTTTTTATTATTATTTATTTTTTGCGCTAATAAATAATTTTTACTTTCTGCTATAAAAAATATCCAATATACATTCAATACAAGCCTAAATTCATAAATTTAGGCCAATCTGTGTTCTACATATTTTTGGTGGAAAAAAAAATAAAAAATCCCGATAAGTGTATATTGATTGGTTTGCACAAAAGTTATAGCCTCTACAAACTGTGGGATATATTTTTTTTTTTTTTAATAGTAATGGCGGCAATCAGCAACTTATTGCGGGACTGTGATATTGTGGTGGACTATCGGACACTGACATTTTTTGGGGCCCAGTGACAATAATAGAGTGATCGGTGCTAAAAATCTGCACTGTCACTCTACAAATGACACTGGCTGGGAAGAGGCTAACATTAGGGGCGGTCAAAGGGTTAACTGTGTGCGCCTAGCTGGTGTTTTCGTACTGTGGGAGGGGGGGCGGTGCTTTCACTAAGGGAAGGAATAGATCCTAGTCTCTACTTTGCAGGAATACGGAAGCCATGCCTTCCCTACTGACAGCACAACGATCTGCCTTGTTTAGATAGGCAGACCGCCGTTCTCCCTCTGTACCGAAATGATTGGTGGGTGCCGAGTTCGTGGTACACATGCGCACCCCAGACCCAGACGTGTCGGATCACGTACTAGGTATATGGTCTGGTGCAGCCTTGCCACTTTGCCGCAGTATAGTTATACAGTCGGTAAGTGGCTAGAGTTCCTCCAGAGGTTGGGCTGAATTGGATCTCTAGGGTTCCTCCAGAGGTTGGGATGAATTGGATCTCTAGGGTTCCTCCCAGAGGTTGGGGTAGATTGGATCTCTACGGTTTCTCCAGAGATTGGGATTAATTGGATCTCTAGGGTTCCTCCACAGGTTGGGATAAATTAGATCTCTAGGGTTCCTCCCAGAGGTTGGGATGAATTGGATCTCTCGGGTTCCTCCAGAGGTTGGGATGAATTAGATCTCTAGGGTTTCTCCACAGGTTGGGATAAATTGGATCTCTAGGGTTCCTCCAGAGGTTGGGATGAATTGGATCTCTAGGGTTCCTCCACAGGTTGGGATGAATTGGATCTCTAGGGTTCCTCCACAGGTTGGGATGAATTGGATCTCTAGGGTTCCTCCACAGGTTGGGATGAATTGGATCTCTCAGGTTCCTCCACAGGTTGGGATGAATTGGATTTCTAGGGTTCCTCCACAGGTTGGGATGAATTGGATCTCTAGGGTTCCTCCAGAGGTTGGGATGAATTGGATCTCTAGGGTTCCTCCAGAGGTTGGGATGAATTATATCTCTAGGGTTCCTCCAGAGGTTGGGATGAAATGGATCTCTAGGGTTCCTCCAGAGGTTGGGATGAATTGGATCCCTAGGGTTCCTCCCAGAGGTTGGGATGAATTGGATCTCTAGGGTTCCTCCCAGAGGTTGGGATGAATTGGATCTCTAGGGTTCCTCCCAGAGGTTGGGATGAATTGGATCTCTAGGGTTCCTCCCGAGGTTGGGATGAATTGGATCTCTAGGGTTCCTCGAGAGGTTGGGATGAATTGGATCTCTCGGGTTCCTCCACAGGTTGGGATGAATTGGATCTCTAGGGTTCCTCGAGAGGTTGGGATGAATTGGATCTCTAGGGTTCCTCCCGAGGTTGGGATGAGTTGGATCTCTAGGGTTCCTCCAGAGGTTTCTAGGTGTTCCTTGACCAATGAGCGATTTTTCACTGACACTATTGATCTTTTTAGCTACAGTATCTGTAAGGGGGGTAATTCTTTCTGATGACCTCAAGTGTAAGCAGCATTCTTCCCACTGACCATCACACTAATGTGTATATAATGTGTATATAGTAATATTCAGTGGGGGTTCCCTGGGACTGGAAAGTTATTTTAAGGGTTCCTCTGCCTTGAAAAGATTGAGAAATGATGAATTGTTATTATGTTGCCTTTATGT
The DNA here is from genome assembly GCA_037952925.1 of Lithobates clamitans. Lineage (NCBI taxonomy): Eukaryota > Metazoa > Chordata > Amphibia > Anura > Ranidae > Lithobates > Lithobates clamitans. The sequence goes on along the minus strand of JBBGZY010002346.1, from coordinate 289,970 downwards.
ATTTGGAGTTTTGTAATATGGAACTGAAACTTTATTTTTTATTTTTTGGTGCTTTTTTGTTGTAGAAATAACCTTGTATAATATAGTGAATAGAGATCACTGTAGTGTTACATCATGAAGGGAACTTTACTAACTCAGCGCCTAAAGGTCAGTGAATCGGATGGGATAAGTACCCGGATAAGCTTGTCACATGGTGAACTTCAGGATATCTCTGTTTACATTCTGCAGTATTAAACCCAAAAGCAAACATTTATGATATTGCAGCTTACCAATTCTTAGATGTGACGTCTGCATTTGTTTCCTTTTTTAAGGCTCCATTCACACCTGAGCGCAGCAAAAGCTGCAACCGCTCATATTTTTTATAGCTTTATTTTTTTATTTTTTTTGTGGTGCAGTTTTACAGCAGCACCGCTCCAAAGAAGCTCCTCACATCTTGGCATAGAGCCAGGAGCATTTGCGGCCACGATCGTAGCACATTTTGTCACTTGACAGTCGCAGCAAATTCGCACCGCGTTTGGGGTGTCATTAAGAAATAATGGCATTGCAAATGCGCTTTGTGTTTTTTGCCGTGATTCCGACCCTGTGATCCAGAACGCTAACGTGTGAATGGAGCCTAAGTGAAGCTCCCCTTCAGATGTATCAGTTAGAGGGATGTGACAAACCCTTTTTAAAATTAGCAGGGGTGCTTACAATGATCAGATTTTATTTGTGTTAAACCTTTATCCCCCCCCAAAAAATAACTGTTTACTGTAACTGATTATAAAGTATTAGATGGAGTTTGGCTTCAATTTGTTAGTGTATTTTTAATCTGCTAATTGTCATCTTACACCCCCCCCCCCCAAGGCTGACATTTACTGCTATCCAAAGTAGGGATCGACCGATATCGTTTTCTCGGTGCCGATACAATACCAATATTTCGGCCACCTCTTCTGCTGATAGCCAATTTTATTTGCCGAATGTATATGTGTGTGTGCATGTATATGTGTATATATGTGTGTGTGTGTATATGTGTGTATGTATATGTGTGTGTGTGTATGTATATGTGTGTGTGTGTGTATATAATTTATTTTTATTGGTCAGTTTTTTGACCAATACTTCTGAAAAAGTGTAATTGTTCGATCGCTAATCCAAAGGTGCCCCCTGTGCTCCTTCATCCAAATTGGAGGCGCTCTAATACAGGAGGTGTGTTACTGGCCCGATCACCAGGTGAAAACAGAGAGGGGGAGCTTAAAAAAAAGAAAACGAATGCAGCCGCCATATTGAATGATTGGTAAGCTGCAATTTTTGAAAATGTTGGTATTGGGTTTCACACCGCTTTCAATCATGAAGGGAACTCGGTTAACTCAGTTCCTAAAGGTCAGTGAATTTAGATGGTTTAAGTACCCAGTTAAAGAGGAGTTGCTCCGCCCCCCACCCGCCCCCCGGCCAAATTTTTTGTTTTAAGTCGACAGCTACAAATCCTGTAACTGGTAACTTCTACTATTAGGGTACTTGCCTGTCCAGGCATCCAGCGGTGTCCTCACCCGGACCGATTCTTTCATTCTTTAATTGGCTCTCGGGTGCTGGCGCCGCAATCTTGGCTAAGGAAAAAGGGCAGCGACGGCTTGCGGCCTCACAGCCGGTTTCCTGCTGCACGTGTGTGCGAATTACTTTCTCAATGGGCCCACTGCGTAGGGGAAGGAATAGGGGGCTGAATTTCCCGCCAACTGAGCCAGAAGTGGGAGCGGGTACCTGTCAAAACCAGGTACCCACTCCCCCCCTCCAAAAGGTGCCAAACGTGGTAGCGAAGGGGGAAGGGGGACGAATTTCCTGCTCGCATCGCAGCGGCTAACTGAGCCAGAAGTGCTGCCATAACGATATCCCTCTTCAAAGTGCCGGCGTATATCGGCGTGAGCCGGTCTAGAGATGGTTAAGCGGTTAATCGGTACAGTTGTCCGAAAATACAATGCAAATACAAGACTTCACTTCTGAATTTTTCTTCTGTTTGTATGACTTTTCGTAACTTTAGTAACCGATTCAAGTTCTAAAACGTCGGGCGGTCTGTGGTCTGATTTTCAGATCGCCATTAGCCCGGCCATACACGGGTCAAATACCTTGTGGAAATCTTTTCGTTTTGAATTTCGCATCCTTAGTGGGGCTGCAGCAACGGCCGATTTTCGTGCGTCCATCGAATTCGGGTGATCGGACAGGTTGGAATTTAGAAAATATTTGTTTTGTTTTTAATCAATGATGGGAGAATTGTGTGAGAAATATACCTGAGATAGAAATCCGCACGAGCGTGAGAAAAAAATTCCCAGGAAGAAAAGATTCCCGGCCACAAGAATTCTTTTCTGTAGCAACATGAGGGGGGAATGTGAAGGGCTCGGTTGGGCAAATGTCGAAATCAATGGTGGCGCCATCAGATCACAAAACGTACGAAATCTCTGATTTTTGTTCGGCATTCGACCCGTTTATGGTCTGCATTAAAAGTATAAAAGTATAATCAAAGGCAATTTTTTTTTTTTCTTTTTTGGATAAAGTCTAGTGATTAGATCCATGTTTCTCAAACGTTTTCATCTTGCGTCGCACCAAAAAGATCTAAAAATTTTCACGGCACACCTGAAAAGATTAAAAGATTTAACTATTTATTTTTCATATATATATATAATTTAAAGAGGAACTGCACTCTGCTGACATCATTTGTATTAAAAACATCTTTGCCATTCTGAAGCTTCCCTCCAACCACTTTGCATATTATTTTATATATACTGGGATTCTGTACTCGCCAAATACGCTGCAGAAATCTCCCTCCACTGAGTCTGGCTGCAGCCATTTTAACTGTGGGCAGCTGAAGCCGCTGCCTGTTCACTTCCTGGATTAATATAGACCCACACCTCCAGCTCTGCAGCTCTTATTGGCCCTCTTATGACTCCTCTCCCCTCCCTTCCTGACAAGCTCTAAGGCTGGATTCACCACTATGGCATTTTTAGTGCTTTTTGCATTTTGCAGATTTGCACTACAGAATGTGTTCCATAGGAAACCATGTTAAATGGACTGTAGTGCAAATCTGTAAAATGCAAAAAGTACTAAAAATGCCATAGATGTGAATCCAGCCTCAGAGTGAGAGAGAGCTAAGTATGATGTCATAATCCTAGGCCAGTGACCAGACAGGAAACAGGAAGTGGGCTGTATAAGGGATTTACTGGCAGAAAAAAAATGTTTTACTATCCAAAGATAAAACAACAACAAGAGCAGAAGATTTAATGGATGGAAAGATGAAAAAATGACTGAAGGTCCACTTTAAGCAGGTGGTTGGGGGGCAGTAAGTCCATGACTCAGCCGCCTGGTTTTACTACCCCCCCCCCCCTGTCACACGTGGGGATGAAGCCTCACCGTCCCAATGACCAGTAGTACTTGGCTAGAAAAATACAACCACTGTGATTGTTTTCTCTTCCCCCGGACTTGTTGGCAATCGATTTCCTGTACATTCTTTTTTTATAGGGCTGTATGTCGGATGGAAGTCCTCTGGTGACCCTTTTTTCCCCCCCTTGTGCTTCCTGTAGTTTGTAAACAAATAGTATGTAGAGAGGAGAAGCCGACTCTTTTACAAGGAGGGACGCCGTGCCAATTAAAAGCGCCAATTATGTTCAGCTTGGAGGGGAGGCGGTGGAGTTCCCATAGCGATGTGTGAGTGGGAAGACGCCTGTAAATCCCTGGATACAACACGCCGCCACCCGCCGCCATCTTTCCTGACCGGTGAATGTGACAAAACACTCAATGAGATGATTGTTTCCTATTGAGGGGACGCTCGGTGCATGTTTACACACAATAACTGGCATGTTTAACTACTTGTCCTCCCGGTAGAGCTACCCCCCCCCCCCCCCCCATGGCCAGGCCATTTTTTGCTATTCAGCACTGCGCTACTTTAACTGGTAATTGCGCGGTCATGGGACGCTGTACACAAATTAAATTTATATCTCCCCCCCCCCCCCCCCACAAATAGAACTTTCTTTTGGTGGTATTTGATCACCTCCTGCTGTTGTGTTTTTTGTTTTGCTTTTTTTATTTTTTTGCCCTATAAATGGAAAACATGGCATACATTTTGAAAAACAAAACAAAAACAATATTATTTACTTTGTTATAAAACACATCCAATAAAAAAAAATAAGATTAAAAATTACATTTCTTCATCAATTTAGGCCAATGTGTATTCAGCTACCTATGTTTGTTTAAAAAAAAAAAATCCCAGTAAGTGTATATTGATTGGTTTGTGTGAAAGTTATCACTTCTACAAATTATGGGATATATACTGGTGTTTTTTATTTATTTTTATATATATATATATATATATATATATATATATATATATATATATATATCTATATCATTTATTTTGTTTTTTATTCTTGTGTGTGTGTATGTATATATATATGTGTATATATATATATATATATATGTATGTATATATATATATATATATATATATATATATATATATATATATATATATATATATATATATATATATATATATACACACACACACTAGTTATGGCGGTGATCAGCACTTTATAGCGGGGAAAATCTGACAAATCAGAGTGCAGAATCCGGTGCAGCTCTGCATAGGAACCTTAGTTTTATTTTTTATTTATTTATTTTCTCTGATGACTCTTTACCACGTGATCAGCTGTGTCCAATCACAGCTAAGCACAATGTAAACAGAGCCGTGAATCAGCTTTTCCTCACTCGCGTCTGACAGACGTTAGAAATAGGAGGGCCAATCGGCTGCTCTCCTGACGGGGGGGTCTGCGCTGATTATCAGCACGGCCCCCTTGGGGATACCCACTTCAGACCACGGATGACCACCAGGGATTGCCACGACTGGTGACCACAAATGGTGCCAGTCAGTGCCCAGTATTAATGCCTGCCAGTGCCTCTTTATCATTGATGCCCATCAGTGCAGCCTTTCAGTGCTGCATATTAGTGCCCGTCAGTGAAGGAGAAAACGTACTTATTTACAAAATTTTATAATAGAAACAAATACATTTTCCGTCCTTTCTTTTTTTTTATTTATTTTTTTTTTTTGCTGCGCCAAAAATAAAAACCTCAGAGGTGATCAGATACCACCAAAGGAAAGCTCTATTCGTGGGAACAAAATGATAATACATTTCATTTGGGTACAGCGTTGTTCGACCGCGCAATTGTCATTTAAAGTGCGACAGCGCTGAAAGCTGAAAATTGACCTGGGCAGGAAGGGGGATGAAAGTGGTCCCTGAAGGGGTTAAACACCTTAGTAGGCCAACCCGTGTTTATCCCTGACAGGAGCCCCACCAGGGGGTGCTTATTACATACACTCTGTACCTGAGATTCCCCGGATCAGGTTGGGATGGAGTGAATGCCGTCCTTTTGTTGTAGGATTTCAGTGAGCCGCGTTATTACCTTTCCATACCTTGACACGGTGTATTCCTCTGAATACGGCTCTTCCGTGCAGCCAGTGTGCAGCGCACTGATCTATCCGCCTTTGTGTTGGTTCTTTGTCTGTTAGAAGATGTGAGATTTATTTGGGCATTTTGTGGTTCCACCTGCATGTAGTTCTGATCCGGTTTTGCAATCACCAACCCAGACTAAACCTTTTGTAGTTTTGTATGAAGGATTTGATTACTCATTGATTTTTTTTTTTTTTTTTTTGTGTGGTGTGTGTGTGTGTGTGTGTGTGTGTGTGTGTGTGTGTGTGTGTGTGGTTGGTGTTGGTGTGTGTGTGGTTGGTGTGTGTGTGGTTGGTGTGGTGTCGTGTGGTTGGTGTGTGTGTGTGTGTGTCGTGTGGTGTGTGTGTGTGTGTGTGTGTGGTGTGTCGTGTGGTTGGTGTGTGTGTGTCGTGTGGTTGGTGTGTGTGTGTGTGTGTCGTGTGTCGTGTGGTTGGTGTGTGGTTGGTGTGTGTGTGTGTGTGTCGTGTGGTTGGTGTGTGTGTGTGTGTGTGTGTGTGTGTGTGTGTCGTGTGTGTGTCGTGTGTGTGGTGTGGTGTGTGTGTGTGTGTGGTGTGGTGTGTGTGTGTGTGTGTGTCGTGTGGTTGGTGTGTGTGTGTGTGGTGTGGTTGGTGTTTGTGTGTCGTGTGGTTGGTGTGGTGTGTGTGGTTGGTGTTGGTGTGTGTGTGGTTGGTGTGTGTGTGGTTGGTGTGTGTGGTTGTGGTTGGTGTGTGTGTGTGGTTGGTGTGTGTGTGTGTGTGGTTGGTGTGTGTGTGTGTGGTTGGTGTGTGTGTGGTTGGTGTGTGTGGTTGTGGTTGGTGTGTGTGTGTGGTTGGTGTGTGTGTGTGTGTGGTTGGTGTGTGTGTGTGTGGTTGGTGTGTGTGTGGTTGGTGTGTGTGTGGTTGGTGTTTGTGTGGTTGGTGTTTGTGTGTCGTGTGGTTGGTGTTTGTGTGTCGTGTGGTTGGTGTGTGTGTGTGTGTTGTGGTGTGTGTGTGTGTGTGTTTGTGTGTGTGTGTGTGTGTGTGTTGTGGTGGTTGTGTGTGTTTGTGTGTGTGTGGTGTGTGGTTGGGGTTTGTGTGTGTCGTGTGGTTGGTGGTTGTTGTGTGTGTGTCGTGTGGTTGGTGGTTGTTGTGTGTGTGTCGTGTGGTTGGTGGTTGTTGTGTGTGTGTCGTGTGGTTGGTGGTTGTTGTGTGTGTGTCGTGTGGTTGGTGGTTGTTGTGTGTGTGTCGTGTGGTTGGTGGTTGTTGTGTGTGTGTCGTGTGGTTGGTGTGTGTGTGTGTGGTGGAAGTGGTGTGGTTGTGGTGTGTGTGTTTTGTTGGTTTTTTTGTCTCCATTGGGGAGATTTTTTCCTCACTTCCTGTATCAGGGATGGGATGTGAGAAGTACAAGAGGTGATGAGATCCCTCCTGAGGCTGCATTCACACTACAGTGTTTTTTGAATCGCAGGCAAATCTGCCACTGATCTGCCTGAGCCCAGGTGTGAATGACAAAACGCTGAACTTGCATTTGAGATGCCATTCCTTTGAATGACGCCTCATATCGTGGATGCCGGTCCGCCACACGATAAAACGTGCTGCAATCGCTGCAAGCCACATCGCGGGACGCATGTTTGCCCAAAAATAGTTCAGGAGCTACTTTGGGGGCGACGTGCATCCCGCAATTGCAGCACCTTTTTATCGCACGGCAGACCCGCACTGCGATTTGAGGCATCATGCAAATGAATGGCATCTCAAATGCAAGTTCCGAGTTTTGTCACTCACACCTCGGCAGATCCGCCCGCGATTCAAAAGCGCCGTCGTGTGAATGCAGCCTGATGGGGAGGATATTTGATGATAAAAGGAGAAATGGAAATGAGGCCAAGATGTCGGTCTTTGGGCTAAAGGCCGAACTGCGACTCCTCGAGTCTATCTTCGGGAATCGGGAAAAGGAGATTGGTTGTTGCATATTTGTGCAACAACCAGTCAGCTCCTTCCTTTCAGATTTCTGATTTTGTGTTATCAGCTCAGCAGATTTCTCACATCTGTGCTTGGTTGCTTCTACTGACTACAGAACACCTCCCCCTATATTTATCCACCATGGATCACTTTTCCTGAGAGCTGCCACACATGTGAACGAATCCTTAAAGCGACACTAAGCTCTGGTTAAAAAAAAAAAAAAAAAATACACATTCCTTTCCAGTGTGTATTCTTAAAGTGTTATTAAACCTTCGTTTCTTTAATTAAAATAACAAACATGTTTATACTTACCTGCTCTGTGCAATGCTTTTATACACAGCAGCCCCGATCCTCCTCTTCTGGGGTCCCCCATCGGCGCTCCAGGTCCCTCCTCCTTCGGCCGGTACCCCCCACGGAAAGCCACTTTCAATAGGGGCACCCGTGTGTGCTCGCTCCTGAGCCCCCCCCATCTGTTGTCCCTATTGACACAGCAGGTGACTCAGACCCGCCCCCCGCACTCCTGTGTTGCTGCATTTGATTGACAACACCGGGAGCCAATGGGCTTTGCTGCTATCAATCTGCTCAATGAAGAGAGGAGGGAGACAGTGGCTGGAGCCGCTACACTCGTGCACATCGCTGGATCAGATTGGGTTCAAGCAATTAAGAGAGAGGGGGGGGGGTCTGCTTTATAGCGAACCTGAAGTCTTTAGGACCACTTTAAGTCCACAAAAAAGTTTCTTCACTTGCTCTCAGCCTCCTTCAAATCTTCAAATTCCTTTTTTTTATCTCTGTAATCTGACTTCCTGTTAGAGGGTGGCTACGTTCGTTCTCCATGGATCCACTGTACGTAGGGAGGTAGCCACCTTCTCGTGCTCCTGAGGATGGGATGTGTAGTGTGCATAGAACGCATGTGACCCGCTCGTTTGTGTCATGTGAGGGGGAAAAGGAGAATTTCAGGAGCTCACAGAGGAAGGAGGCAGAAAAACACAGTAAGAGATGATTACAGAAAAAATAGATTATGAGGTCATTATGTAGTGGATGTGTGTGGATTTTTTATTTTTTGCAGAATAAGGGGCTCGTTTTTGAAATGTGGCATTGGACATGCTTTTTTTTTTTTAAAGAACTCTGAATGCCAATTAAAGTAGGGATCGACCAATATCGTTTTTTCAGTGCCGATATGATACCGATATTTCGGCCACCTCTCCAGCCAATATATTTTTTGCAAATATTTTGTACATTTAAAAAAAAAATTTTTTTTTACACCGTCATTTTAATAACAGCTGAGCAGCTGCTGAGCCGCATCGGTTGTTAGAATTAAGCCGACTGTCTGCTTTAAACCATGGCAGCCACATGCATTACCCCGGTGAAACCCCTTGAAGTAATATCGGTTAGATTTTTGACAGATACTTTGAAAAAAGTAACTATCGTCCGCACCGATAATCAGTCAATCCCTAAATTAAAGCCTGTCTCTAAATCAGGAGAACTGGGGGTTACTACTGAGCGGGGGACCAGCTGAGCTGGGGGTGACTACTGAGCGGGGGACCAGCTGAGCTGGGGGTGACTACTGAGCGGGGGACCAGCTGAGCTGGGGGTGACTACTGAGCGGGGGACCAGCTGAGCTGGGGGTGACTACTGAGCGGGGGTCCAGCTGAGCTGGGGGTGACTACTGAGCGGGGGTCCAGCTGAGCTGGGGGTGACTACTGAGCGGGGGTCCAGCTGAGCTGGGGGTGACTACTGAGCGGGGGTCCAGCTGAGCTGGGGGTGACTACTGAGCGGGGGTCCAGCTGAGCTGGGGGTGACTACTGAGCGGGGGTCCAGCTGGGCTGGGGGTGACTACTGAGCGGGGGACCAGCTGGGCTGGGGGTGACTACTGAGCGGGGGACCAGCTGGGCTGGGGGTGACTACTGAGCGGGGGACCAGCTGGGCTGGGGGTGACTACTGAGCGGGGGACCAGCTGGGCTGGGGGTGACTACTGAGCGGGGGACCAGCTGGGCTGGGGGTGACTACTGAGCGGGGGACCAGCTGGGCTGGGGGTGACTACTGAGCGGGGGACCAGCTGAGCTGGGGGTGACTACTGAGCGGGGGACCTGCTGAGCTGGGGGTGACTACTGAGCCTGGGGAGATCAACAGAGCCGGGGATCTGCTAAGTGGGGTTACTGAGTCCCTTTTAAAATCCATAGAAAATCTACACACAGAGCATTTGCCAAGCTTTATTAAAGCTTTAAAAAAAAATCAAAAACACATTAAAAAAATCATGTTGAATCTGTAGGCGCTTTAATTCGTGTTATGAAGTCACATCGAGTGTAAATCGGCCCCTCAGGTTATCATTTAGTGTGACTTTATTGGCGTGTCGCCGTGCATCAGATATAAGTTTTGCTTTCATACTTTGCATTCCATCCTCCATCTTTTATAGTGTTTTGTTTTGTGATAAGTCTCGTTATAAACGCACAGACAGATCTACATACAGAAGAATCCACGTAGCTCTGAGGCCCAGGAAAGGTCAGGTCTCTCCTACAGATCAGGAAGCCGGAGCCCCTCACAGGCTGTACATTCCTTGCAGTGCCGGGTCCAATCACACGCTCTCCTCAGATGGTCGGGGAGACATGGCTAATAGCTGTAGGCAGTGCAAAGGGTTAATTGACTCTTCCACGCCCCCGAGGAACTCTCCTGTTCCCGAATCCTGCTCTGTATTTGTCTCATTGGGTTCATTAGAACGGGAACTGCTGGAAATTTGCCATGACTCTCCGATAAACTGAGCCGTTTGTATTTTAAGGATCTGAACATGTATACCCCCCCGGGGGGGCGAGTCCTTTTTTTCAGCATTAAGTTGGGGAAATTTTCTCCTGTCCGAAGCAGCTGAGTCAGAGTTTTTCCTTAAAGTGGAAGTTCACCTTTACAGAAAATTCTATAAGGTGAACTTACACAGGACCCCCCCTCCCACCTCCTCCAGTCCTGCTGACCTGCAGCGTGGTGATCTCCCGTTCTGAGCCTCGATAAAGCCGCCTCACGGCTCTGGGGCTTAGAAATCCCCTCGGCATTCACTCTTCCCCGCTGAGGGGACGGGCTACACGGGTTCTGTTGAGTGCCCCCCCCCCAGCAAGCAGCTTGCTATGGGGGCACCCGAGCCAAGCTGCAGCTACGTGTATCCTTTCAGACATGGAGCCTCAGTTTGGCCCCGCCCCGCTTACTCCTGATTGGCTAACTGAGTTTGATTGACAGCAGCGGGAGCCAATGGTACCGCTCCTGTGTCCCAGATGGCCGAGGCACTCATGGACATCACTGGATTGAGAGGGGGCTCAGGTGAGTATTGGGGGGGCTGCACACAGAAGGCTTTTTATCTTGATGCATAGAATGCACCTTCTGACTTTACAACCGCTTTGAATAGTTAGGCAGGCCATAGACAGTGAGGATTTCTTTCCTGCAACCATGGGTTGCAGGAAAAAAATTTGCTTGATTTCCCCCTTCAATACAGACAATTCTGACGGGAATGCCTCTTGACGAGCAATTCTCCCCTCAGGGAGACGGCCATGTTTATTGCTAGCAATAATCACAAGTGAATCCGACAGGCTGGTTTGTACCCAAGTAGATCGATCAGCTTGGTACATTCAACCTGCCCACACATGGTGCGAATCTCCGGCGGATCCTGCTGAGTCAGCTGAGATTCAGACAGTCTATGGCCTTTAGTTTCATTTGGGGTAAAAGGTTCAGACCATCCTGAATAAATGCCGACCGTTGTAGGCACCCCTGGCAACAGTATATATGGTATGTCTCAATCCAGGCACTTCCCCTTTTGCTGGACAGCTTGGACTTTTTACATAATGGTAGAGGAAAATATAAAGCCTGCGATGTAAGGGAAGGAAAGAAAAATCCTGTACTGAATTTTATCATTGTAGCAAATCCGAGTTCCCGGAATTCAGCCACTGTGTAAAAAGCGAAGGCACAAAGTCCAAGGAGCTGCACAACCTCTGCTGGGCTTATCTGTATTATTTACCTTTTGACAGGTTTATTGCTGTGGAGGATCTGAGAGGAGAGAAGCATAAAGAACAGCTTTGCCTCTGCTGCCCATTCACAGAAGCCTTTGTATTTTGTGAATGTGTTTTACATAATACAAAGGCTTCTGTCATTGGGCATAGCAGCTGCAACGACTCTCTTGTTCAAGATGCAGAGCTCAGAAGGATCCGGACTCCCGAAACTACAGCAAATAGCCTTCTGGTAGTCCTATAAAACTGTCAGCTGTAAATAATAGGGAAAAGTCCAGGAGATGTCATGCGCCTCGTGGAATTCAGCTTTAACCCCATAGCGTGGATTACAAATATTTTTCACAATAGTCGTCCTTTTTAAAGATGCATGATTAGATTGCTTCAGGGCCCGTCCATACCAACCCGACCCACCAGGCCCGTGCGTTTTGCGTAGCGGTGAAGAATGGTGGTGCCTTGCATTATTGTTACAACTTTTTGCTCTTTTTTTTTTTCTTAACTTTATTAAAATGTTACAAAATTGCATTTTATACATCTGTATCCATTGCAGCACACTTGCATTGTGAGTTCCGGTGCAGAAAACGTGTAGCGTGTCTATTTTTTTCGCACCTTGCGTGACCCACCTCAGTGCAGCATTGTGGTGCGAGTAAAGCACGTACACTAACTTTTTTTTATTTTTTTTATGTGTCAGGCTTTGGTCTATACAGGTCAGGTGTGAACAATGAATGTCCTAGTACAGGGGGTGAAAAGACAAAAAAAGAAAGAGGACCGCGCCCTTGATTGTCTAGTACAGGGGTGTCCAAACTTTGGACCTTCCGGGGGCCGCACATAAAATACACCAACAATAAGAATAGCCAATGCGCCATTCCTCCCACAGCTCTCAGTGGGGTAGGCCGCATGTGCCGGCCCCATTCATTAGAATGACAGGTCGCCAGCGGCCGCACCTATTCGCAGCTCCTCTGCACAGCCAGCGATTTGCTTGTGGTGATTGCTGCTGCTGGATGCGGGCAAAGTGTGTCCAGCGGCGATCAATCGCCACAGGTAATCGCTGGCTGTGTAGAGAGCCACCAATAGGTGCGGCCGCTGGTGACCTGTCATTATAGTGAACTGGGCCGGCAGCCGCACCTACCCCAGGGGGGAACTGCCGCTACAATTTGCATTGGTGCTAGTCGCCGGTGTGAATGTATCCTATGTATGTATGTAGTGTGTGGGGGAAGGGGGGAGGGGGGGGTGTTGGCACAGAGCCCACCCCAGTATGCCCTGTAGATCCAGATATGCAGCATTTACTGCTGCTGGTGCTATTGGAAACGGGGCACCCCCCAACATTCCTCTACAGCAGGGATCTCCAAACTGCGGCCCTCCAGCTGTTGCAGAACTACATTTCCCATGAGGTATTGTAAAACTCTGACATTCACAGACATGACTAGGCATGATGGGAATTGTGGTTCTTGAACAACTGGAGGGCCGTAGTTTTGGAGACCCCTGCTGTAGACGTGCCTTTGCCTGGCCTGCCAATGTAGGCCGTCATTTGCAGCTGTTTGCACAGCATCCCCGGTGTCCCTGCAGCCGTGCATGCCATGCAGCGGGCTTGTCTGTATTGACCCCTTTTGGCTGCTGTGCTTGCATGGCGTCCCTCCAGCCAGGCCTGAGCCCACTTGAAGGATGCCCACCCCCTGCCCTGGCATACAGAAGGCAGACATTGGCTCAGTTATGGGCTACTAGGATCCACCTTGATCTTCTTCCCAATGGATCTCTCAGACGCACAAAGAAACTTTGTTTCTTTTTATTTCCCTTTTTCAAAGAGCAAAAATCGGGTATAGGTTTGATTTGGATTTTTGTATCTTTGTTCTAAATTCTCATTGTATCGGTCACATCTGACCAATGGGTTGTGTAGCAATCTCCTGCATTTGATGCACGCCATGATACCCTGTTTCCCCGAAAATAAGACCTAGCGTGATTGTCGGTGATAGCTGAAATATAAGCCCTACCCCCCAAATAAGCCCTAGTTAAAGTCCTTGTAGGTCTTATTTTCAGGGTAGGGCTTATTTGGGGGGAAACAGGGTAGGGCTTATATTGCAGCCATCACCGACAATCAAGCTAGGTCTTATTTTCGGGGAAACAGGGTAGGGCTTATTTGTGGGGTAGGGCTTATATTGCAGCCATCACCGACAATCACGCTAGGTCTTATTTTCGGGGAAACAGGGTAGGGATTATTTGGGGGGGTAGGGCTTATATTGCAGCCATCACCGACAATCACGCTACGTCTTATTTTCGGGGAAACGGGGTAGGCACGTATCTGTCTTTGATGGATGATGGGGGTTAGACCTTCATAATTCTGGGTCCCACCTGTAAAGATTCTAGCCTGGCCCAGTAGCTGGTTTTCCAATGATCATGACCATCGCCTCTAGGCTGGATGGGCTCATCTTCTGTGCCGGCACCTGAACCAAACTTTTACCAGCCGTCCCTGATTTACAGTCCACTTGTGCTAAAAAAAGAAAGTTATGACGTGAAAGAGATAAGAGAACAAAGTACAGAGCTCTGTTCTTGCAGATTCATCCTTGGTCTTCATTGATCGTGTGGTATGATTGAGTGGAACAAAGTGCAGAGGGATGAGGGGTATTTTTGGCAATGCAGAATTAAGTGCTGGAAAGTTCGGCTCTGGAGGAGCTTATTGCAAGATTGTGGAAGTGAGGTCTAGAAAAGGAGAAGAACGCCGTGGATAGAAGACATCCGGGAAATGACGGGCAGCCATGAGGCAGAGCAGAACATTAACCTGGCAAAAGACCAGGCCAATTGGAGAGCGATTAATGGAAGTGTGGTCATGGTAGTGGGGGATGGTAATTGCTTACAGCTTAGGGAACCTGAACTCTACATGTCCTGATGACAAACCTGAGGAGCAACTGTATGCTAAATGATCTCTGTCTCCCCTGTACAGAAAAGTGGGCCTGAGGTAGAATTCTCTTATTTTGCTGGTGATCAGACTTCCAGGGCGCTCAGGATAGGATCTGGCAATACAGGGATACCCTAGAGCCCAGGTGCACAACGTGTGGCCCTTGGGGCCCCTGCAGACACTAATCTGTGCTTCACTGATTTCCAGCAGTCTTATGAATTTTATGTTTCCAGTCTGACTGTCTCTAGAAGCTGCATGTAGACATCAACTCCTATTTTCAGAGCTTGTAACTGTCTCCTGCTGCTATCTGCAGTCTCTGACCATCTCTCGTATCATGTCCTCAGTCTCTGACCGTCTCTTGTGTCGTGTCTGCAGTCTCTGACCATCTCTTGTATCGTGTCTGCAGTCTCTGACCATCTCTTGTATCGTGTCTGCAGTCTCTGACCATCTCTTGTAACGTGTCTGCAGTCTCTGACCATCTCTTGTATCGTGTCTGCAGTCTCTGACCATCTCTTGTATCGTGTCTGCAGTCTCTGACCATCTCTTGTATCGTGTCTGCAGTCTCTGACCATCTCTTGTATCGTGTCTGCAGTCTCTGACCATCTCTTGTAACGTGTCTGCAGTCTCTGACCATCTCTTGTATCGTGTCTGCAGTCTCTGACCATCTCTTGTATCGTGTCTGCAGTCTCTGACCATCTCTTGTATCGTGTCTGCAGTCTCTGACCATCTCTTGTATCGTGTCTGCAGTCTCTGACCATCTCTTGTAACGTGTCTGCAGTCTCTGACCATCTCTTGTAACGTGTCTGCAGTCTCTGACCATCTCTTGTAACGTGTCTGCAGTCTCTGACCATCTCTTGTAACGTGTCTGCAGTCTCTGACCATCTCTTGTAACGTGTCTGCAGTCTCTGACCGTCTCTTGTATCATGTCTGCAGTCTGACCATCTCTTGTATCGTGTCTGCAGTCTGACCATACATACATCCATATACTAGTTTGGACAGGAGGCATGTCTTTGGAGTGTGGAAGGAAGGTGTAGTACACGGAAGAAACACACATAAGGAGAACATGCAAACTCCATGCAGATAGTGTGCTGATTGGGATTCAAACCAAGTACACCAGTGCTGCAAGGCAGAAGTGCTAACCACAAAACCTCCTCCATAGGTGTGATCCGAGCCCAAGCCTGCCTGTCACTCTTTGGGGACATGTTGGTGGAATTCTGTCTATGGCCATCCTATGAGAACATTCCACATGAGGTCACCTTTCATCTGATTATTAGGATTTGTATTCTTCTTGCTCACATTGAAGGTGTCCTTGGTGCAGACCACCAAACGTTTTTCAGGATCTCTGCAGTACAAGGTCATTGGTTGCCCTCAGCTGAGGGCTCTTTCATCCCGTCGGCCCTCAGGGCCCCATTGTTGGTCGGAGGCCTCTATGGTGGTAACCTCGTCTCATTATGCTAAGTCCTTGTGAAAGCTTCTTTCCTATGTGTGTTCCTGGGAGGCTTATCCCTTATGTAACAAGTAGTTGCAAGTTATAAAACTTAAAAGAACATTCCATGTAGAAGTGTATGTGTCAGCTTTATTCCGCTGTCTTCATCAGCAGTTAGAAGGTATCTGTCAAATGTGACGGGTCTATAAATGGTAAACGTTCGACCTCCACCCTACGGGTTCTGCTTTAATCTTCAGTGTGTGAGAGGTTAGTCATAGATCGAGCAATCTCTTTCCTTCTCGGTGTGGCTTGGCTTCATCCTGCCAGCTATTTACACCATTCCTTCATCTAAGGGTGTGCTTGGCAGCCATGGGCAATGCCAGCTGGGCACCCCATGTTGGTACTTATTACAGTTCTTGGCTTTTTTGTTTTTTTATGAGACCCTAGTGGATTTCTAATATAACCACTTAAAGACCGAGCTTCTTCTGGCACTTTTTGTTATATTTTATATGTGTGTGTATATATGTGTATTGTGTGTGTGTGTGTGTGTGTGTATATAGTGTTATATATAAAATTTTACCTTGCAAAAGTATTCACCCCCTTGGCATTTTCTGTATTTTGTTGCCTCACAACCTGGAATTACCATGGATTGTTTGAGGATTTGCATCATTTCATTTACAGAAAATGCCCACAACTTTGAAGATGTTTTTTTTTTGTTTTTGTTTTTATTGTGAAGCAAACAACATATAGAAAAAAATAACAGAAAAAGTCAATGTGCAAAACTATTCACCCCCCCCAAAGTAGGGCTGGGAAAAAAATCGATTTAAATCTTGAATCGAGTTGAGAAGAGGTCAAATTGATTCAAAATTTAAGCAAATCGATTTTTTTTATTTATTTTTTCACCGCGCCGGTCCCGAGGTGCTGCGGGCATGAGTTTTTAGGCGAGGCCGCGGCTTCGGCCTAGTCCGCGAGGCCGGACGCCGCGCACTAGGCCGAAGCCGTGGCCTCGCCTAAAAGCTCATGCCCGCAGCACCTCGGGACCGGCACGGTTTCCAAAAAAAAAAAACTCGATTCCAATCGTGAATCGAGTTTTTTTTAAGAGAATCGAAGATTTTTTTTTTTTAAAGAAAATCTCTCAGCCCTACCCCAAAGTCAATACTTTGTAGAGCCGCCTTTTGCGGCTATCACAGCTCCAAGTCTCTTTGGATAAGTCTCTATGAGGTGCCACATCTTACCACTTGGATTTTTGCACATTCCTCCTTGCAAAACTGCTCCAGCTCCTTCAAGTTGGATGGTTTGCGCTTGTGAACAGCAATCTTTAAGTCTGACCACAGATTTTCTATTGGATTGAGGTCTGGGCTTTGACTAGGCCATTCCAACACATTTCCATCTTCCCCCTTAAACCTCCCAAGTGTTGCTTTAGCAGTGTGTTTGGGGTCATTGTCCTGCTGGAAGGTGAACCTCCGTCCTAGCCTCAAATCACACACAGAGTGCTACAGGTTTTGCTCAAGAATCTCCCTGTATTTATCACCATCCATCTTTCCCTCAACTCTGACCAGTTTCCCAGTCCTGACTGCTTAAAAACATCCCCACAGCATGATGCTGCCACCACCATGTTTCACAGTGGGGATGGTGTTCTTTGGGTGATGTGATGTGTTGGGTTTGCGCCAGACATAGCGTTTTACTTTGGCCAAAAAGTTGAATGTTTAGTCTCCTCAGACCAGAGCACCTTCCTCCATACATTTTGGGAGTCTCCCACATGCCTTTTCGCAAACTCAAAACGTGCCCTTTTGTTTTTTGCTGAAATTAATGTCTTTCTTCTGGCCACTCTGCCATAAAACCCAACTCTATGGAGCGTACGGCTTATTGTGGTCCTATGTACAGATACTCCAGTCTCTGCTGTGGAACTCTGCAGCTCCTCCAGGGTTACCTTAGGTCTCTGTGCTCCTCTCTGATTAATGCCCTCCTTGCCCGCTCCGTGAGTTTTGGTGTGCGGCCGTCTCTTGGCAGGTTTGCTGTTGTGCCATGTTCTCTCCATTTGGTTATGATAGATTTGATGGGGCTCCTAGGGATCATCAAAGATTTGGATTTTTTTTTATAACCAACCCTGACTTGTACTTCTCAACAACATTGTCCCTTACTTGTTTGGGGAGTTCCTTGGTCTTCATGGCAGTGTTTGGTTAGTGGTGCCTCTCTCTTAGGTGTTGCAGCCTCTGGGGCCTTTCACAAAGGTGTGTCTATGTAATGACAGATCATGTGACACTTAGATTGCACACAGGTGACATCATTTCACTAATTATGGGACTTCTGAAGATAATTGGTTGCACCAGAGATTTTTATGGGCTTCATAACAAAGGGGGTGAATACATACGCACATGACAATTATCAGTTTTTTATTTCTGAAAAATAGTTTTATGTATATATTTTTCTAATTTTACTTCATCAATTTAGACTATTGTGTTCTGATCATCACATATAATTCAGATTAAAAAACATTGAACTAAAAGATGTAATGTAACAAAATAGGTAAAAAGCCAAGGGGGACGAATACTTTTGCAAGGCACTGTGTGTGTACAGTATGTATATGTGTGTGTATGTATATATTTTGGTTTTATTGTCTGCTCTTTCACATACAAACGATCGGATCTCGGTGCTGAATAGTCGTCCTTGTGTCGGGTTTCTCTCAGATGACATCATATTACAGAACACTCAGCATTGTGAGAGACTTTCCTTACAGCACATTCCAGTCCTCTGAGGTCACTCCGCACCGGGAATCTGTACAAAGAGGAAGTGGATGGACTAGAAATAAGACTCGGGATTGTCCGGGTTTAAAAAAAAAAAAACAATCCTCTTTCCTTTGAGGAAATGAGACGATCGGATCAGCTGTCATTTATCATCATTGGCCTGATTCACACCCCCCCCCCCCCCCCCTCCGACCCGACTCATTGTTTTCAGGAATCGCTGGACAGATCTGTACTATAAACAGTGTGTATTATTATATGGATGGATCTGTACTATATACAGTGTGTGTGTGTGTATATTACAGTATATACTCGAGTATAAGCCGACCTGAATATAAGCAGAGGCACCTAAATTTACCACAAAAAACTGGGAAAATGCATTGACTCGAGTATAAGTCTAGGGTGAGAAATGCGCAGCTACTGTAAGTGGAAAAGAGGGTCAACAATGCCCATTTGCAGCCTCACTGTGCCCATTTGCAGCCATAGGTCCCCCGAACTTTAAACTCCGTAGTTAAGGGTTCCTAGATGCCCCCCTAGCTGCAGCCAAAATTTGGGGTCTCTGGACCCAAAGGGTCCCAAAGTGACATTGCTGCAGATGGACACAGTTGACTGAATTTGGGGCCCCGTATCTCGGGGCCACTTGGTGCTAGGAACCCCAAATTTGGTGTGCAAACCCAGTGGAACTAGCAACATATCCAAAGCTGGGGTTCCAAGCACCAAGTGGCCCCGAGATACTGGGCCCCAAAGTCGGTTCGGAAAATGTCAAGCACTTTTCTGCAGCAGACAATGACATTTTCCAAACCGATTTTGGGGCCCGTATCTTGAGGCCACTTGGTGCTAGGAACCCCAGCTGGGATATGTTGTAGTGGTAGTTCCACTGGGTTTGCACACCAAATTTGGGGTTCCTAACACCAAGTGGCCCTGAGATACAGGCCAACAAATTCAGTCAACTGTGTCCATCTGCAGCAATGTCATTTCGGGACCCTTTGGGTCCAGAGACCCCAAATTTTGGCTGCAGCTAGGGGGGCATCTAGGAACCCTTAACTAGGGGGCCCCAAAGTCGGTTCGGAAAATGTCATTCTGTGCTGCAGAAAAGTGGTTGATTCGAATATAAGCCGAGGGGGACACAAAAAAATGTGCTGAAAAACTCGGCTTATACTCGCGTATATACGGTACATGGAGAGATCTCTAATATATACAGTATGTGGGCTGACAGCTGTCACTCATCATGGACTCTGTGATTATCCACTTTAGCCCCGGAAGGATTTACCCCCCTTAACGACCAGGCCATTTTTTGTGATTCGGCACTGCGTCGCTTTAACTGACAATTGCGCGGTCGACCTACCCAGACAAAATAGACGTCCCTCCCCCCACCACCACCGCAAACAGCTTTCTTTTGGTGGTATTTGATCACCTCCTGTGGTTTTTATTTTTTGCGCTATAAACAAAAAAAGGGACAATTTTGAAGAAAAAAATATTTTTTACTTTTTGCTATAATAAGTATTCCAGAACTAAATATAAAAAAACAAGTATCTTCATCAGTTTAGGCCAATATATATTCTACATATTTTTGGTTTAAAAAAAAAAAAATCGCAATAAGCGTATATTGATTGGTTTGCGCAAAAGTTCTAGCATCTACAAAATAGGGGATAATTTTATGGCATTTTTTTTTTTTTTTTTTACTAGTAATGGCAGCAATCTGCGATTTTTAGCGGGACTGCGACATTGCAGCAGACAGATCAGACAATTTTGAAACTTTTTTTTTTGGGATCAGTGACATTTATACAGCGATCAGAGCTAAAAGTAGCCACTGTACTCTGTATAAATAACACTGTCAGGGAAGGGGTTAACACTAGGGGGGCGATCAAGGGGTTAAATGTGTTCCCTGGGAGGTGTTTCTCACTGGGGGGGGCCACTGACTGGAGGAGGAGAGAGATCGCTGTTCATGATCACTAGGAACAGACGATCTCTCTCTACCCCCCCCCCTTTCAGAACAGGGATCTGTTTGTTTACATTGACAGATCCCCATTCTGGCTCTCGGTGGAGCGATCGCGGGTGGCTGGGGGGACGTCGTGACAACACGCATTGGTGTGTCTCTTCCCTCCAATCAGCTCTCAGAGCTCTCCTCACTGACCTGTGCAGTTTGTAATATCAGCTCTCCGCTCCGTTTTCTGAACTCTCAGACACGCTTTATAAATTCAGCACTTTGCATGGATGTAGTTTGGACCTTGGATCCTGAAGCACAGCCGGTTGCAGATGGCGCTCCGTGTTTTGTCTTCTCAAATTGTTTGCTGTGAGCCTCTGATTGCATCAGATTGTTTTGGTGAACGCCGGTCTCTGCAGCCGTAACAGTACTGTGTGTCCCGGCAGAGCCGAGGAGAAATGTCATCTGTCTGCCACATGTTCACACAAGTCTCCGATGACGTCCCGAGTAATGGAGGGGCCTGAGAATGGCAAATCTTCAAAACATCCGCCGTCTCCTTCTCTCCTTACCACTAGAAGAGCTTAGAAATGTGTGTGTATGTGTGTGTGTGTATATATATATATATATATATATATATATATATATATATATATATATATATATATATATATATATATATATATATATATATATATATATATATATATATATATATATATATATATATATATATATATATATATATACATACGCTACACTGGGAACTTATATAGCACCATCAATTTCCGCAACGCTTTACATATACATTGTACATTCACATCAGTCCCTACCCTCAAGGAGCTTACAATCTAAGGTCTCCTAACTCACATTCATACATACTAGGCAGGATCCAATGAACCTATCAGCATGTCTTTGGAGTGTGGGAGGAAACCGGAGTACCCGGAGGAAACCCACGCAGGCGCAGGGAGAACATGCAAACTCCAGGCAGGTAGTGTCGAACCAGCGACCCTTTTTTTACTGCTAGGCGACCTAAACCACTTAACCACTTCCCTACCCAGCCATAGACATATGATGTCCACAGATAGGATCTCCCATCCTGAGTGGACGTCACATGACGTCCTGGGATTCCCGGCCGTCTAGGGGGCGCGCACGCCCGCCGCGCTGCTCGGGACCCGGTGCGTGTGTTTGTCAAAAGTGTCCGATGTGTCCGCCATAATGTCGCAGTCACGAAAAAAAATTGCGATCGCGAAAAAAATATTTTTTTTTAAAAAAATGCCATAAATCTATCCCGTATTTTGTAGACGCTATAACTTTTGCGCAAACCAATCAATATACGCTTATTGTGATTTTTTTTTGAGGACCGCCCACCGCATATGTACTGTGGGAGGGCGGCCGCCCTATTGCGCAAAACAACGTGCCCGTGCGTCATTTCATGCACGAGTCACTGTGGGGCGTGCGCCCCTGCTGCGGGGGGGGGGACGACCTGATGTGTAGGTCTGGCGGCCACGATGGACACCCGCGATCGCATCTCAGAGAGGCAGAACGGGGATTTGCCTTTTGTAAACAAAGCAGATCCCCGTTTTGACAGAAGAGTACAGAGCGATCGTCTGTTCCTAGTGGTCAGGAGCAGCGATTTCTCTCTGTACTCCCAGTCAGTCCCCTCCACCCACAGTTAGAAACACCTCCCAGGGAACGTATTTAACCCCTTGATCACCCCCCTAGTGTTAACCCCTTCCTTGCCAGTGACCTTTATACAGTAATCAGTGGCTATTTTTAGCTGTATTGGTGTCGCTGGTCCCAAAAAAAAAGTGTCAAAAGTGTCTGATCGGTCTGCCGCAATGTTGCCACAAAGAATCGATGATCACCGCCGTTACTAGTAAAAAAAATTTAAAAAAACGATAAGAATGCCATAAATCTATCCCATGATTTTGTAGACGCTATAACTTGTGCACAAATCAATATTCACTTATTATGATATGCCAAAAATATGTAGCAGAATACATATTGGCCTAAACTGATGAAACATTTTTTAGTTTTTTTACTTTTTTTTTTATATGCTTTATAGCAGAAAGTAAAAAAAAAAAGGTGTGTGTGTGTGTGTGTATATATATATATATATATATATATATATATATATATATATATATATATATATATATATATATATATATATATATATATATATATATATATATATATATATATATATATATATATATAATTTTTTTATTTTTTTTTTTTATAGGGCAAAAAAAAAAAACGCAGAGGTGATCAAATACCACCAAAAGAAATCTTTTTGTTTGGGTACAACTCGTACGACTGCCCAATTGTCAGTTAAAGCGGCGCAGTGCCAATATCGCAAAATATGGTCGGGAAGGGGGAAATTTTGCCAGTCCTTAAGTGGTTAAAGGGCCAGGAGGTGCCGGCTCAAAGGGGTTACCATCCCTGCAATGTACATGGGGGGGGGGGGGGGTGTTCAACAAAAGTGGAGCTACCATTTAAAGTAGCCACCATATCTAATTTTTGGTTTGGGGTTTAAAACCATTTTAATCAGGGTGACTCTGTCATCGGGGAGGCGGGGCTGAACAGTGACTATGCCTTGTTGTGAGGGGGGAGGTGGTGGTATGGGGGGGGGGCTGGGCTATTGGAAGACATTGTCGCTGTGCATTAGAATGAGCAGGTGTGGCGGCACCTCTTTAAAAACCAACTCTGAAGAAGTGGTCACGTGACTTGCCACCACCTCCCTCATACTCTGGCTTCCAGCAGTAGACCATAGGAGGGGGGTAGAGCGGCGCACACCCAGGTGACATGGTAATGACGTCTGCTGCTCTTGGGCCACAACACACTGGGAGGCTGCTGACTCCTGCCTGTGGGGCGGGACACATGTCAGGTAGTCCAAAGGAGGCGTGTCCTTGACTCCCAGGGGGAGGGTAGAGGAAGTGGTTTTGTAATGGGCGTCATTCAGTCTGCAAATGAGGCACAAACTTTGGACCGAAGCCGCTTTATCACGATAATGTGCAATGCAATGCGGATGTTCAGGGAAATAAATAACTGAGGTCGGAGTTGGGCTTTAATCTTCTATTCTAAAGTTACTTTTTTTTTTTTTGGTATGAACTTGCTGAAGGCACAGCGTGCAGTAAAGGTGATCTGCACACCAAGCTCCTTCCCTTTTTTTTTTTTTATCTTTTAATGCAATTTTGTAGCCTCCACAGTCTGGAGAAGCAGGAGGCCTTCATAATTGGGTTTGACTTTGTGGTTTTCTTGTGTCGGCACAAAGGAAAAATCACCGCCGCCCTTCTCATTAGGAAGAGAGGACAAGTTTATGACCCAAGAAATCAGCCGGCTCCTTTCCTTCCTATAATCCCGATGTGTCTGTGTGATTCACCCAGGAGAGGAGGATTGTACTCATTAGACTTGTCTTTATTCTCGCTCCAGATTTCCCTTAACATGGACAATGAAGACGTCCCGGAGTTCCTGAGCCCGAAGGAGGAAATATTGTATTGGAAGAAACTGTCACAGACGTATAAACAGAGGTGAGGAGCTGTGTATGTGATCCTGTGTGCAAAGGGATCCCACTGGAGGAGGGTTTTTATTTTATTTTTTAAGACCAGGAATGTTTTAAAGTAGAAATCCATGATTACCATGTGATCAGCTGTGTCCAATCAGTGTAAATAGGAAATGCCGGTTATCGGCTTTCCTCTCCTCACACTTAGTCCATGAGTAGAGGAGAGCCGATGAGCGGCATTACTCACGAGAGAGATCTGCACTAATAGTCAGTGCCCTGATTATCAATGCTGCACATTAGTGCAGCCTATAAGTGCCTGTCAGTGCAGCCTCATCAGTGCTGCATATTGGTGCAGCCTTTCAGTGCCTGTCAGTGCAGCCTCATCAATGCTGCATATTAGTGCCCGTTAGTGCAGCCTCATCAATGCTGCATATTAGTGCCTATCAGTGCAGCCTCATCAGTGCTGCATATTAGTGCAGCCTATCAGTACCCGTCAGTGCAGCCTCATAATGGAGCCTATCAGTGCAGCCTCATCAGTGCTGCATATTAGTGCCCATTATTGCAGCCTCATCAGTGCTGCATATTAGTGCAGCCTATCAGTACCCGTCAGTGCAGCCTCATAATGGAGCCTATCAGTGAAGCCTCATCAGTGCTGCATAGTAGTGCAGCCTAACAGTGAAGGAGAAAAATTACTGATTTACAAAATGTTATAACAGATACTAAGTTTTTTTGTTTTTTTTTCTAAAATCTAGCTTTTTTTTTATTTTCCATTTGATTAGCAAAAAATAAAATCCCCAGAGGTGATTGAATACCACCAAAAGAAAGCTTTATTTGTGTGATTTTATTATTTTTTTTTAATGTGTACATTGTTACAGGTCCGTGCAATTGTCATTCAAAGTGTAACAGCGCTGAGAGTTGAAAATTGGCCTGGGGAGGGGGGGGGGGGGTGGCGCCCGGTATTGAAGTGTTTAATATAAGCGTGTCGGAAACGTCAGTCACACAAACATTTTTCTGGGAGATCTTCACACTGATGTCCGAGCGATGAAGGCAATCTCCGGTGATTCGAGACCTACTTGTACCCACCGAAAACTTGACCATCGGTCATGGGGCTGGGTTGTAACAAGAAAAGTGTTTGCAGTTGCAACCAGTCAGATGTTTCCTTCGCTTTGCCTTTTGTGAAGACCTGAGAGAATTTGGCTTTTATGAGATAATAAATATCCGCCATTCACCATTAAGTAACTTTTTTTCTTTTTTTCTGTTCTTAGTTTCCAGGAAGCTCGTGACGAATTAGTGGAGTTTCAGGAAGGAAGCCGGGAATTGGAAGCAGAGCTGGAGACACAACTTGTGCAGGCAGAGCAAAGGAACCGCGATTTGTTAGCGGACAACCAAAGGCTGAAATACGAGGTGGACGGTTTGAAAGTAAGGCGCCTCCTTTTGTCTGATAACACTCAGATAAAATATCTATACATTCCTGTAATGTTGGCATACCTACACTGTTTGCGTTCCTGATTTAGTTATGACAAGGGAGTGGTAAATTGTAACATAATGCTCTAATCAGATGGGACTTCACTGAAGTCTTTATACAAACAATTTTCTGTTTGTTCTTATCACACGTAGGCCTTATGGGTGGGGGGGGGGGCGAGGGCCATACATTCAGATTCTATGAATTTGTTCAGAAAACAGATTTGCTTTCCTTTTTCAACTTGCACCTTGCTGGCTTGCTGCAAGGGCCGGTCAGAGACTGTTGGCTTGCTGCAAGGGCCGGTCAGAGACTGTTGGCTTGCTGCAAGGGCCGGTCAGAGACTGTTAGCTTGCTGGAAGGGCTGGTCAGAGACTGTTAGCTTGCTGGAAGGGCTGGTCAGAGACTGTTAGCTTGCTGGAAGGGCCGGTCAGAGACTGTTGGATTGCTGCGAGGGCCGGTCAGAGACTGTTGGCTTGCTGCAAGCGCTGGTCAGAGACTGTTGGCTTGCTGCAAGGGCCGGTCAGAGACTGTTGGCTTGCTGCAAGGGCCGGTCAGAGACTGTTGGCTTGCTGCAAGGGCCGGTCAGAGACTGTTGGCTTGCTGCAAGCGCTGGTCAGAGACTGTTGGCTTGCTGCAAGGGCCGGTCAGAGACTGTTGGCTTGCTGCAAGGGCCGGTCAGAGACTGTTGGCTTGCTGCAAGGGCCGGTCAGAGACTGTTGGCTTGCTGCAAGGGCCGGTCAGAGACTGTTGGCTTGCTGCAAGGGCCCGTCAGAGACTGTTGGCTTGCTGCAAGGGCCCGTCAGAGACTGTTGGCTTGCTGCAAGGGCCGGTCAGAGACTGTTGGCTTGCTGCAAGGGCCGGTCAGAGACTGTTGGCTTGCTGCAAGGGCCGGTCAGAGACTGTTGGCTTGCGTGTAAAGCCACATCTGCATGTCATACCAATACTGTATCTTGTGGTCCTACTCTAATCTATGGGGGTACTTAGACAGGGAGAGGGAGCGGCAGCAGTAGAAGGCAACCAGGCATTCCCCATGCACATCTGCTGACAGGATGAGAGAGCAGAGGGATGAGCTCATCAGTCTGCTGCTGTTTCCTTCATTGTGCACTCATAGACAGGGGGTGGGTTGGTGACAAGTTGCATAACTGCAGTAAAGAAAAATAAGGTCTCCTGAGCTGAGTAATTTTCAGGACTGGATGGACAAATACAAATCCTTTTTTGACAAGTAAAATCACTCCTGTACATGCATTTTACAACTGTACATTTTTTTTGCCTTGAGTTCAGCGTTGAGACTTTTTGATGTTTTTCAAATTTCAGGAGAAGCTTGAGCATCATTACTCGCAGAGCTACAAGCAGGTGTCCCTCCTGGAGGATGAGCTGAGCCGCGCTCGCAATATCAAGGACCAGCTTCACAAGTATGTGAGGGAACTGGAACAGGCCAACGATGACCTGGAAAGAGCCAAACGGTGAGCTGTGCAAAGATTTCCTGTGGGGTTTTCATTGAAAAGTGATTTGTAAACGCTCAATTAATTTTTTTTTTATATATATTCTCCGGTGGTGACCAATTACCACCAAAAGAAAGCTCTATTTGTGCATAAATTGAGTTTTGGTACAGCGTTGCATGGCGGCACAATTACCAGTTAAAGTAGCGCAGTGCAGAATGTCAAAAAAATAAAAGGCCTGGTCATGAAGAGGGTAAAATCTTCCGAGGGTGGTGATTTTAGGCTTCATCCACACGGCTGTAAATGGACATATAGCATACAATGCGACTGTATATTCTCTCTGCTGGGAGTGACATGCGGGGGGGTATAACCACCAGCGGTCAGACTGTAACCCCCCCATTTCCCCCCACACACCCACCCATGCTGATCACACAGAATACCATACTGTAATACCATTATAAATGAAAAATGAGTACACCCAAAACCCATGATGCCAAAAACTCCACACCCATATATCTGCCCCTAGGACTAAAGATTTACTAAAGACAGAAGCAATAATCAGCCTGGCGGAAAGAAAAAAAAAAAACAAAAAAAACCACAACAGATACTTACAGTACACATACCTTCTATAAACATACCAGCACCACAACTATGAGGAAATATGCAAAACTCCCCACCTTTCCCAGGAGGCACCACTCCTATTATATTATATGGGTGATTTGTATATTTAGGAGCTGTAAATGTTCAGTTTGTGGTGTTCTATTTTTGCCATTTTGTTGCAATGCTTCCTCCTATGTGATTATGCAACTAGGATGTGTGAATCGCCCCCGACTTGGCTGACTTTTCAGCTGATGTTTGGGGTTAAATAAAAAACAACAAAAAAAAAACTGTGTTCCGTTAGAATCGACGACCCGTCAGATTAGGTAACGGAAATGACGTTCTGTCAACTGTGCATGCGTTCCAGGTTTGCTCATCTGACAGAACACCTGCAGTCAGAAGAAGGCGGCGGACATCTTATTACACCCAGCTACATCTTGCATTTCACAATAATTTTAGCAATAAAGTGAGTATATATATATATATATATATATATATATATATATATATATATATATATTGATATCAGTGATACAATTTTTTTTAATTTTTTTTTTTGAAAGCCTAAAGGTTTAGCACTGAGCAGTGCAGGGTGTACCAACATGGCCTCCGCCACCTTCCTACTGCCGGGGGTGTGCCAACATGGCCTCTGCCACATTCCTACTGCTGGATGTACCAACATGACCTCCGCCACCTTCCTACTGCTGGGTGTACCAACATGACCTCCACCACCTTCCTACTGCTAGGTGTACCAACATGACCTCCGCCACCTTCCTACTGCTGGGTGTACCAACATGACCTCCACCACCTTCCTACTGCTAGGTGTACCAACATGACCTCTGCCACCTTCCTACTGCTGGGTGTACCAACATGGCCTCTGCCACCTTCCTACTGCTGGGTGTACCAACATGACCTCCGCCACCTTCCTACTGCTGGGTGTACCAACATGACCTCCGCCACCTTCCTACTGCTGGGTGTACCAACATGACCTCCACCACCTTCCTACTGCTAGGTGTACCAACATGACCTCTGCCACCTTCCTACTGCTGGGTGTACCAACATGGCCTCCGCCACCTTCCTACTGCTGGGTGTACCAACATGGCCTCCGCCACCTTCCTACTGCTGGGTGTACCAACATGGCCTCTGCCACCTTCCTACTGCTGGCGTTCAGCTTCTTTCAAAATGTAACATCAAAACAGTATCACAGATGTCATTATACTATATTTATTTATATCCGCTCACTTTTTTGCTAAAATGACTCTGAAATTGAAGATGTAGCTGGGTGTAGTAAGATGTCCGCATCTTCTTACTGCAGGTGTTCTGTCAGATTAGCAAACCTGGTTAGCGGTGGAACACATGCGCAGCCGACGGAACCTCACTTTTGTTACCTAATCTGACGAGTTGCCGATTCTGACGGAACGCCAGAAAATCACTGCAACGGACGGCGCTACTTCATTGAACTCAACTAGCTTCCGGGTCCCGTGTTAAACATCCGGCTTGATGCATTGTGAACACAGGAGGTCGGCTGCTTGGAAAGGGCACCATTCAGAGAATGCTTTACATATCCTAAATGAAGGTGGAGAGGCGGGGCAGTGACACTTTTGTCCGATCAGAGAACGCTTTGTATCCATTCAGAAAAATGCTTTCTCTGTGTGTTGACAGTGCCGGGCAGCCAACCTCCTTTGTTCAGAATGCATAAAGCTGACCACTCAGCACAAGACCCAGAAGCTAGTGGAGATCACTGGAGTAGCGATGTAATAGCAGCGATTTTCCAGGGGCATGGATCAGGTACGGTATATACTTTGTTAGATTGGTCTAAGCTTGACCCGTGTAACGATGTAAAAATTTACCATACCTGGAATTATTCTTAAAACTACCTGCTGACCGTTCACAGTAATACTGCGAGTGGGCGGCATGTGTAGGCACAATCACAAAGCTGTATGTAGGACCTGTCTTCTGGGTTAGGCGGCGCGCTTGCGCACGCCCCTTGCCGCCCCGTGCTGTGGTTGGAGACCGCACGAGTTTGGCAGCTGATTTCAGCCAATGATTTTGGCTGAACTCAGCTGATCGTCTGTTTACAAACGCACAGCAATCTGCATGCATAAGAACGATGATCTGGCTGTTTCTTCTCCCTGCAAAGCAGGGGAAAAAAAGCTAGATACAAAAAATAAAAAAAAGCGTGCCTGTTTTGTATTGTTGTGCTTCATCATATGACACTATTACTCTCTAATAAATGTATTTATATTTAGTATATCCACATGAAAGTGGTGCAGATATGTTTATAGAGGGTATCCGGTATCTTTAAAGACATCAGAAATCTTGTAGCGGGCAGAGGAATGGCATTGCTCACAATGTAATCTCATTGTTTTGTAAATTGCTAAGGTAACATTCGATCTCCTGTTCTCAGGGCGACAATCGTGTCTCTGGAAGACTTTGAGCAGAGGCTGAACCAGGCCATCGAGAGGAACGCTTTCTTGGAGAGCGAGCTCGACGAAAAAGAGTCTTTGTTGGTGTCTGTACAGAGATTAAAGGACGAGGCGCGAGGTAGGATTTCTACTTGTCTCACAATATTTATTCTCTTGCCGTGAACACAATGGTTTATTGAACACGTTTTGTTTTTTTGTTTTTTTGTTTTTTTCCGCACACACCCAAAAGGTGTCACCTGAGATTAAGTTGTTCGCGTGATTCTAAAAATACATTTGGAAACTCTTTAATGAAAAAAAAAAAAAAAAAAATTAAAAATAACACCCGAACAACAAGACTAAGAAAAGACGAGGAGATGGTGCAATTCATGTCCCTGAAGGAGGGACAAATCTCCGGCATTAACTCTGCATTGTTTAAAGCCCAGCTAAAGTTTACTTCAAATCCATGTAATACATTCCAGGTGCATCAAAACAAGACTTTCTTTAGAAATCCGCCACAGATCTGTCTCCCGCCAGCAGGCTGCAATGAAGGGGGCTCTGCTGCTTGTGGGTCCGAAAGCCCCCCGCAATGTCAAACTTTTATAATTCTGCTCACAGCAAAAGTCATACTTCGTGGTCATCGGAGAACGTGGTGCCTTGCACTCGGTGTATTTTATGCCATGAGTGCTGATGTCATAAATTCAACACTCTCTGCATCATTAACCCTTTCACTGCCAAGGCTGTTTTTTTGTTTGTTTTTTTTTTGCACACGTGCTTAAAAAATCATTTTAGGCATTAAGTTTAGATAACCCCCCCAAACATTATATATTTTCTAATAACAGGCACCATAGAGAATAAAATGGTCCTAGTTCAAATTTTATGTGTGTCATGATCAGTGGCAGCTTGTGTGTTTTTTTTTATTTTTTTTATTTTTTTTTTGGGGGGGCAGCGACAAACAACTCGCTGTCTGCCTGTCGGTCCACTTACCCCATCTAGGCGGCGGGGATCAGGCAGCGGCGGACATCAGGGAGCGACGGGGATCGGGGCAGCGGCAGACATCAGGGAGCGATGGGGATCGGGATAGCGGCGGGGATCGGGGCAGCGGCAGACATCAGGGAGCGACGGGGATCGGGGCAGCGGCGGACATCGGGCAGCGACAGGGATCGGGGCAGCGGCAGACATCGGGGATCGGGGCAGCGGCAGACATCGGGGAGCGACGGGGATCGGGGCAGCGGCAGACATCGGGGAGCGACGGGGATCGGGGCAGCGGCAGACATCGGGGAGCGACGGGGATCGGGGCAGCGGCAGACATCGGGGAGCGACGGGGATCGGGGCAGCGGCAGACATCGGGGAGCGACGGGGATCGGGGCAGCGGCAGACATCGGGGAGCGACGGGGATCGGGGCAGCGGCAGACATCGGGGAGCGACGGGGATCGGGGCAGCGGCAGACATCGGGGAGCGACGGGGATCGGGGCAGCGGCAGACATCGGGGAGCGACGGGGATCGGGGCAGCGGCAGACATCGGGGAGCGACGGGGATCGGGGCAGCGGCAGACATCGGGGAGCGACGGGGATCGGGGCAGCGGCAGACATCGGGGAGCGACGGGGATCGGGGCAGCGGCAGACATCGGGGAGCGACGGGGATCGGGGCAGCGGCAGACATCAGGGAGCGATGGGGATCGGGGCAGCGGCAGACATCGGGGAGCGACGGGGATCGGGGCAGCGGCAGACATCAGGGAGCAGCGGGGATCGGGGCAGCGGTGGTCATCAGGGAGCAGCGGGGATCGGGGCAGCGGTGGACATCAGGCTGCGGCTCGGGCACCCCTAATGGACGGGGCTGCCACTGGTCATGATATTACTGCAAAGGTCTAGGAAACGCAACATTTCGGTAATGTTCTTTCTCTCTCTGTATGTGGATGACGGCACTGTAATAATTTTAATAAAAGAAGAACATCCACCTTTTTTTTCCTAATCGATATGCAGCTGTCACATGACCCGACTCTCTCCCAGCCTGTCTTCAGGGAAACATAACCAGGAGGAGCTTCTAGTCCTCTGCAGCTGGTCACATGATTAAAAAAAAAAAAGCCTATTAAAGCGGTAGTAAAGCTCGCTTTGTGGTTTTTACCTATAATAAAGCTTACCTGTAGTTAAAATGAAAATCTCCTAAACGTTTAGGAAGATATTCACCATGGATGCAGCCGGTGACATCACTGGTTCATGGCGTTCTGCAAGTATGCCGGACCTTCAGAGCTTTGTGCCGGGACTAAGTGATGTCATTGCAGCTCCGCCCAGTCATACAGCTGGAGTTCGCGAACCCGGAAGAAAGACCATGGGGGGGGTGGAGATGTCAGCCATCAGCGGTGATCAGGCGCCACTGGAAGACTTTGTTCCAAGGTAGGTATTTCCTAATGTGCTAGTATGCAATGCAAACTAGCACAATATGCAATTGCCTTACAGGTGTGTTTTGTTTTTGTTTTTTTCTTGCCTTACAGGTGTGTTTTGTTTTTGTTTTTTTCTTTTCATATCGTGGTTTACTACTGTTTTAATTATTATTAAGCAGCTGTTTTAAATTGTCCTACAAATATATATTTGAAATCAAATCTTTATGATTTTTTTTCGCAGTAACATGGTGCTGGCGGATTTCTGCCAGGTTGTGCCATGCTTCTTCCATCCTTTGTCTTAGAATAAGAGGGAGGTGAAGCCATCATTAATCCACATGTAATATCCCGCCCCCCATTGTGTTTATCTGGTTAGTGGGCATGGAGGAGGAGTGAGTGGGCTGTCCTTTACCACTGTGTATACGCCCACATGTGTGACTCTATAGTCACATGGGCTGCTCAGATGTGATAGAGGGAAATGCTCAGCATAGAAACTCACTGAAAACTGAGCATGTGCAGAGCTGACAACAACACTCTGTAAAATCCCGAGCTGAATTGGGGACATGGACAGAAGGGGGAGATAGAGAGCAGCAGGATCATCCAGGGTTTTTGCAGAATACAGAAAAGGAATCTGATAGTGATGAGTATGAACAGCCTGGAATACATCAGGGATATGTAATTAGTGGGCCTCCAGCTGTTGCAAAACTACAAGTCCCATCATGCCTGTGCCTCTGGGTGTGATGCTTGTGGCTGTCAGAGTCTTGCTATGCCTCCTGGGACTTGTAGTTCTGCAACAGCTGGAGGTCCGCTAATTGCATATCCCTGGAATACACCATTTATTCATTGTTTAGCGTTGAGAATCTCATAATAATTAGCGGTTGTGATATAGACGCACAGAGTGTCGCTGATCATCCCCCATGACTGACGATCTGTTGCCCTTCTCTCTCTCTGGCGCTCCCGTCGATCACATTGCTGTCACATTCGCCGGCTCGGCTCACACTGGGCCGCCATCCAGACAAAGAGGATTATTTGTGTTTTCAGGAAAGTTTTAACAGATGGCTCTTTCATCATCTAAGGCTCTTCAGAGAAAGCCTTCCATGTAATTACACAAGGGGGGCAAGTTGTGGATCTTTTTTTTTTTAATTGTGTTTTTTTTTTTTCTCGGCAGATTTAAGGCAGGAATTAGCCGTACGTGAAAGACAGACGGACGGGAGAAAATCCGCTCCGAGTTCTCCGACTTTGGATTGCGAGAAGACCGACTCGGCCGTCCAGGCGTCCCTGTCTTTACCCGCCACGCCCGTGGGCAAAATCTCAGACAACAGTTTTACCTCTCCGAAAGGTCAGTGTGCCCCGCCTCCTTTGAGTAATGTCATCTCTTCATCGCAAGGCCGGAGGATAAAAGCGTGAAGCTGTCCCCCCTCCCCCCACCCCATCCCCCCTTTCCTTAACATGTAAATAAAAACGTTTAAATCTTTTTGTTTTTGTAACCTACCTTATTTGGGACCCAGTGATATCATCACTGGGTCTCTATGCCTTTCTATGCAGATCAAAGCTAGTGGGAGGAGCTGGCAGGGTTCTGTACATATTGAATGAACTAAAATCCAAGAATGAAAGGGGCGGGGCCAGGGACAGTCAGGCTGGGCAGGAAAGGCTAGATGATGCCGGACATCTTCCAGCCAGAAAAAGAGGCTTAAATTGATTGTAAAATCTTGTTATGTTTATAGAAAAAAAAAAAATATGTTATACTTGCCTGCTCTGTTGCAGTAGATTTGCACAGGGAAGCCAAGATCCTCCTCTTTTTGAGAGGTAATATTGGTTGAGAGACTGAGCCGGCCGCTCCTGCCCCCTCCACAGCCCAGCACTCTAGTGAGCATGGGGGGAGGGGGGGGAGAGCAGAAAGCCTGAGCCCGCCCCCTCCACAGCCTAGCGCTCCAGTGAGCATGGGTGGCGGGGGGGTGTGAAGCAGAGACCCTGAGCCGCCCCCTCCACAGCTCAGCGCTCCAGTGAGTATGGGGGGGGAGCAGAGAGCCTGAGCCGGCCGCTCCCGCCCCCTCCACAGCCCAGCGCTCTAGTGAGCATGGGGGGGGGAGCAGAGAGCCTGAGCCCGCCGCCTCCACAGCCTAGCGCTCCAGTGAGTATGGGGGGCAGGGGGGTGGAGCAGAGACCCTGAGCCGCCCCCTCCACAGCTCAGCGCTCCAGTGGGAGTGGCAGAGCAGAGAGCCTGAGCCGCCCCCTCCACAGCTCAGCGCTCCAGTGAGTGTGGGAGTAGCAGAGAGCCTGAGACGCCCCCTCCACAGCTCAGCGCTCCAGTGAGTGTGTGAGTGGCAGAGCAGAGAGCCTGAGCCGCCCCCTCCACAGCTCAGCGCTCCAGTGAGTGTGGGAGGGGCAGAGCAGAGAGCCTGAGCCGCCCCCTCCACAGCTCAGCGCTCCAGTGAGTGTGGGAATGGCAGAGCAGAGAGCCTGAGCCACCCCCTCCACAGCTCAGCGCTCCAGTGAGTGTGGGAGTGGCAGAGCAGAGAGCCAGAGCCGCCCCCTCCACAGCTCAGCGCTCCAGTGAGTTGGGAGTGGCAGAGCAGAGAGCCTGAGCCGCCTCCTCCACAGCTCAGCGCTCCAGTGAGTGTGGGAGTGGCAGAGCAGAGAGCCTGAGCCGCCTCCTCCACAGCTCAGCGCTCCAGTGAGTGTGGGAGTGGCAGAGCAGAGAGCCTGAGCCGCCCCCTCCACAGCTCAGCGCTCCAGTGAGTGTGGGAGTGGCAGAGCAGAGAGCCTGAGCCGCCCCCTCCACAGCTCAGCGCTCCAGTGAGTGTGGGAGTGGCAGAGCAGAGAGCCTGAGCCGGCCGCCCCCTCCACAGCTCAGCACTCTAGTGAGTGTGGGAGTGGCAGAGCAGAGAGCCTGAGCCGCCCCCTCCACAGCTCAGCGCTCCAGTGAGTGTGGGAGTGGCAGAGCAGAGAGCCTGAGCCGGCCGCCCCCTCCACAGCTCAGCACTCTAGTGAGTGTGGGAGGGGCAGAGCAGAGAGCCTGTGACTGATGGTCACCAGCTCTCTGCTCACGGAGCTCCATTAACATTAATACTTCCATACTTTTATGTTTTGACAAGCTGGTTGGTCATAATGCACAGATTCTGTGTGCACCAGTTTTAGTAAATCCCCCCCCCCCCCTATAATTGTTGGGGGCCCTTCCTATACTCTGGCTTTCAGACGTTGGGTAGTTTAGTAGGCTTTAGGAGTTCTGAGCAATGAAATGTTGTGGCTCCTTATTCACTTTAAATGATCAGGACACCTGAGATCTGCTGCGTTATGAACATGACATCTTATTTCCACGTATTTATCTGTGTGAGGTCACCCGGCTTATCGGGAATAGAAGATTCTCAGCGCTCCTTCACAGATCTGAGATATTATTTAGTGCCGGTTCCCGGAGTTCATGCCAGAGTCCGGATCTTACCTTCCCTCCTGAGCAAAGTCCGGACTTTACTGTAAGATTGACGTTTTCTTCTTCTCTTAGGTATACCTAACGGATTTGGTACCACCCCCCTGACTCCGTCCGCCAGGATATCTGCACTTAACATTGTGGGGGATCTCTTGAGGAAAGTTGGTGTGAGTATAGACCTGTCATGTCCCGGCCCTCCCTCCAGATATACTGCTGACCATTGACAGTGATTGTACGCTGCTCAGTATTCTGTACGCTCTGTGTAATGCCTGTAATGTTTTTTTTTTTATGACACAAAAATGTATTTGGATTAAAAAAAAAGCATTTGTAAAGGATAAAATTTCATTAAAAAAAAAAATCATATTTACCTGCTCTGTGTAATGGTTTTGCACAGAGCAGCTCCGATCCTCCTCTTTTGGGGTCCCCTGTTGTCACTCCTGGTCCCTCCCAGCCCCCCCCCCCCCATCAAGCCGATTGTTATAAGGCCGCTCATGTACGCTCACTCCTGGGCCCCGCCCCATACTCCCATCTCGCTGGCTGTGATTGACTGACAGCAGCAGGACCCAATGGCTCCCGCTTCTGTCTCTGAGCCTATGAGAAGAAAGAGAGCTGAGAGACCCTCTGCTCTCATGCACATTGCTGGATCGAGATCAGGCTCTGGTAAGTATTTGGAGGGGGGGGGGGGTGGACTGCTTGCAGAAGGTTTCTTACTTTAATGATTTCAAAAAGTGACAGCGGGTGCGGGGAGAGGATGCCCTGGCCCGCTGTCACAGGGAGGGAAGAGCAGCAGCAGGGGAAGAGCTGCAGATGCTGGAACATGATGCATTTTCCACCCTAAAAATGGGTGGAACATGTTCCAAAAGTGAACCTCTTCTTTAACCCTTTCACTGCCAGGTCGTATGGAACTGACAGCGGGGGGGGGGTTCACATACAATCTGGTGGCTGCAGCCACTGGGATTGTGTGTGAAACTGACAGACACAGACCCCCCCCCCCCCCCCCCGGCAATGTATTCATCTGCTTTCCTCTTCGGTGAGATGAAGCCAACTTTTCAGGCATCATCAAGATCAGCATCTACTTCCTGGACCAAGATGCCGACTCAGAATTGGAACATGTAAGTCCCTGTGCAATTCTTGGCTGCGTCCACAGATGTCTGACACAGACCCGCCACTGATGCAGTCTCTCCTTGTGACTTTCTACAAAGTTACGATGTACAGTCTGATCGCTGGGCAGACTAAGGAAATGCTTTTTTTTTTTTAAATCTTCTGCAGCAGACTGATGACATCTGATCTCAGCCTAGGAAAAGTCAGTGGACTGAAACTGCAGATGCTGGAACATGTTACATCTTCCACTCTAAAAACTGGTGGTACAGGTAACATGTTCCGAAAGTGAACTTCTCCTTTAACCTTTACAGTGCATATACAGTGGGGTCTGCTTAGGTTTTTTTGTGTGTAGAATAGGCAGTGAAATGAGGGGAACAGTGGACATCTAGATTTAAAGGGGTTGTAAACCTTCGTGTTTTTTCAGCTTAATGCATCCTATGCATTAGGCTGAAAAAAACACCTGGCAGTGTTGCGGCCTCACGATTGCCAATCAATGCAGCCTGATCAATGCCCATCTGCAGCCTCACCTCAGATTACTGCTGCCTCTGAGGGGACAGGGAGGGGGGCGGGACGAGCGCCATCAGATTACATATAGCGAGAATCTCCTGTTTACTTGGCGGCCTCTTTAATACAAAGTTCTATGATTGGCAGAACACTGGTCCAATGCCGGCCCAGGAGAAGGGACTTCCTATTACAGAGACCGCTGAGCAAACGGGAGATTCTCGCTGTATGTAATCTGATGGCGCTCATCCCGCCCCCCTCCCCATTCCCTCTTAGGCAGCCCAAATTGCAGTATCAGAGTATAACACGCCCGCACTATTTGCATGTTATACGCCAATAAATACAGGAATAATAATAATTCCGCCTAATTAAGAGCTGTGGAGTTGTGGATCCTATGTTTTGCTGGTAACCTGCTTGCTTCTCCCTTCCCCCACAGGCCTTAGAATCCAAGCTTGCTGCTTGCAGGAACTTTGCCAAGGACCAGGCCTCCCGCAAGTCCTACGTCCCCGGGAGCCTGAACAGCAGTAACAGCAGCACAAGCAGCATAGTAAACAGCGGAACAAAGTACACCCACCCGGGGCACACATCCTTCTTCGATAAAGGGTGAGCGGAAACGTGGGGATGTCTGCCCACTCAGCATAATGTAAATAGAAGGTGTTCTGTGGTCACCGCTTCACTTGTCGGCCTCTTCCCTTTCTGTCTTTCATATTTTGATTTTAATCGACTGTTCACTGCTCCTGGATTGGCGATCACTGGCTTGTGACAAGCATGTGTCAGACCGGTGCTTTAAAATAAGACAATATTTCAAGAGGAACTAAACCTAAAGTTGTCTGGTACCACGGCAGGGCAAAACTCATGTCTGGCCAATATCCTTCAACCCAAAGACGTCCGTTCTCAAGGATTCTCTCTATACTCTGCCGTTCTTCTGTCATTCAACCGAAAGAAAATTGCTTGATGGCTCTGCGGGGGGGGGGGGGGCGGGGGATCCCTGACGTGGAGCCATTGTGGAGGTGGGGGAAGCCGTCCCCACCGGAAGAACACAGTGATTACTGTCAACGGTAACAATCTGACAGGCTGGTTGTACCCAAGTTGATCGATCGCTTTGTATGCACCGACACTATATTTTGCAGCAGATGGAAGGTAGGGAGGTGGGCTTTAGGGCCCATTCACACTGCATGTGACTCGCACAGGAACGCCATGCGGTTCTTGTGCGATTCATATGCAGTTCTGTGCAGTGCGATTTCAGCCCCATTCATTTTGAGTAGGCTGAAATCGCACTGAACCGCACCAAAAGTAGTGCATGGATTGCGTAGTACGTTTTGCACCGTGTGATCTGGTGCGGGCAAATGCACCGTGTTTGCGACCTGCGTTTGGGGTGGTGTTAACTTTGCACTGACACCCGCCGCAGATTGCAAGGGCAGTGCGATTTGGAATGCGGTGCGGGAAACTGGCATGGAATGTAGATTGCCTGGTATTCTAGTGTGAATGGGTCCTTTTAAAGCGGAAGTCCGCCCACCACTGCAAGTATTAAAAGCCAGCATCTACACATACTGCAGCTTCTCACTTTTAATATTAGGACACTTACCTGTCCTGGAGTCCAGCGATGTCGGCACTGCAGCTGATTTTTTTTCCATCGGCTGGTCGGGTGCTGCTGCCGCCACCATTGCTGGTAAGGGAACCTGGCAGTGAAGCATTACAGCTTCACGCCGGGTCCCTAGTAAGCATGCGTGATGTACCGCTGCGCACTCCTACTGGCCCAGCGGCGGGGAAAGGAGGAGGAGGGAGCCAAGCAGCTGATGTAATTTTGCTGCGGCCCATTCTCCCGGAAGTGGGGACAGGGTACCTGAGATAGATATCTGCCCCCCCCCCCCCCTCCCCGAAAAGGCGCTAAACGTGACACTGAAGGGGGGGTGGGGGGAGAGACAAATGAGCGGAAGTTCCACTTTTGGGTGGCGCTCCGCTTTAAAATCAATGGGCTAGGTCAGTGATGGTGAACCTTGGCACCCCAGATATTTTGGAAGTACATTTCCCATAATGCTCACCTACACTGCAGAGTTCATGAGCATCATGGGAAATGTAGTTCCAAAACATCTGGGGGTGCCAAGGTTCACCATCACTGGGCTAGGTGATGTGGGGGGTCTCTTTATGGAAAGAACGGAAAATTTGGCCTACAGCAGCCAGATTTCAGTTTCTAAGAAGCTCCCAAAAATCGCACTGCCGTGTGCTAAACACTTCCCGGGGTTAGTTGCCCCCCATTTTTATAGTATTTTCACCTTTTTTTTTTTGGTTTAGTTTTCCTCTTTTAAATATTGTTGATTTATTTTATTGAGAGACACTTTGTATGTTCTTATCTTTGTGTCCTCGGCAGATTTATCACTAGTTGGTGTCTTTTTTTGGATAAGCGTTTATTTCCTTTCAGCCTCCCTCGTGATCAGGTAAGTGAAGGTCGGCTGGAGGTCCAGGTGGGCCGGAATAACGTTTTTCTCTCTTTTCCCCCCACTAGGCAGGAAAAGGTCATTTTCCCCACGTTGTTTATGGGTAATTGAACATAGCGATAAGGTTGCATGCTGGTGTTCTGCCTCTGGGTGACTTAACGTGAATCCATCCTTTCTCCACATCGGCCACACTAACTGCATGGCGGGGGAGGGGGGGGCGCCTCTCTGCCGCTTATCCTGTCCAAACTCCAGGGCATTTTTTTTCTTTTTCTGTGGGGTCGGCGTGTTATGAGCATCGAGCTTTCATGGCGATGCTCAGGATGCTGAGACGACTATTAAAGACGTACTCGATTAATCTAGGAAGTTGGAAAGGAACTAACGCGTTTTACTGTTAACGTTGTGATATGATGTCTTTTGCTCGTGTAAATTTATGGGCACAAAAGATTAAAACCGAACGTTCAGATTAGGGGCCGGTTCACACCACACTTTCTGTTTTCCGGATGCGTTTTATGCATTTGCATTTCTACATGTGTTTTTGATACGTTCCGGTGCATTTTTTTTTTTTTCCACCCCTCTTTTTTTTTTTTTTTTTTTTTTTTACCTTCATCTCAGTTCAGGACGGGCACTTCTGGTGTATTTACATGCATTATGCCATTTTCCAATTGCCTTCCATGCAAAAAAAAGCAGCATGTTTTACTAGGGCCATTGAAATGCATGGAAAACGCTGTGCATGCATTTTTGAAAACGCACTGGACTGCATCTCGTGTGAACTAACCCAAAATCCTTTAAACAAGTTCCAGGTGTGAAAAGTCTCACAGCCTGAGTAGAAAAGCCTTTCCCCTTCCAGCTTGATACAGAGAAGGTCATTTGCTGTGTATGTGTGGAAGCAGTGGACTCTCTGCAGAGGTCTGGCACACCCTGCACCCCTGCATGGAGACAGACTTTTTTTTTACTCTGCAATCAGCATAGTTCATACATCCTGCTGATTGTGTCAGACCTGCAGAGAGACTGGGAAGGGGGTGTGTCAGACCTGCAGAGAGACTGGGAAGGGGGTGTGTCAGACCTGCAGAGAGACTGGGAAGGGGGTGTGTCAGACCTGCAGAGAGACTGGGAAGGGGGTGTGTCAGACCTGCAGGGAGACTGGGAAGGGGGTGTGTCAGACCTGCAGGGAGACTGGGAAGGGGGTGTGTCAGACCTGCAGGGAGACTGGGAAGGGGGTGTGTCAGACCTGCAGGGAGACTGGGAAGGGGGTGTGTCAGACCTGCAGAGAGACTGGGAAGGGGGTGTGTCAGACCTGCAGAGAGACTGGGAAGGGGGTGTGTCAGACCTGCAGAGAGACTGGGAAGGGGGTGTGTCAGACCTGCAGAGAGACTGGGAAGGGGGTGTGTCAGACTGCAGAGAGACTACTGCTTCCACAGAGAGCAAGTATGCATTACAGCATGCTGGCAGGGGGCAGGCTTTTCTACTTATGCTGTGGCTGACTTAAATAAAAACATCTGCGCTGCATTTTGCAAAGCAATTGCGGGGTGTCGTTTAACTTAACATGCACTTCACAATCGGTTCGCATGGACAGGTTGCGATTTTAGTTGCGGCACCAAATCCGCAGTGGATTTGCTGTGAATTCGCATCGCGTCTAACCCAGAATTAATGTGGAAGTTTTGGGGCCTTAAAAAAAAATAAATAAATAAACGTTCTGTCCGTATTTAATTTGCTTGTCTGATCTTTCTGTGTCGTCTTTATTGGGCAGGTGGAGGATTTGTCTTAACATTGTGAGTCGCAAAGTTTCTCGGCAGCCCTGTATAATGCACGGGTGACGCGGCGGTGATAACGGTGACGGGGGGGGTGCCTTATTGTTGGCATTTGGGTCGGCGTGTCGGTTATTTAAAGCATAAAGTGACAGGTATTTTCCCTTTTCTCTCACATGTGTGATGTAGTGGATTGTTACAGGCGGGACGCTGTGCGGTCGCTGGAGCAGCGCTTTCCAGGAGCTTTACCTTCCCCCTATCACCCCAGACTGATAAGCGGGACGTATATGACATGGTAGGAAAGGGTAGGTCTCCGTAGTCACTTCCTTCTCACCTCCCGGCTGATGTCAAGACCTTCCTTCATCTCGTATGTTTTGTTTCTCTAACAATAGCTGGAAGCGCAGGGTAAGCGGAGTGTCAGCTCTGCAGGGTAGTCTGGATAAATTTAATTGCACGCCAATGTCTTTGTTAGAGTGCCGGGTTAGCCGCATAGCTATGGGAAGATTGCGATTTTTTTCTGGTGTAGCGAGTCTGCAGTCTGCTCGGCATCAAGAACGCACAACTGACCACTCATACATTACCCGTC
This sequence comes from Lithobates clamitans, assembly GCA_037952925.1. Lineage (NCBI taxonomy): Eukaryota > Metazoa > Chordata > Amphibia > Anura > Ranidae > Lithobates > Lithobates clamitans. The sequence continues at coordinate 248,063 of JBBGZY010002346.1, read as the reverse complement.
TGCTCTGCTATAGACACATCGGGGGAGGTTTACTAACGCTGGAAAGTGCCAAATCTGATGCAGCTCTGCATAGAAACCTAATCGGCTTCCAATTTTTTTTTTTTTTTTTTCTTTTGTAAAAGCTTAATTGAATAAGCTGAAGTTGGAAGCTGATTGGTTTCTCTGCAGAGTTGCACCAGCTTTTGCACTCTCCAGTTTTAATAAATCAACCCCACTGTATGTGATCCAATATGTAAGAAAAAAAAGTGAGAGCGCCTCCCCAATGGTCATACAGCCCAGGAAGGCTTTAAGACCCCCTTTCACGCTGAAGCGCTGCTAAAGCCCCGGTCGTTTTTACGGTGCATTTTTTAAGGTCACGCGTGACGGTGACCACCTGGTTTTTGGTTCTATAGACTTCAGTGGATCAAAAGCGTGTATTTAAAAATGCAAAATGCACCTGCAACCTGCATAGGTGTGAATCGGGCCTAAGAGAGCAAAAATGTTACTTTTTTTAATCACTTTTAAGGCTGGGTATACACCGATAGTTTTTGTTCGCTCAGCTGGCAGTCTGCACGAAAAAAATAAATAAAAATTAAGCAGATGAGTGAGGTGGATGGAGAAATCCTTCCTGCTGTGCCATTCCGTTCTGACAGCGGGGCTCCTATGCTGTCAGAATACACTGGTCAGCAGCTGCCGCTGATCAAATGAAATTTTTCGTTCAACAGAAGTCGATCTACACATGGAGATCAAAATTCGGCCGGCCTGTGCTGAACCAGCCAAATTTTGATCAGTCCGTACTAGGGTTGTCCCGATACCACTTTTTTAAGACCGAGTACAAGTACCGATACTGTATTTTCAAGTACTCGCCGTGTTTTTTTGTTTTTTTTTTACAATGCTTTCCTTTTTTTTTCTTTTTTTTTTTTTTTTTTTTGGGGGGGGGGGGGGAGTGGACAGTGTGTGTGTTTTTTGTTTTTTTTGTTTTTTGTTTTGTTTTTTTTTAATTATTTTTTACAAATTTTTTTGTTTTTTTTATTATTTATTGCAATACTTTGTGTGTCGTGTTTTCTGAGATCTCCCCCTTGAGACAGAGAAAGAGACGGAGGATAGAGATTTCCCAGTCCCTTTCTCTGCAGCCTCAGCTGCACTGAAAATGAATGGAGAGAAGACAGCGGCTCCTCTCTGTTCATAAACTGACACATCGTAATCACAGGAGATTACAATGTTTCAGTTATGTGAATGGACAGAGTCAGCTGACTCTGTCCATACAGAAAAGGAAGGAGGAGGACATGGAGGGGGACAGCAGAACGGAGGGGGCATGGAGGAGGATGCAGTGACAGTCAGCGGTGATCGTGTGTGGGGGGAGTTACAAGCACCGATCACCGCTGTATAGATTTCACTAAAGCAGCTGAAAGCCGCTGGGGGAGAGGCTTGTAACTCCCCCACTCACCGATCACCGCTGACTGTCCAGGTATCGGGTGAAGCATGGGGAGCATTTGCCTGAGTACAAGTACTTGGGCAAATGCTCGGTATCGGTACCAATACTAGTATCGGTATCGGGACAACCCTAGTCCGTACCCACCTTAGATTTTCTTATTCAGATGCCGTGAATGCAACGTGCAGACAAAAAAAAAAGCTCTTTATGCATTCTAAATTATGTTCATAACTCCAGAATACACTCTGCACAGGAAATACAAGCCATATAAAGGGTGTATACAGTAGTGCTAACAACGCTGGTGTGTAATTCTATTAATCCGAAGTGTGATCTTATCGGCAGAGCTGGTTTCTCTGCAATAATAATTCAAGGATCTCTTTTATACAACCTCGCTCTCTGCGTATGACTGCCATGTGAATAAGTCTGGGCGGAGCGGCCCATTAATAGGATTAGCAAGTTATAACAAAGCCCGACTATGCAGGCGGCGGAGTACCGTCAACGTGACCAGCCTGTAACTTTTTTTTTTTTTTATTCCAGCCGAAGTGTTTGTGACGCTCGGTCTTATTTCCACCAAGGGGACAGCTGGTCTTCTATCCAGAATCGCAGGCAGGGAGCCTTATATGTCTTATCCCATTAAAGTTATGTCATTGCCTGCAAGAAGCTCACAGGGCTATAGAAGGGCCAATAGAGAAAATCGCATAGCTTTAAAGCAGGTCTAAATCCAATCACTAAAATCGCAGAGAAGCTTTCACATGCTTATGGCGTTTGTTTCCAGTCTTCTTTTTTAAATCTGCAGCTTTTCAGATATTTTGTGAAGTTCCTTGTTCAAGCTCATCCTGTTAAGGGGTGACTGTTAGAAACCATGAAATCAGACCGAGACAGAAGTACAGTTAAATCACACTTGTTTAATAATAAAAGTAAATAGAACAATCGTAGTCAAAACATAGCCAGAGTTCAGGAACTGGAACGGATAGTCAGACAAGCCAAACGCCAGGGAGCCAGAGATGAGCGTAGTAAAACGGCAAGTAGCATCTGGAGCCAGAAGGGATGTCGGCCAAGCAAATCTTTTAACAGGAATGCAGGAGATAGTCTCTGTGATGTTGACCAAGGCGAAGGCAGAGATCCTCTGGACTGCACGGCTTAAGTAGGCAGGACTGATGAGCAGGATAACATCAACAGGTGAGTAACTGTGGAGAGAGATAGGAGCTGGCAATTAGCCGACAGCTGATCGTCCAACTCAGAGAAGGAAGGGCTGAGCCCAGCCCTGACGACTACATCAATACCCTTTTTTTTTTCTTTTTTTATCGGCGAGTATGAGTACCTTTTACTTTGAGTCAAATACTCGCCGATACTTTGTGGTCCAATTTGCGTCCATACAAAATGAATGGGCGCTAATCGCACTGCTAAGAATTGCATGCGAATCTTATGCAATTTCCCGCACCGCTCCGGTGTGAACCCGGGCTTATCGCAGGGATTTTGAGGCTGAGTTCACACAGAAGCGGTGCGGGGGAAACCTCCCTGCATGACGGGTTTGGGCTCCTCCTGTCTCTCCGATGGATTTGTGTGTGTGTGCGCCACTCGGGCTCGATGGTAAGGAATAAATGCTTCCGCTGTACCAGAATGCTGCAATGCCCCGCTGTCAGACGCCAAAAAGCCTCCTCGCCGGTCTGGGGGGATTTGAAATCCCTGCAGCTTTTCTCTCCTTTCCTTGCTGTGCTGACAGTATAGGCTAGAGAAATTCTGAATGGTCTGCAAGGTCCATGTGATGGTGCTGACCAATCAGAATCCCTGTAGTCTGTACTGTTGGGGGGGATGTGGGGAACAAAGCCATGGGAGAGGCAGGAGGAGCCCAATCTGCAGATGTTGGGAGCCGGAGCTGGTGGAGCTCATCATGCAGGGAGGTTTCCTCTCACTTCCTGTTTTGGCTGTGGGACAGGAAGTGAAGGGAAATTTTCCCCAACGGGACTCAGATGGCAAAAAAAGACAGGCGTTATAACCCTCCTTTTTTACTCCATCACTCACATTCTCTATAAAAATAACCTTAACTTACTGTCGTAAGTCATAAATGTCAACAGTCTTAGAAGGGGTTAAAACCCGGCTCTAAAGATTTGCGGCTGTAGAAGTGTCTGTACAGAAAGTATGACGTCTGAAGTTGTATTTCCTTCGATAATTGGCTCAGTGTTGTCCTCGTCTGTCTCTATTATAAGCTCTGTGACCTTGCTGCTTGCTTTGTTTATTGCATGTAGCAAGGCTGAGTTGCCAAGAATAAAAGATTGCAGGCTTTTTTATGCTTGTTTTACTTCAACAAGTTCCTGTGCTTTGTGCAGATTTTGTTTTGAAAAGGGTCTTTCACGTAAGAAGAGTGTCTGGTCTAGTCCAATACAAAGGCCTGTGAGCAAGGGGGCTCCCCCTATACTTTATAAATAAAGATCACCAGTTTATCGGGGGTATGGAGACCTATAGAGGAGGGGTTGTGGAAGAAAATGTTACCAACTATACCACCTTGAATTTTAATTAAACAAGGTCCAAATCTCAGCCCCATCAGTGTGTCCCCCTTACGTCGGTGCCTGCTTCGGTGTGTCCCCCCCCCCCTTACGTCGGTGCCTGCTTCGGTGTGTCCCCCCCCCTTATGTCGGTGCCTGCTTCGGTGTGTCCCCCCCCTTACGTCGGTGCCTGCTTCGGTGTGTCCCCCCCTTACGTCGGTGCCTGCTTCGGTGTGTCCCCCCCTTACGTCGGTGCCTGCTTCGGTGTGTCCCCTCCCTTTACGTCGGTGCCTGCTTCGGTGTGTTTCCCCCCCCCCCTACGTCAGTGCCTGCTTCGGTGTGTCCCCCCCCCCCCTACGTCGGTGCCTGCTTCTGTGTGTCCCCCCCCCTTACGTCGGTGCCTGCTTCGGTGTGTTCCCCCCCTTACGTCGGGTGCCTGCGCTGGTGTGTCCCCCCCCTTACGTCGGTGCCTGCTTCAGTGTGTCCCCCCCCCCCCCTTACGTCGGTGCCTGCTTCGGTGTATCCGCCCCCCTTACGTCGGTGCCTGCTTCGGTGTGTCCCCCCCCCTTTACGTCGGTGCCTGCTTCGGTGTGACCCCCCCTTACGTCGGTGCCTGCTTCGGTGTGTCCCCCCCCCCTTACGTCGGTGCCTGCGCCGGTGTGTCCCCCCCCCCCTTACGTCGGTGCCTGCGCCGGTGTGCCCCCCCCCCCCTTACGTCGGTGCCTGCGCCGGTGTGTCCCCCCCCTTACGTCGGTGCCTGCGCCGGTGTGTCCCCCCCCCTTACGTCGGTGCCTGCGCCGGGTGTGTCCCCCCCCCTTACGTCGGGTGCCTGCGCCGGTGTGTCCCCCCCCCTTACGTCGGGTGCCTGCGCCGGTGTGTCCCCCCCTTACGTCGGGTGCCTGCGCCGGTGTGTCCCCCCCCCTTACGTCGGGTGCCTGCGCCGGTGTGTCCCCCCCCTTACGTCGGGTGCCTGCGCCGGTGTGTCCCCCCCTTACGTCGGGTGCCTGCGCCGGTGTGCCCCCCCCTTACGTCAGGTGCCTGCGCGACCCCCTCCCTACAGAACACACCTCCCCCATCACAGGGTCAGGGGAAGGTGTTCTGTAGTCCTAGCACACTTGCTGGCCTGGTGTGACAACGCAGTTCCTCCTTAGTTACAGTGAACTGAGCGTTGTCATTCTAGCACAGGAAATGTGTTACGGGTTGGACTACCAGGCGAAACTATTGGAAAATTCCTTAGAGAAAACGAATGCAGTCAACACATCTAAGGACTGGTTAGCGGCAATATATTCTTGTTACGTTAGTAAGTACAGGCCGGCAACTCGACAGCTTCTCCATAGAAAATATTTATTTGAGCATTACAGCATAACAACATCCAAAAATCCTGACGCCTTTCGGCCTTAAGCCTTCATCAAAAGCGTTCTTAGATTTAGGTACGTCTGTGAAAGATGAATTCTGATTGGCTTTGCTGGGTACTGGGCTTCACTGAATAGACTCATCTGGTGTGTGGGGGATGGGGGAGGGTTATAATGAGACATTTCTGATGAATCTGAACTCTCTGCTCTCTGTGATAATTTGCATTTGTCTGTGACTTCATTCTAACAGAGCTCCTCCCCCTCCTTGTTTAGATTAAGCAGACCCCGCCCCTGAGGATGCAGCAATAAGCACAGCTTCTTCCCAGCCTGCGATGTCACTGCTCCCATCCTATAAATGGTTGTATGGCACTGGCCATTTATTCTCTGCATCCTTCTCACCTCCATTCTTCCCCTGTCCAGATACAAGTTTTTATGTCTGTTTACAAACGCTGTGTTAGAATGAAATTGCTGAATATTTGAACCTCTCCTTTTAGTTGGTGATCATAAGATTGACTGTATGATGTTTTATTGGTGGTGTGGATAATCAACTCCTATTGATCCTCCTCCAGTAACGGGATTGATGCATCTCTGAAAGGTTGGGAAGAACGTTTAGCAGTTCTTGGTCGTCTCGCTTTTGGGGGGACACAGCTAGTTGGGAAGTTGACCAAGGCCCATCGGGGGGGTGGGCACCACTGGTCCTCCTGTAGGGGGCCTGAGCGGCAGAGGGTTTGGTGCTGTGGGAGAGGTGGTGTGGTTGCAATTACAGAACGATGTGCCGTGTGTCTGTCTCCATACAGCAGCTGAAAGCCAGTTTCTCCCTCCCACCGACTTTCAGCTGCTGCAGGGAGAGAGACAGACGGCACATCTGTTCTGTAATTGCAACCACACCTCCCGGCCCTGTCACACTGATCCTTACCACTTCAGATTCCAGTTTGTGACCCCAACCCCCCCCCCCCCACACACACACAGCTCTGATGGCTTCCCTCTCCTGCTGGCTGCTGCAGGTACACAGGAATGTGACAGGATGGAGAGCTGTGGAAGGAGCCAGCAAATGCAATTTACCCGGCCCCTTCCTTTTCTGAATGGACACATTGAGTGATTGGTACTGATCTCTCCTCTGACCATTCAGAACTGAAAAATTAAAAAAAAAAAAATTTTTAGAAATTGTAATTGACACCAATGATGGGACACTATTCCTCCCACTGACACCAATGATGGGACACTATTCCTCTCACTGACACCAATGATGGGACACTATTCCTCTCACTGACACAAAATGATGGGGCACTATTCCTCCCACTGACGCCAGTGATGGGGCACTATTCCTCCCACTGACACCATGATGGGGCACTATTCCTCCCACTGATACCAATGATGGGGCACTATTCCTCCCACTGACGCCAGTGATGGGGCACTATTCCTCCCACTGACGCCAGTGATGGGGCACTATTCCTCCCACTGACGCCAGTGATGGGGCACTATTCTCCCACTGACGCCAGTGATGGGGCACTATTTCCTCCCACTGACGCCAGTGATGGGGCACTATTCCTCCCACTGACACCAATGATGGGACACTATTCCTCCCACTGACGCCAGTGATGGGGCACTATTCCTCCCACTGACGCCAGTGATGGGGCACTATTCCTCCCACTGACGCCAGTGATGGGGCACTATTCCTCCCACTGACGCCAGTGATGGGGCACTATTCCTCCCACTGACGCCAGTGATGGGGCACTATTCCTCCCACTGACGCCAGTGATGGGGCACTATTCCTCCCACTGACGCCAGTGATGGGGCACTATTCCTCCCACTGACGCCAGTGATGGGGCACTATTCCTCCCACTGACGCCAGTGATGGGGCACTATTCCTCCCACTGACGCCAGTGATGGGGCACTATTCCTCCCACTGACGCCAGTGATGGGGCACTATTCCTCCCACTGACGCCAGTGATGGGGCACTATTCCTCCCACTGACGCCAGTGATGGGGCACTATTCCTCCCACCAATGATGGGACACTATTCCTCCCACTGACGCCAATGATAGGACATTTTCTACTCCCAATGGCCACAGTCCGACCCCCTCAGTCTGAAGGACAATAAATTGGCCCCTTGTTTTAGAAAGTTTGGAGACCCCTGCCCTGGACTAACAGGACATTGGAACATTTAACCCTTGGGGAGGGGGGGGGGTTTAATCACATTCCCGGAGTTCAGCTTTACCTCTCCAGCATTTGTCAGATAGTGATTTCTTGATTTTTGGGGTGCCGACACTTTAATATAAAAATGTGTTTTTTCTTTTTATTGTGTCATTTGATATTTATGGGTGACTTTGCACCGTGTCGGCTCCCCGGTCTGTGGTTGGCATTTTTCTCACCCTGTTCATTGAGTAGTTGTGAATTCTCGGTGTAGTGACCCCCCCCCCGTCTTTTCTGTCCGCAGGGCAATGAACGGCTACGACCCTCCAGGCATCCATGGATCGCGGCCTCCGTCCCCGCCCGGGATGCTCCCGCTCAGTGTATGAACCGCAGGCGGCAGAGAGCAGACTTGTTGAACTTTTTATTCGTTGTCGTTTCTCTGCTGAAAGTTACAAAAAAAAAAGAACAAACAAAAAAAAAAAAGTCGCTTCGTTTTAACCTGTTCACTGCCTGAGAGAAGGGGGTGTGGCCTTCACGCAGGAAAAAAAGAAGAGGGTTCATCTCTGTTTACTTGAGCTGAAAACCTGAGGATGCGCAATATTAATCTCTGGCTGCCACCATCTTGGATGCTTCGTGACGCCACGGACGCCGCTTTACTTAACCCTCCCCCCCCCCCACCTTCTTCTCATGTCCTGGTTTGCTGTTGTGCTGTGGACTGGCTGTGGCAATCGTCTCCAAAGACAAGGGGCACAAGAATCATCATCGTTCCAAAGCGTCCACACCTCACTTGTTCCTCACGCTACGCCCGCGGGGGGGGCTTCCGACGCAGCAGGCGGATCACCGGGGACGGCAACGTGCGCCTCTCGCCTGCCAAGAAATGCAAACAAGCTTTGGGCGGGGAGGCGGGGCTTTACTGGTTCCCCCTCCTCCAAAAAAATATTCTTTCTATTCCTCTGGTTTCTCTTACAGGGTTCAATTTCACATCATAAGAATGTGTGTTGGTTGTTTGCTTTCCGTTCCCCTCTTCACCACCCCCCCCTTTTTTTTTTTTTAAAGGCCAACTCCAACCAAAAGTGATTTTCCGGTTTGCTGCAAATCGCACAGTTCTAGTGTTGGGATCACCCAGCAGGATTCCATACCATTGCAGCAGTATATACGTATACGCCAAGTAATGGTGTCACCCGGGGCTGCAAGACTTACCCGCCTTTGGAGGTTTATAAGAAACCCAGAGGCTCCCCCTGCAGGTGGGCTCTTAAAAAAAAAAAAAAAAACGCTTTTGGATGGAGGTGGCTCCCCCCGATACGGTTTCGTCAGTATAAGTTCTAAGGTGCCATTGATGTTTCCATGGCATATGATTCTTTCAAAGCTACTTGTTTGTGTTCTATCCTTTTACCCCCTTGTACTTGACACCCCGTGCCCCCCCTTTTCTGTGTAATTCCCATCCTAGTGACAACAAACTATTTTTTTTTTTTTTTTTGTGTGCACAATCCTCAAGATTGATACTGGTGGCTGTTCTATGGGCATTCTCACATGGTGTTAGCTTGCCCCACTATATATCAATTAATATATAGGGTTGCACGGATAGTTTTCTTTTTTATCAGCGAGTACAAGTACCGATACTTTTCGGTCAAGTAATCGGCAATACTGAGTAACAATACTGTGCAGTGCAATCTGCGTCAATACAAAAAAAAAAAATTGCGCAAATTGCCCTGCAAAGAATCGCTTGCAATTTCCTCCACCGCTCCTCTGTGTGTACAAAGGGATTAAAGCGCCATCTAGTGGGCAGTTATATATTAGATCTCGCGGTACATATCTGGTGGCAAATCGGGGCCGCTGTGGAGGAGTCCTGGCACCCTGTAGGTAGAGGCGCAGTGATGGTGGACCTCGGCACCCCAGGTGTTTTAGAACTACATTTCCCCATGATGCTCAACTACATTGAGTGCATGAGCATCGTGGGAAATGTTCCAAAACATTTGGGGTGCCAAGGTTCACCATCACTGCGCCTCTACCCACGGGGTCCCAGGACTCCTCCAGTGGCCCTGATTTGCTGTGCCAAGGTTCGCCATCACTGCGCCTCTACCCACGGGGTCCCAGGACTCCTCCAGTGGCCCTGATTTGCTGTGCCAAGGTTCGCCATCACTGCGCCTCTACCCACGGGGTCCCAGGACTCCTCCAGTGGCCCTGATTTGCTATGCCATGGTTCGTCAGCGCTGGGTAGGGCGAAAGTGATGTCGCCTTTTGGGGTGGACCTCTACATCTCCAGCGGCCCTGATTTTCTATCAGATATGCGCTGTGGGTTCTATAAAACAAATTTTAACTGCCCACTAGATGGCGCTTTAATCCCTTTCTATACACACACAGGAGTGGTGGGGGAAATAGCATGCGATTCTTTGCAGTGCGATTTGTGCCCATTCATTTTGTATAGACGCAAATCGCATCGGGAGCATTTGGGCCCGTACCGATACTCGCTCAAATGCTTGGTATCGGTGCACCCCTAGTCATTAATATTCATTGCTTGTCCCCTTATGCCTGTGCAGGCTCTTGAAGTATTTTGTGGATCCAGGTGCGCATGGCTGTTGCCATGAATGAACGAGTGATGGAGAGGGAATGCTGTGTCTATGGAAGGACCCTGTAGGTGAATTGGGATGGCTGAGGCCCTTTTTTCATACGGGTGGAGGGATCGGGACCGCCGGTCAGTTTTTCAGGCTGAACCCAATCAGAAACTCCATTATCTCCTATGGAGCGGCAGATGTAAACGGACGTGTGTCTGCTTAGACCTGCCGACATCCAATCCGCTAAAAACAGATGGATTGGGGTTTGTTCCCTGTTCGTCTAGCGGATCGGATTGGATGTAAGCAGACAGGCGGTCCCTTTACATCCGTCCGCCCATAGAGGATAGCGGGCCGTGTCTGTGTCCGCTCAGCGGGGTTCCGTCCAGTATGGGAGGGGCCTAAGGCTTCTGTTTTCTAATGGTAATGAGGAGCAATGTTGTCATTGGACACAGCAAATACTTCAACTCAAGAATTCCACATATGGATTTTTTTTATGCATAATTACATTGGTCCAGCTTTAAAAAATGTAACGATGCATATAGGATACCCGTGGAAGCTGGAAAACACATCGCTACTACACCGCTACTACAGTGATGTCCACTAGCTTCCGGGTCCAGTACCAAGCTGCATGGTGAACACAGGAGGTCAGTTGGCACCAGCCGCCATATAGAGATTGCTTTACATTTTCTGAGTGAATGCAAAGCTTTCTCTGATTGGACTAGGCGGAGAAGCGGGGCAGTGATGTCACACTCTCCACCTCGTCCATTTTGCATTCAGAAGTATTCGGTGAATGGCGTCTGCGGCGGTCAGCTGACCTCCTGTGCTCAGAATGCAGCAGGCCGGCTAATTGGCACAAACTCCTTTCAGAGAATATATTTGCATTCTCTGAATGCGTAATGGACAAAGTGGAGAAGCGTGACATCACTGCCCCACCTCTCCACCTGGTCCAATCATTGAAAAGCTTTGCATACACTCAGAACATTCAAAGCATTCTCTGAACGGCACCCGTGCCAAGTGGCCAGCCTCCTGTGCTCGCCTCTGAACCAAGCAAGTGGAGATGACTGTACTAGCGGTATCTACGTTGGTGATTTCCAACTTCTACAGGTACGGGTGGGGCCGCTGATAGGGCAGTACAACCGGCCCTGTGGTACTGGGCCCAGGCCTCATCCGCTAAACAGGGGGGCCCAGGGCAGCTTTATTGTTTATTTCTGCCTAAATTAATAAATGGATTTTTCTAGACCCCACCCCTACTTAAAGGGTAAGTTCAGCTTTACAGAAAATCTGTAAGGTGAACGTACACTGGACCCCACCCCCCACCACCACTGGTCCTGCTGCAGCTTAAGCCGGCAGTCACCCGCTAGGAGACATCGGATCGCCGCTTCCCCAGTCCGGGGATTTGAAATACCCGCCGTTTAATCTCCTAAACGTACCTCGTAAAGGTGCGTATAGGAGGCATTCTAATTGGTTGATGCTTTTACATGGAAGGCGCTGACCAATCAAGCCCGTCCTGTCAGCGCTGGAGAAGAAGAGAGAAAGCCGCGGGGGATTTCCCTGGACCGGTGTAGCGGTGACCCGATGTCTCCTATCGATCTCCTAAGTTCAGATTTTCTGTAAAGGTGAACTTACACTTTAAGTTGCATTTCCCTGGGCCCCCATCAAATCAACAGAGGGGCCCAGGAGGAGGGAATTGAAGGGGGGGGGCCTTTTTTGGGGGGGGGGGGGCGTAGGTGGATAAAATCAGTGCTGCTGTTCCACTGCACCCTGAGGGAAGGGGGGCGGGGTTTTGGGGGCCCTATCAGGAAGGTAGTACGGGGCCCCATGATTTCTTATAGCAGCCCTAATAGTGTATACATAGTCCATTGGCCCATTGTATAAAATAGACATATCTGGAATTCTTCTTTGAACTTGCACAGATTTAAAGGAATAGCAGAAGAAAACAATATTAATGGCCGAGCTCATTAATCAGCAACCAATCAGATACTGTATTCTAGAAGCTGATTTCAATGCGAACAATTCAATATCTGGCGCCCCCCCCCCAATTTGATGATTACGGTTACCCCCGGCCTGGCTCAATGAGGATTCCTTAGATATTGGGGACATGGGTGAGGGGCAATCTCACTGTTATCTCTGTAGGCCGTCTGCACTTTTAGGGGGACAGCTCATCCTCCACCTTTTTTGGTAATACGAGGGATCTTCAAAAGGTTTCCGCACTTTCTTTTTTTATATATTTAATGAAGAATCCCTCGTATAAAAAGACTCCCCAGATGAAGGTCACAAAACACAGGCCAGTTCTTGCATCCTCTGCATCACTAGTTTTTTTAGGGGCTAATTAGGTCCAGACTACGGCCTGTTCAATGATTTTACAGCCAACAACATCCACAAGGGCTGTGTGAGGCATGGGACCTTATCTGAGATCAAATTCTGAGACAGACGGTTGGGGGAGGGGAGAGGGAGAAGCGGTTATGGATATTTATTAACTCCCATTAGGGAAAGGGCAGGTTTGGTTGCACCGCGGAGCAATGACTGACATATTGGCACCTTTAATAAGTTGAGGGCTGTAAATGACGTAGAATCTGGATGATCTCTACAAGTGAGGATTGGCTTAAAAATAAGGACACATTCCTCAAAACCACGGGGGGGGGGGTGCTGAAATGATTTAAAGGGTAACTCCAGGATTTTCCCTCCCTTCACCCCACCCACCGAAGCACCCTTCCCTCCTCAACATACCTTCTTGCCAGTCTGTTGATGTCATCTCTGACTGTTTTTCATATTCCAGTGGCAGCTCAGGGGAGCGGGAAGTTCCGGTGGCAGCTCAGGGGAGTGGGAATTTCCGGTGGCAGCTCAGGGGAGGGGAGTTCCGGTGGCAGCTCAGGGGTGGGGTTTTCCGGTGGCAGCGCGGGGGAGTTCCGGTGGCAGCTCAGGGGTGGGGTTTTCCGGTGGCAGCACAGGGGAGCTGGGAGTCCAAGGGGCAGCTCAGGGGCGGGTTTTTCTGGGGGCAGCGCAGGAGAGTGGGGTATTCCGGTGGCAGCACAGGGGTGGACAATCTTCCAGGACTGGGCAGCGCCTAGTCCTGGAATACTGTGAAGCCCCCAGTCCTCACTGTGGTGCGCCCCCTAGATGGGGGTGTGTGTGTAAACGAGCTGGGCTCACAGGAAATGGACAAAATGGGAGCCTTGTGCTGGTTTAAGAAGTCGGGGACAGAGCCGGAATATGGGGGAAGACTGGCACTATTAGGGGGACCTAATAAAAAAAATATTCTGTAGTTACCCTTTAAACTTTAAATGCCAAGGCACTCCTTTTTTTTAGTTTTGCATGGGAGGGGGGGAGGGGGCTAGAACCTGAATGTTTACTGTTATCCGGGACTCCTTTGGAGAGAGTCCTGGACAGCATTACAAATCACACACCCTTCCCATGCTATCCAACTAGAAGGTTTTGGCTGAACATGCCCTTTAACACATAGGGTGCACAACCTGTGGGCCCTCCAGCTGTTGCTGAACTACAATTCCCATCATGCCTCTGCCTTTGGGAGTCGTGCTTGTAACGGTCAGCGGCCTGCAATGCCTCATGGGATTTGTAGTTCTGCAACAGCTGGAGGTCCGCAGGCTGAGATCCCATTCTTACCACATATTAGAAATATGAAATCTTCCTGCACATTATTTTTAAAGCACACTTACTTTTTAACACCTTGATCTCCCCCCCCCCCCCTTATCACCCACCTTCTACCAGATCTATATATTTCCCATCCCCCCCCCCCCCCCCAATTGTTCTTATTGTTGAAGTTTGTGATATGACTGTTTACATTTTTTTTTTTTTTTTTCCTGTTCGATTTTATTGTATATAGATTTGTAAACATAATATTTTTTTGCCTAAGATGTTTGTATATAACTTGGGCTGTGTAGCTATATATTTATTGAAGATTCTATAAGGCATGTTTCAAAAGAAAAAAAGGGGCGGAAAGAATTTCACAGACGCCACGGAGCGCAACAAAAACATCAACTCCTCCTTCGTGACTATCATTGTTGGCGAGTGTCTGTCTGGAACAGTTGCAATTTTAGTACGGAATAAAAGCCTACATTAAAAAAAAAAAAAAAAGACCTTAAAAAAAAAAGTTTTTGTTTCTTTGAGAATCTTGTATTTTGTTGAAGGAAGCGAAGCAGCGGGCTGTCCTGTTATTTCTAGATCTGCATGTTGGATGTCCATGGCGCAGAAGTTCTGGAGCTTGGAGGGTCCAAATAACGGCCGGGTGACCTTTTTCAGAAGCTGAACGCCAGGTAAATGACGAAAGCTGGAAATATGTATATGGCGACAGTAGAGCTGCACGATTCGGGCCAAAATGAGAATCACAATTCTTTTTTGCTTTCGAATAAAAAGATCGCGATTCTCGCGACATAAAATCTTTCACATTATACTAAAAAAAATTGGCTAACTTTACTGGTTAGCTTTTTTTTTTTAAATTTATTAAAGTGTAATTTTTTTTCCCCCAAAAATTGCATTTGAACGACTGCTGTGCAAATACAGTGTGACATAAAATGTTGCAGCAACCACCATTTTATTTTCTAGGGTCTCTACTAAAAAAATTATAGTATATACTAATATTTTAAAAATATTTAAATATTTAAAGTAATTTTCTAGCAAAAAAAAAAATTATTTTAACTTGAAACCAACGAATGTCAGGAAAATTTGAGGTTAAACTTCCCTCATTTACACACCATTTTTGATCTAAAGGACAAATTGTTACAATGTTTATACTTTAGTTCCACTGCTAAAGAATGTTGTGATTCTTGGCAGACTGCCGTTTTTGGTTTTTTTTTGTTCCTTTCTTTTGACAGCTGTCGGCTTTAGCAGAGCCGATAGAATTCTCTGCATAGAAAGAATCGGGAAATACTTTGTCAAGATCGCAACGGGGAAAAAAAAAATCGCGATAACGATTATTCGTGCAGCTCTAGGCGACAGGCAGGCTACACATTATATATATAGATATATCTATATATCTATATATCTATATATCTATATCTATATCTATCTATATCTATCTATATCATCAGTATATATTTTTTAGCAGCATCCGTAGAGAATAGAATGATGGGTGATGCAATTTTTTTTTTTTTTAATGTCACACGTAATTTGCACAGCAAACATGCAGGCGGTGTGCTCTGTGTACGACGAGTCCTTCGCTGTTCACAGAGGCGGGGGGCGGGGGGGTAAAGGGCCAATCACAGCAGCTTTTTTTGCTACGTAATTGGCTGTGTCCAATGGCAGCTGATCACGGATGTAACCACAAGCTGCTTATCGGCTTTTCTTTCCTCGCGCTGACCGCATGAGTAGAGAAGAAGAGTTGATAACCCGGCTTGTGTTTAAAGAGGAAGTAAACTTCCATGTATTGTTTGTACCTTATAGGTAAGTCTTATTAAAGGTGTAATGTTACTGCCTATTATAAAAGCTGCCTGTGCCTATATAGCCGCGTGTTGTCACGCCCGTGCACTAGAGCTGGCGGTCACGGCACAGGTGGGCATTCCTCCAGAGCACATGCGTCGATGATGTCATCGGCACATGCACTCTGCAGGAACAGCCGCCTGTGCTCCCGCGCACGGGAGTGACGTCACGCGGCTTCAGCCAATCACACAGCCGGAGACATCGGGGCACTTGTGATCGGTGCAGTCCCAACAGTGCCCATCAGTGCAGCCTCATCAGCACATATCTGTAAAGGAGAAAAATAACCCGTTTGCAAAAAATTTTTCGGCCTTCTTTTCTTATTAATTTGGCAAAAAATAAAAACCCCAGTAGTGATGAAATACCACCAAAAGAAAGCTCTATTTATGTTAAAAAAAAATTATAAAAAAGTCCTATGTGTACAGTGTTGCATGACCGCGAAATTGTTATTCAAAGTGTGACAGCGCTGAAAGCTGAAAAATTTGGCCTGGGCAGGAAGGGGGTAAAAGTGTCCGGTAGGCAAGTGGTTGATATATTGGCACCCCTGCCAGACAAAATAACAAAGTCGCTGACAATTTTTAATTATTTATTTTTTTACCACTGCAATTGAGCAACACAGCTTGGTCCAGGATCCACCTACAGCCTGGATCACCACCAAAAAGATGGGACGCACTCGGACACGATCGCTTTGCTTGCACTACTTTAAACAACGAAGTTAGTGACCTGCCATTCACATTGAATACCCGCGGCCGGGCGTTCTGAATGCAGCGAGGGAACAAGCCCGAAAATGTTCAGCTCTAACTTTACATATTTACAACTTAAATTTTTTTTCACACGTTTCTCCGATTGAGGTTCAACGCATGAAAAACAATCCAAAAACTTTGAAAGAATAACTAACTAATAATATCTAAATTAGAGGTATTGGAATGGCCTTTTAAATTTGGCTGTTAGTGAACGTAATGAATACGAATTTATCCGAAGTTATGAATTATCTGAAATAACGAATGCTGCATCTAAACAAATGGAACAGAACAAATTAATAATACATTTTATTGTTATTATTAATAGTTCATTACGTTCCATTCGTTTTAGATGCGGCATTCGTTATTTTTGGATAATTCGTAACTTCGGATAAATTCGTATTCATTATGTTCACTAACAGCCAAATTTGAAAGGAAGTTCTAATACCTATCATTTAATAGTTGAGTTGTTATTATTTGTTGTTTCAGAATTTAAAATTTTGGAGGAATTTGTTAAACGGGTTTTTATTAATTTGGATATTTCCGAATGAAAGAATTTGTCTAAATTCGTTAAACTAATTCGGAAAAAAAACGAATTACAAATATCTAACACGCCAACCTTCCATTCTGTGCAGTTTGCTGTTGTGAATAAGCCCTTAATCTACATGTTACTGGATAATGACTGGAATTTTGGGGAGCAGAGAACAGAAATACAAACACAGCCGCCTTATCATTGTATCTTCAGTTGGTGACCAGCCAGATATGACTCCCACCATCCACACAGTGCTGTTGTGTTTTCTGTATAAAGTTGTTTTTGTTCTAGACGTTGATTGATTCTTAAGGGTCTGAGAGTGTGTTGGCAGTGACATCACAATGACCTCGTGTGTGCAGAGCGGTCCTGTCTGTATTCATGTGTGGCAGATGCAGGCAGTGTGAGAATTCCGTGTCCTGGGGGGGGGGGGTCTCGGAGATCTCACAGAGAGACCTATTGTCCCCATACAGAGAGAGACATGGCCGCCCTCTCATGTGACCTCATTCTTTATGTTGAATGTCAAAAGCTTGGGAATGTGCGTCCAACCAGCAAACCCTCCGACTTCCAGATCAGGATTGTAGATTCGCCCCACATCCAGGCCTAGTCCTGAGAGCTGCTTTGATCTTCAGATTGATATTTTGGAGCACTTACAGTGATGACAATAACGATCGTCTTCCCTGCAGATTGTGTAAGTTTTGCCCACTTACAAAGAAATGAAGGGTCTATAATTTTTATCATAGGTGTATTTTATATGATAGAGACAGAATATCAACCAAAAATCCAGAAAATACACACACGATACAAATGTTATAAATGGAGTTGCAGTTCAGTGAGTAAAATAAGTATTTGATCCCCTTCATAAAACGTGACTTAGTAGTTGGTGGAGAAACCCTTGTTGGTGATCACAGAGGTCAGACGTTTCTTGTAGGTGGTGATCAGGTTTGCACACATCTCAGGAGGGATTTCGGTCCACTCTTCTTTACAGATCTTCTCTAAATCCTGAAGGTTTCTTGGCTGTCTCTTGGCAACTCGAAATTTCAGCTCCTCCATACATTTTCTATAGGATTAAGGTCTGGAGACTGGCTAGGGCCACTCCATGACCTTAATGTGCTTCTTCTTGAGCCACTCCTTTGTTGCCTTGGCGATATGTTTTTATGTCATTGTCATGCTGGAAGACCCATCCATGACCCATCTTCAGTGTTCTGGATGAGGGAAGAAGGTTCTCCTCGAAAGATCTTACAATACATGGTCCCATCCGTTGGCTCCTCAATGCGGCAAAGTCGGCCTGAACCTTTATCAGAGAAACACCCCAAAGCATCATGTTTCCACCTCTGTGTGTGACTGTAGGGATGGTGTTCTTAGGGTCATAATGTATTTTAAATGATAGAGACAGAATATCAACCAAAAATCTAGAAAAAAACATAATACAAATGGATATCATAGAGATAGAGGGGAGGAGTCAAACAAAAACACCACATCCCAATAAATGAAATTAAAAAAAGGGGGAGTTGAGGCCACACAGAGGCCAAGGGACTTTAACGGTGCTCGATACACAAAATGAAAGTTTATAAGGTAAAAATATATTTTATTGATAAATCTTTAAAAAAAGACAGACATGAGACAAAACACTGATAAATGTTTACAAAATGATTTTGGTAAAAATATGATACAGAGCTTGATACCACTTTCTCGACATGTTTCACTTTCTTAAGCTTCTTCAGGAGATACAGTGTGGCATCTGATCAACTATGGAATGAGAGATAGGCCATAAATACTCATGTCCAAAGATATGTTATAATAATCATATTAAATTCAATTGGTATACATCAATACAATACATTTTTAAGTATGGATAATTATAAAGTATAAATATTGCTACATAATGTGTCAGCAAAAATACAACAGGGAGTAATAATATATGTTGAAAACAATAATAATAGTAATAATGTTGTTAAAAAAAAAAAAAAACACCAACAATCCATCTTACCAGTATCGTAAAAACTGGAAATAGCTGTAGATATGTATTTGAAACTCGAAATTGTGCACAAATAAGTTATGCCCTCCAGCTCAAACTCCCTGGTAAAGCATGCAGAGAGGGGCAATAAAGATCTCAATGTGTAGAGTAATAATACAAATGGAGTTGCAGTTCAGTGAGTAAAATAAGTATTTGACACCCCCCCCCAACCAACAACAATTCTGCCCCCAACAGACTGGCTCCAGTAGGTGCTCATGTGGTACACAGATTAGTCCTGTCAATGGAAGAAGGTTCTCCTAACGACAACTCGTTATGTGTATAGAAGACACCTGTCCACAGAATCTCTTTCTTCCATCCAATCCTCACCATCATGGGGAAGACCAAAGATCTGTCAGAGGACGTCAGGGAGAAGATTGTAGACCTGCACAAGGCTGGAATGGGCTACAAGACCATCAGCAAGAAGCTTGGTGAGAAGAAAACTGTTGGTGCGATTAATCACTAATGGAAGAAATACAAAATAACCATCAATCGCTCTCAGTCTGGAGCTCCATGGAAGATTTCTCCTCATGGGGTGAGGATGGTCATGAGAAAAGTGAGGGATCCGTCCAGAACTACACGGGAGGAGCTTGTGAATGATCTCAAGGCAGTTGGGACCACAGTCACCAAACAAACCATTGGTAACACAATACGCTGCCGTGGATTGAAATCCTGCAATGCCTGCAAGGTCCCCCCTCCTCAAGAAGACACGTACAATCCCGTCTGAGATTTGCCAATGGACATCTAAATGATTCAGAGAAGGATTGGGGGAGAAAGTGCTGTGGTCAGGTGAGACCAAAATTCAGTTCTTTGGCATTAACTTGACTCGCCGTGTTTGGAGGAAAAAAAATGCTGACTATGACCCCAAGAACACCATCCCTACAGTCACACATCATCCCTACAGTCACATCATCCCTACAGTCACACACGGAGGTGGAAACATGAAGATTTGGGGCTGTTTCTCTGATAAAGGTACAGACCGACTTTGCCGCATTGAGGGGCCAATGGACGGGACCATGTATTGTAAGATCTTGCATGAGAACCTTCTTCCCTCAGCCAGAACACTGAAGATGGGTCATGGATGGGTCTTACAGCATAACAATGACCCAAAACATACCGCCAAGGCAACAAAGGAGTGGCTCAAGAAGAAGCACATTAAGGTCATGGAGTGGCCTAGCCAGTCTCCAGACCTTAATCCTATAGAAAATGTATGGAGGGAGCTGAAACTTCGAGTTGCCAAGAGACAGCCAAGAAACCTTAAGGATTTAGAGAAGATCTGTAAAGAAGAGTGGACCAAAATCCCTCCTGAGATGTGTGGAAACCTGATCACCACCTACAAGAAACCTCTGACCTCTGTGCTTGCCAACAAGGGTTTCTCCACCAACAGTCATGTTTTGCTTTGGGATCAAATACTTATTTTAATCACTGTCACGGAACGTCCCACACTCCGCTTGAGTGTTTCCGTCAGTATACCACTTCCTCCCAGTCTGGACTCAGATATCCGATATTCCAACCGCTCATAAGCACAAAACAAGGCGACACTTGTTTTACTGCTAACATGGACTATTTTAGATGTGTGCAAACCTGGTCACCACCTGCAAGAAACGTCTGACCTCTGTGATCACCAACAAGGGTTTCTCCACCAACTACTAAGTCATGTTCTGCTCTGGGTTCAGGTGGTTGGGTCAAGAGGTCTGGACAAAAAAAAAAAAAGTTTGAGGAATCTTGAGGTCGGCATGGTCCACTCCTCTCCTTTTTCCTCCAGATGTCATCCCACGAGAAGATGAACAACTCTATGGAAAAAAAAAAATTGGTGGAAGAAGAAAGGGTTCTGTTCTAAAAGCCGCACATCACAACGAAACTCTGTGTATGGGAATTGAAAACGGCCTCAATCTAGGCCACGCACCCCAACGTGTTTCGTCCCACCTACAGGGTGTAATCCCCATGATTAAGCCCCAGGGGTAGGGTGAAATGCGTTGGAGAATGTGCCCTGGATGGAGCCTGGGCTGAGCCTGTTTTCATTTTCCATACACAGGGTTTTGTTGTGATGTGCGACTTTTAGGATTTTATTTTTTTCGTTCACGTCGATCTTTATGGAGTGGGGGTGAGCTCAGTCCCTGTCTGCACTGCCAGTGGCTGATAATAGAGGACCTGTCAGAGGCTTGACCCACACCCGTAGGTTTGGCATAGATTCCCAAAAATGGGTGGAACCCAAGTTCATCAAAATAAACCGTTAAAACCATTATGGCGTCCCACCACAGACTGTGGCCTCGATGGGACATTGTTTACTCCCACTGGCCACAGTCCCCCCCCCCCCCCATGTCTGAAGGACGGTAAACTGGACTTTTCTTCAGAAAGTTTGGAGACCCCTGTGCTATATTATTCACATTAATCCATGCATGCGCTGTTACGGTGTCATTGTAGCACTTCCTGGTATTTATTAACTCTCCCAGAGATCACACTGCTCCCCCTGCTATTGCCTTTAACTGCTTTTTCCCTCCGGCAGGATGGCACCATCTTTAATCAAACCTCCTCCAGGGTCACCATGTACTTCCCAGAATGGGGTTTCCAGCTCAGAGATAACACAATCCTGGTGCCTGTGCAGTTTTTTTTGGCTGTGTTCACAAATATTTGACACAGATCAGCCCCCTGCTGCACACCTTGTGATTCGCTACACAGTTACAGTGTGGCAGCCTGATCACTGGAGGAGAGGAGAGACTGAAGAAATGCTTCCTCCCGCCTGCAGCAGACTGATGACATCATCTTAGCCTAGGTAAAGTCACTGGACTGGAGTTCAAGGATGGCTTTTTAACAATAAAAGGGACTTTAAAGCAGATGTACGTTATATGTGATCACCACAAACACTATTTAATTCATATTTAACATTCAATGCAAACTTCCCCATCCATCCATGCTTTATTTTGTTGAGAAATCATTTAGAAAATAACCCCCCCCCAGCATTTCTGTCCGTGGCCATCTTGAGTAAGGGCAAATGATCATGGTAGCATTTATTTCCTGGAATTCATCTGCCCTTAGTTCAGGTTTGCAGACAGGAGGGTGTTCTTAGCTGAGAAAACCCCTCCTCTTCTCCTGAAGACTCCTGAGGTGCATGACATAATTTACCTAGGCAAGAAACCAGGAAGTAACTGGAGAAATCAAAGTTTAAAACATGTAAATATGATACACAGTGCTTTGAAAAAGTATTCATACCCCTTTAAATTCCCCACATTTTGTCATGTTACAACCAAAAACATAAATGTATTTTATTGGGATTTTATGTGATAGACCAACACAAAGTGTCACATAATTGTGAAGTGGAAGGAAAATGATAAATGATACAAATAAATATGTGAAAAGTGTGGGGGGGGCATTTGTATTCAGCCCCCTTTACTCTGATACCCCTAACTAAAATCTAGTGGAACCAATTGCCTTCAGAAGTCACCTAATTAGTAAATAGAGTCCACCTGTGTGTCATTTAATCTCAGTATACATACAGCTGTTCTGTGAAGACCTCAGAGGTTTATTAGAGAACCTCAGTGAACAAACAGCATCATGAAGGCCAAGGAACACACCAGACAGGTCAGGGATAAAGTTGTGGAGAAGTATAAAGCAGGGTTAGGTTATAAAAAAAATCTCCCAAGCTTTGAACATCTCACAGAACTCTGTTCAATCCATCATCGGAAAATGGAAAGAGTATGGCACAACTGCAAACCTACCAAGACATGGCCGTCCACCTAAACTGACCGGCCGGGCAAGGAGAACATTCATCAGAGAAGAGCCAAGAGGTCCATGGTAACTCTGGAGGAGCTGCAGAGATCCACAGCTCAGGTGGGAGAATCTGTCCACAGGACAACTATTAGTCGTGTTCTCCACAAATCTGCCCTTTATGGAAGAGTGACAAGAAGAAAGACATTGGAGAAAGAAAGTCATAA
This sequence comes from Lithobates clamitans, assembly GCA_037952925.1. Taxonomy (NCBI): domain Eukaryota; kingdom Metazoa; phylum Chordata; class Amphibia; order Anura; family Ranidae; genus Lithobates; species Lithobates clamitans. Next base: position 225,488 of record JBBGZY010002346.1, on the reverse strand, counting down.
GAAGTCCTGTTTGTAGTTTGTGAGAAGCCATGTGGAGGACACAGCAAACATGTGGAAGAAGGTGCTCTGGTCACATGAGACCAAAATTCAACTTTATGGCCTAAAAGCAAAACGCTATGTGTGGGGAAAACTAACACTGCACATCACCCTGAACACACCATCCCCACCGTGAAACATGGTGGTGGCAGCATCATGTGGTGGGGATGGTTTTCTTCAGCAGGGACAGGGAAGCTGGTCAGAGTTGATGGAAAGATGGATGGAGACAAATACAGGACAATCTTAGAAGAAAACCTGTTAGAGTCTACAAAAGACTTGAGACCGGGGCGGAGGTTCACCTTCCAGCAGGACAACGACCCGAAACATCCAGCCAGAGCTACAATGGAATGGTTTACATCAAAGCATATTCATGTGTTAGAATGGCCCAGTCACAGTCCAGACCTAAATCACATTGAGAATCTGTGGCAAGACTTGAATCTTGCTGTTCACAGACGCTCTCCATCCAATCTGACAGAGCTTGAGATATTTTACAAAGAAGAATGGGCAGAAATGTCCTCTCTGGATGTGCAAAGCTGGTAGAGACACCCCCAAAAAGACTTGTAGAGAAAGGGGGTTCTACAAAGTATTGACTCCGGGGGGCGCCATACAAATGCCCCCCCCCCCCCACACTTTTCACATATTTATTTGTATCAATTATCATTTTCCTTCCACTTCACAATTATGTGACACTTTGTGTTGGTCTATCACATAAAATCCCAATAAAATACATTTACGTTTTTGGTTGTAACATGACAAAATGTGGGAAATTTCAAGGGGTATGAATACTTTTTCAAGGCACTGTACTTTCCTAAGGCTGCTTTCACACTGAGGTGCTTTACAGGCGCTATAGTGAAGAGCCTCTCCCCTCACTCCAGTGTGATATCCCGAGTGCCTTCACACTGGAGCGCTGCGCTGGCAGGACGCCAAAAAAAGTCGCAATCTTTGAGGCTCCTACAGCGCCCCTGCCTATTGAAATCAATGGACAGCGCCGGCAAAGTGCCGCTACAGCAGCACTTTGCGGGCTAATTTAACCCTTTTCCGGTCGTTAGCGGGGGGTTAAAAGTGTCCCACTAACGGCCGAGAAGGGCCGCAAAAACAACGCTAAAGCGCCACTAAAAATAGCGGCGCTTTACCGCCGACGCCCCTGTGTGAAAGTAGCCTTACTATTTACTAATGCTAGCAGCATAAGGATTAAAAATTGTCAATTTTGATTCCGAGAGTGAAATTCCACTTTAATGAAGAAAAATGCTGTTGCTGTATCTTGTGTGATATCGGGAATTAATAACTCATGCAAATTTGTAAAGATAACAAAGCATTAGATCTGACAATTCTTCTATCAGTGCAATATCACAATATAGGAGGAAGTTCTCATGTGTTTGTAAAGTTCCCCCTCTAGTGGCCACATAACAGAACAACACCCTCCTGCTTTGGGCAGCCATTGTGATAGAATGTAAAATGAACATTACAGCCTCTAACAAAGCCAGGACCAAAGAAATCAGAGCTGGATTCCCACTGATATCAAAATGTCTATACCCCAAGTTTTCTGACACCGGGGGGGTGATCCGGTGCAGCTGTGCATGGTAGCCAATCGGCTTCTGACTTCAGCTTGTTCAATTGAGCTTTGACAATAAATCCTGGAAGCTGATTGGTTACTATGCACAGCTGCACCAGATTTTGCACTCTCCAGTTTTAGTAAATCAACCCCGATGCGTATCTCAAGTTCTCAAGTCGCACTCATGGGAACTGGAGCTAAAGCAACACCAGGGCAAAGCAGCAAGGGGTTTAAAAAAAAAAAAAAACATCCAGTACATCTTCGCACATTTCACCATTTTTTTAATCCCATTTTAAAAATGCTACAAGTACAGGAAAAAAAAGCTGGTAATCTGCCATAAATCCAGTGACCCCCCCATGTAGACTACTGAATGCCATGCATCCCCTCCCCCACCCTCCCTGTCCTTCTACACTGCATTCATCGACCTCTTTCCCAGCCGCTGCCTTGACTTCCAAGAGCCTGTCCGCACACACTGTGTGTAAGCAAAGGGATTCTGGGAGATGTAGTTCTGGTGCTGTGCAATAGGAACCGCCCCCTGCAAGAATGCTGCAAGCCTGGGGATGATGTCATCCTGGGGATAATAAAAGCTAGAGGCGGAGGTTCTGGGATACATTCAGGAGGGAATCCCCAGACATGCACTTTAACCACCTCAGTACCGCGCCACAGCCAAAAGATGGCTACAGCGCGGCTCTCTTGTTCTGGGAGGGCGACCATGAACAGCCAGAACACGCCTCCTCCCCCCCCTGTGATCACAGATTGAGGTAAAGGGCCAATCACAGCAGCCCTTTACCACGTGATCAGCTGTGTCCAATCACAGCTGATCACATGTAAAGAAACTTGCAGGTTATCGCCATTCCTTTCCCCCACACGCTGTCACTGTGTGAGGAAAGGAGAGCCGATAATCAGCAAGGCTGACAGGCTGATCATCCGAGCACCGATCATCCGAGCCAATCAATGAGGATGAAAAATTACTCATTTGCAAAATTTTATAACAGAAACCAGTGGCAGCTGGTGCTTGTGCTCCATTTTTGGGGGGGGGGGGGGCAAATAAACCAGCCGCCACCCCACCCCGGGTTTTTTTTTTTTTTTCGATCAATTCATTTTTTTATTGAATTTTAAAACATTTCCATCTACTAAATTAATACTATTTTGAAAAAACTGAAAATAGTATTGTAGTTGATGAAAATGTTTTAGTCCACAAAATTACAGTGACCCCCTGGCCGCACTCCTGGCTCCTCCTCCGCATTTCGTGCCCCCATGGAGAGGAGATTTCCAAGGGGGCACCCGTGTATAACTGCCCCCCTCGGCCACACCTCCCCCTGGTCCCGTGTCACTGGATTTGATTGACAGCAGCGGGAGCCAATGGCTCCCGCTGCTATCAATCTATCCAATGAGGAACCGAGACAGGGGCGGGAGCTGCTGGGCTCATCCTCGTCGCTGGAAAGATCAGGTTCAGTTAAGTAAAAGGGGGGCTCGGGGGGGGCAGCTGCACCACAGAAGGTTTTTCACCTTAATGCAAACCATGAGACTTTACTCCTTTAACACTGCGTGGAAGGAAGGAGAATGGAATCCTGTGCTTCTTCTCTCGACCAATCGGGTCTCAGGAGCTGCTTCCCGAGGAGGAGATCCAGGAAGACAATAGCGGATATTAATTAGGGGACTGGCACATGGATGGGGGAGGGGGGCCTAATGAGCGTCCACCTCTGACAAAAACTAAGAAAAAGCTGTTTTATTTTCCAAAATTTCTGTCTTTTTTTGTTTGTTTAGCAAAAAATAAACAGCCCCAGCGGTGATTAAATTCCACAAAAAGAAATCTCGATCTGTCTCCAAAAAATGATAAATCTTTCATATGGATACAGTGTAGCATGACCGCAGAATTGTCATTCAAAGTGTGACAGTGATGAAAACTGGCCTGGGCAGGAAGAGGGGGTAATGGTGCCCGGTATTGAAGGGGTTAATGCTCTTCTTACCTCAGTACATGTCTATGGGCCAGAAACTCGCTGAAAACAAAACACATGACACCCTATAGGGGGTTTTCAATGTAAATCATTTTATTTCAGTGATCTTTGATTGCATTGGCCATACAGACAGACAGAATGAAACATTAAACATCTTATAAAGCTGATACATTGTGACAGTTATTTGTTCTTTTCCGACACATTTTACAAGTTTCCTCCCTATTGTGGGGTCACCAGTCCGGTATTTATATATTGTGGGGTATTTATGTATTGAAATCACATCCCCTCTCTCTGGAGAAGAGACGCTTGAGAGGGGATATGATTTCAATATACAAATACTGGACTGGTGACCCCACAATAGAGAAATACCAGATTGGTGACCCCACAATAGACAGAAAACTTTTCCGCGGAAGGGAGTTTAACAAGAGTCGGGGCCACTCATTACAATTAGAAGAAAAGAGGTTTAACCTTAAACTACGTAGAGGGTTCTTTACTGTAAGAGCAGCAAGGATGTGGAATTCCCGTCCACAAGCGGTGGTCTCAGCGGGGAGCATTGATAGCTTCAAGAAACTATTAGATAATCACCTGAATGACCGCAACATACAGGGATATACAATGTAATACTGACATATAATCACACACATAGGTTGGACTTGATGGACTTGTGTCTTTTTTCAACCTCACCTTGTATGTAACACTGAATCAAAGTATTACAGCAAAATATCAAGTGTTCTCAAATTAAAAAAAAAAAAAAAAAAAGCACGATGGCCCGTTTAAGTAAAAACTATGGAGTGAATTTATAAAAAAAAAAAAAAAAAAAAGCAAATAGCTATTTGTCATGTGAAACTGCATGTACAATGGGAGCCATGAACAAATTGTATTAGGCTATTTTCTCTCCAGTGTTGAGTGTTTTTTTTTTCATCATAATAATGCTACATGGCCACTAGATGGCGCTGACCATCATAATAAATAAGTATTTATTTTCAATGATCATCAGCTCCATCTAGTGGCCCTGAGGTGGTATTTTCCTGATTCACTCTATTCTGTATGAAGAAGAATAACATTCAAACTGCAGTGAAAATAGCCTGTTAACATTCTTTTTGGTGCACATTTCACAAAGAACGGATTATACATGCAGTTTCGAAGGATGAAAAACTGCAATTTTTTTTTTTTCATAAATGCAACCCCCAAGTTTATGTCTGTGGTAAACATTTTACAGTAAAAGAGCAGGAGGGGGGGGGGGCTGAATTTGTGGACAGGACACACCAGACACACATCAAGAGCAGCAGAAAAAAGAATACCCTCTATATTTGTCATGGTGACCACTGTTGAAATTTTGAGTCACCAAAATCTTGCAATGGGGACACTTTATCTGGCAACAACCAAGAGGGAATTTCCCTCAGTTTCCTCTCACTTCCTGTTGTCTCCAGGATATTTTAAGAGCCAGGCAGGTTGCTTTGACAGTGATATCTTGGTTTTGGACTCCCCAAGCCACTGAATTGCTTAGGCCACTGAGATATCAGTTGTAGGTGAACTGAGCCATTTGGAACTTGTGTGGCTTGGAAGACGTTGCCACGTTCACTAAGCTATAGGCCACCAATATCAACCTGTAACTGGGATGTTGGTTTTAGGTAGACTGACTCCTCACGAACTTGTGTGTCTTGGTAGACATTGGTTACCTATAGCCTAGTGAATGAAGCAATGTCAACCTGTAACTGGAATGCTAGTTTTGGGTGGACTGACTCCTCAAGAACTTGTGTGGCTTGGTAGACATTGTTCAGTTAACTAGGCTATAGGCCACCAATGTCAACTTGTAACTGGAATATTGGTTTAGAGAGGACTGATCACTCAAGAACTTGTATGGCTTGGGAGACCTTGCTCAATTAACTAGACTATACCCTACCAATGTCAACCTGTAACTAAAATATTGGTTTTGATTGGACTGACTCCTGAGAACTTTTGTGGCTTGGAAAACATTGCTCAGTTCACTAGGCTATAGGCCACCAATGTCAATCTGTAATGGAATATTGGTTTTGGGTGGACTGACTCCTCAAGAACATTTGTGACTTAGAAGACATTGCTCAGTCCACTAGGCTATAGGTCACTAATGTCAACCTGCAACTGCAATATTGGTTTTCGGTGGACTGACCCCTCAAGAACTTTTGTGACCTGGAAGACATTGCTCAGTCCGCTAGGCTATAGGCCACCAATGCCAGCCTGCAACCAAAATATTGGTTTTGGGTGGACCGACCCTTCAAGAGCCTTTATGTCTTGGGAGACATTGCTCAGTTCACTAGGCTATAGGCCACCAACGTCAACCTGTAACTGGAATATAGGTTTTGGGTGGACTCACTACTCAAGAACTTGTATGGCTTAGGAGACATTGCTGGCATTGCTTAGTTCACTAGGCTATAGGCCACCAATGTCAATCTGTAATGGAATATTGGTTTTGGGTGGACTAACTTCTCAAGAACATTTGTGGCTTAGAAGACATTCCTCAGTCCGCTAGGCCAGTGTTTCTCAACTCCAGTCCTCAAGGCGCACCAACAGGTCATGTTTTCAGGCTGACCATTATTTTGCACAGGTGATTTGATCAGTTTCACTGCCTTAGTAATTACCACAGCCATTTCATCTGAGGGAAATCCTGAAAACATGACCTGTTGGGGCGCCTTGAGGACTGGAGTTGAAAAACACTGCGCTAGGCTATAGGCCACCTATGTCAACCTGCAACTGCAATATTGGTTTTGGGCGGACTGACCCCTCAAGAACTTTTGTGACTTGGAAGACATTGCTCAGTCCACTAGGCTATAGGCCACCAATGTCAACCTGCAACCAAAATATTGTTTTTTGGGTGGACGGACCCCTCAAGAACCTTTATGTCTTGGGAGACATTGCTCAGTTCACTAGGGTATAGGCCACCAATGTCAGCCTGTAACTGGAATATAGGTTTTTGGTGGACTCACTACTCAAGAACTTGTATGGCTTAGGAGACATTGCTGCTGACATTGCTCAGTTCATTAGGCTATAGGCCACCAAAGTCAACCTGTAACTGGTATATAGGTTTTGGGTGGACTCACTACTCAAGAACTTGTATGGCTTAGGAGACATTGCTGCTGACATTGCTCAGTTCATTAGGCTATAGGCCACCAAAGTCAACCTGTAACTGGAATATTGGTTTTGGGTGGACTCACTACTCAAGAACTTGTATGGCTTAGGAGACATTGCTGCTGACATTGCTCAGTTCATTAGGCTATAGGCCACCAAAGTCAACCTGTAACTGGTATATAGGTTTTGGGTGGACTCACTACTCAAGAACTTGTATGGCTTAGGAGACATTGCTGCTGACATTGCTCAGTTCATTAGGCTATAGGCCACCAAAGTCAACCTGTAACTGGAATATTGGTTTTGGGTGGACCAAACTCTTAAGCACCTGTGGATCTTAAAAGACAGTCTCCATTTCCCTGAACTATAAATACTGTAAATATTTACCATAAAAAATGTTTACTTTCATCAATGAGGGCTTAAGGCCCCTTTCACACTTGTGCGACTTGTCCTGCGACTTGGGACTGCAAAGTTGCATGACAAGTCGTACCCAATTATTTCCAATGAGTACTATTCATACCTGTGCAACTTCAAGTCGCAGCGACTTCAAAGTAGTTCCTGCACTACTTTGGTCCGACTTTGATGCGACTTGAGGTCCATAGATCTCAAGATTACACAGTCATTGCTTCTAGCAGGATCAAAATCGTGGCAAAATCACATGAATTTCTGGTCGCACAAGTGTGAAAGAAGCCTAAAGCAGCCATCAATCATTAACCTGGATTTTTTAGCTGAGTAGATATGTTCAACATCAACCCGGATTTCACAGTTTAGCCAAATCTTTTTTGTTTCTAGAGCTTTTTTGGGCTAGATTCAGCACTGAGCTTTGAGTCCAATTCAGAACTGAGCCAAACTGGCCACGCACCTTGTCCCCAAGTCCAAGAGGAAACATCACATCAGCCATAAATTGTGGTCTCCTCAGGCAGTGGGTATTGTAAGGTAAAGCGAATTGCTGATATTCATCATAGGGTCATGTAACCTAAACCTTCAACCAGGCATTGTTCCATAAGGCAAGCGCAACGTGTAACGGTTCGGTGAAACTGGCCTCGTAGGTGTGCAAGTGTCTCAGGGGGTTACACATGTCATAAAAGGACAACTGTCCTCCCTCATAATCCAAGTATATTCCAACCGAGTTGCTTTGGAGTTTAGGCGATAGGCTGATTTCCTTACAATCGTATCTCGCAGAGAGCTGATTACTGCACCACCTCAAACCCCAAGACTTGTCGTTATTTCCAATATTTGACCGGTCTCCCTTTCTGTCAATACTGGCATAGGCCATGCCTACTCTCCAGTTCCCTATCTTATTAGCTTCTACTTCCCAGAAGTGCCGACCGGATGAGAACCTTGTTGAACTCATGACTTTGAAGCTCTGAAATCTTTCTGATGTTTCTTGGCGACCTTGAGATTTCTGTGACCACGAGGCGGTTTTCTGATCCCCTGAGATATGGAGGTTGTTAGAAGCTGTGCGGACATCCAGAAATATGTCTGACTCCCACATTGTACGGAAATCTTGTCTTGCGCTAGTCACAATATCAGACAAACCTTTGTGCAACATCACTGAGATCATTCCTTCGTCTAGGTCACCTTCGGCGTCGGCAAGCTTAGCGATGTTCTCTCCATCCTTTTCCACATCAACATCTTCAGGAAGGACCTTGTTCTCTGCTTCTGGATCACCAAAGTCTTCTCTGCCTGGGTTTTGTAAGATGGTCACTGGGTCGGTCATGTTACACAGCTCCTCAATGTGTTGCATCCTCCTGGACAGTTCCACTGTCTTTATCTCCAGCTGTTGGATAAGATGATCGACTGATGATGCATTTTGCTTTTCCTGTCTGGCGATTTCATTCAGGACTGTCTTCTTCAGGATCTCCTGCTGCTTCTTGAGATCTTTAAACAAATCGTTGACTGCTCTTTGGAGAGCTTCAACTTTTCCTGGCATTTGCTTCTTTCGTTCATGCAAACTCTTGACCCTTTTCTCGGTCTGGTCTTTGCTTGCCCTGAGTTCCTCCATGACGGCACACAGTTTCTTTTTCTTCTTCTCTGAGGCTTCGTTCATTAGGTCTACTCGGTGGCCCATGTGCTCTCCATTTAGACAACAGGACAAGCAAACACATTCTCCGTCCTTTTTACAGTAGTACATGAGCGGTTTCTTGTGGGCAGCACATTTTCTGGTTCCTGGGGCGGCGGTGGGATCGCTTAGGACATGCTCCTCAGACTTACTGTGCACCCTCAGGTGGTCATGGCATAGAGAAGCTTCACACAGTAGACAGGACTTGGCAGCAGGTACAGGAGAATGAATGCAGTAAGAGCAGAAGATCCCAGAATCCTGCCAATCGCACTGATCGGACAAGACCCGCTCCGCTATGTTACGTAGAGCTAGGTTTCTGTGCACGGAAGGGCGCTTGTGAAACCCTTCCCGGCAGTCGGGACAGGAATAAACGCCGGACTCGGCTTGGGTATCCAGCACGCGGCCAATGCAGAGTTGGCAGAAGTTGTGTCCGCATCTCAGCGTGACGGGATCGGTGAAAATACTCAGACAGACGGAGCAGCTCAGCTCGGCTCTCAGGTCTGCAGACGCCATACTGGAAAAGCAGGAAGAGGAAACCCTGCCGTGATTGGATGGAGTCAGCAGATAGGCGGGAGAATCCATACTTAACTCTTCACTATCCATGGATTGTGCAGGATCGGGCTGGTTTCAAAGATTATGCAAATGGTTCAGTGATCTCTGTACAGCGCTGCGGTATATGTCAGAGCTATATAAATGTATAATAATAATAGTGTGTGACTGTGGGGGGAGGGGACATTAGAGTGTAAGCTCCTCTGGTGCACAGACCAGTGTGACTGGCTCAGTCCCCTCTGTACAGTGCTGCAGTATATGTCAGAGCTATATAAATGTATAATAATAATAGTGTGTGACTGTGGGGGAGGGGACATTAGAGTGTAAGCTCCTCTGGTACAGAGACTGATGTGACTGGCTCAGTGCCCTCTGTACAGTGCTGCGGTATATGTCAGAGCTATATAAATGTATAATAATAATAGTGTGTGACTGTGGGGGAGGGGACATTAGAGTGTAAGCTCCTCTGGTACAGAGACTGATGTGACTGGCTCAGTGCCCTCTGTACAGTGCTGCGGTATATGTCAGAGCTATATAAATGTATAATAATAATAGTGTGTGACTGTGGGGGGAGGGGACATTAGAGTGTAAGCTCCTCTGGAGCACAAACCGGTATGAATCTCAGAGCCATAAATTTATAATAGAAAATAGCTCAACTATTGATGACGGGGTTGCCAACGCTAGTTGGGATTTCATTGCAGCAGATTGGGGTGTTGTCACCACAAAGAGGAAGTTAGGAACCCAATTCCCATAAACACCCCAGATGTGAAGGAATCCTGAACATTCTGCTTTTGACTATATATATAAATATACACACACAATATATACACTCACCGGCCACTTTATTAGGTACACCTGTTCCATTGCTTGGTAAAACAAATTGCTAATCAGCCAATCACACGGCAGCAACTCAATGCATTTAGGCATCTAGACGTGGTGAAGACGACTTGCTGAAGTTCAAACCGAGCATCAGAATGGGGGAAGAAAGGGGATCTCGGTGACTTTGAACGTGGCATGGTTTGTTGGTGACAGACGGGCCGGTCTGAGTATTTCTGGGATATTCACACACAACCATCTCTCGGGATTACAGAGAATGGTGGGAAAAAGAGAAAATATCCAGTGAGCGGCAGTTGTGTGGAGGAAAATGCCTTGTTGATGCCAGAGGAGAATGGGCAGACTGGTTCCAGATGATAGAAAGACAACAGGAACTCCAATAACCCCTCGTTACACCCAAGGTATGCAGAATACCATCTCTGAACGCACAACACATCCAACCTTGAAGCAGATGGGCTACAGCAGCAGAAGACCACACCGGGTGCCACTCCTGTCAGCTAAGAACAGGAAACTGAGGCTACAATTGGCACAGGATCACCAAAATTGGACAACAGAATATTGAAGAAACGTCTGGTCTGATGAGTTTGGATTTCAGCTGCGACACTCAGATGGTGGGGTCAGAATTTGGTGCCTTGTATCACCGGTTCAGGCTGGTGGTGGTGGGGGTGTAATGGTGTGGGGGATGGGATATCACTGGTTCAGGCTGGTGGTGGGGGTGTAATGGTGTGGGGGATGGGATATCACAGGTTCAGGCTGGTGGTGGGGGTGTAATGGTGTGGGGGATGGGATATCACCGGTTCAGGCTGGTGCTGGGGGTGTAATGGTGTGGGGGATGGGGTATCACCAGTTCAGGCTGGTGGTGGAGGTGTAATGGTGTGGGGGATGGGGTATCACTGGTTCAGGCTGGTGGTGGTGGGGGTGTAATGGTGTGGGGGATGGGATATCACTGGTTCAGGCTGGTGGTGGGGGTGTAATGGTGTGGGGGATGGGGTATCACCGGTTCAGGCTGGTGGTGGAGGTGTAATGGTGTGGGGGATGGGGTATCACTGGTTCAGGCTGGTGGTGGGGGTGTAATGGTGTGGGGGATGGGGTATCACCGGTTCAGGCTGGTGGTGGGGGTGTAATGGTGTGGGGGATGGGGTATCACCGGATCAGGCTGGTGGTGGGGGTGTAATGGTGTGGGGGATGGGATATCACCGGTTCAGGCTGGTGGTGGGGGTGTAATGGTGTGGGGATGGGATATCACAGGTTCAGGCTGGTGGTGGGGGTGTAATGGTGTGGGGGATGGGGTATCACCGGTTCAGGCTGGTGGTGGGGGTGTAATGGTGTGGGGGATGGGATATCACTGGTTCAGGCTGGTGGTGGTGGGGGTGTAATGGTGTGGGGGATGGGATATCACTGGTTCAGGCTGGTGGTGGGGGTGTAATGGTGTGGGGGATGGGATATCACAGGTTCAGGCTGGTGGTGGGGGTGTAATGGTGTGGGGGATGGGATATCACCGGTTCAGGCTGGTGGTGGGGGGTGTAATGGTGTGGGGGATGGGGTATCACCGGTTCAGGCTGGTGGTGGGGGTGTAATGGTGTGGGGGATGGGGTATCACCAGTTCAGGCTGGTGGTGGAGGTGTAATGGTGTGGGGGATGGGGTATCACTGGTTCAGGCTGGTGGTGGTGGGGGTGTAATGGTGTGGGGGATGGGATATCACTGGTTCAGGCTGGTGGTGGGGGTGTAATGGTGTGGGGGATGGGGTATCACCGGTTCAGGCTGGTGGTGGAGGTGTAATGGTGTGGGGGATGGGGTATCACTGGTTCAGGCTGGTGGTGGGGGTGTAATGGTGTGGGGGATGGGGTATCACCGGTTCAGACTGGTGGTGGGGGTGTAATGGTGTGGGGGATGGGGTATCACCGGATCAGGCTGGTGGTGGGGGTGTAATGGTGTGGGGGATGGGATATCACCGGTTCAGGCTGGTGGTGGGGGTGTAATGGTGTGGGGATGGGATATCACAGGTTCAGGCTGGTGGTGGGGGTGTAATGGTGTGGGGGATGGGGTATCACCGGTTCAGGCTGGTGGTGGGGGTGTAATGGTGTGGGGGATGGGATATCACTGGTTCAGGCTGGTGGTGGGGGTGAAATGGTGTGGGGGATGGGGTATCACCGGTTCAGGCTGGTGGTGGAGGTGTAATGGTGTGGGGGATGGGATATCACTGGTTCAGGCTGGTGGTGGGGGTGTAATGGTGTGGGGGATGGGGTATCACCGGTTCAGGCTGGTGGTGGGGGTGTAATGGTGTGGGGGATGGGGTATCACCGGTTCAGGCTGGTGGTGGGGGTGTAATGGTGTGGGGGATGGGGTATCACCGGTTCAGGCTGGTGGTGGGGGGTGTAATGGTGTGGGGGATGGGATATCACTGGTTCAGGCTGGTGGTGGGGGTGTAATGGTGTGGGGGATGGGGTATCACCGGTTCAGGCTGGTGGTGGGAGTGTAATGGTGTGGGGGATGGGATATCACCGGTTCAGGCTGGTGGTGGGGGTGTAATGGTGTGGGGGATGGGGTATCACCGGATCAGGCTGGTGGTGGGGGTGTAATGGTGTGGGGGATGGGATATCACTGGTTCAGGCTGGTGGTGGGGGTGTAATGGTGTGGGGGATGGGATATCACCGGTTCAGGCTGGTGGTGGGGGTCTAATGGTGTGGGGGATGGGGTATCACTGGTTCAGGCTGGTGGTGGGGGTGTAATGGTGTGGGGGATGGGGTATCACCGGTTCAGGCTGGTGGTGGGGGTGTAATGGTGTGGGGGATGGGATATCACCGGTTCAGGCTGGTAGGGGGGGTGTGTTGGTGTGGGGGATGGGATATCACCGGTTCAGGCTGGTGGTGGGGGTGTAATGGTGTGGGGGATGGGATATCACCGGTTCAGGCTGGTGGTGGGGGTGTAATGGTGTGGGGGATGGGATATCACCGGTTCAGGCTGGTGGTGGGGGTGTAATGGTGTGGGGGATGGGATATCACCGGTTCAGGCTGGTGGTGGAGGTGTAATGGTGTGGGGGATGGGATATCACCGGTTCAGGCTGGTGGTGGGGGTGTAATGGTGTGGGGGATGGGATATCACCGGTTCAGGCTGGTGGTGGGGGTGTAATGGTGTGGGGGATGGGGTATCACCGGTTCAGGCTGGTGGTGGGGGTGTAATGGTGTGGGGGATGGGATATCACCGGTTCAGGCTGGTGGTGGGGGTGTAATGGTGTGGGGGATGGGGTACCTGAGTATAGTTGCTGACCATGTCCATCCCTTTATGACTACAGTGTCCCCATCTTCTGATGGCTCCTTCCAGCAGGATAATGCACCATGTCACAAAGCTCCAATCATCTCACCACTGGACAATGAGGTCACTGTCCTCCAATGGCCTCCACACTTACCACATCTCATCCAATAGAGCACCTTTGGGATGTGGTGGAACGGGAGATTGGCATCATGAATGTGCAGCCGACAAATATGCAGCAACTGCGTGATGTTATCAGGTCACTATGGAGCAAAATCTCTGAGGAACGTTTCCAACACCTTGTTGTATCTATGCCACCAAGAAAGAAGGCCAAAGGGGGTCCAACCCGCAAGTGATCGGTGTGTGTATTTTTTTTAATCCTGAAATGAGGATCCCCCACTCCTTACTCCAAAATAGGGAATCTTAATCATGTCGCAGAATCCTGGGGTCCAAGTTATGAAGTATTTATATAAATAACCATTTATTTTGATTGTAAAGAACGGTATAGTGATGTGATGCTCGCCTTTTACCTAAAATGTAAAACAATATGTCCATCTAAAATGTCCCTGTGCACAGGGTGACAACACTGCTGTGCGATTCCACTGTACAATGAAGTGTTGTCACCCTGTTACAGGAAGTAGATCTACTGGCAGGATCAACAGAAATAAATAGGGGGGGGGGGGGGGGCAGAAAAAACAATACTGCTGTATTAATGCTACTGACAGTCTTCATAGGGATCTGCTGCCCTCTACTGTCTGTATTTGTGAGTGGCTGTGCTTGTTAATTAGTTGGTTATAGACAGGTACTTCCTGTCCCTGCTAGCTGGGTCAGAAACCCTTATCGGAGGACTGTGGTGTCTTATAAAGGGGTGTTTCCAGGAGAGAGAAGGGAATGGAGCCATATGACCTTACACACACGGGAACAGTTGCCGCTGCTGTTTTTCACCCAGACCAGAGGCAGAGACTATTATGCCAATATTTCTGTGTTCTTATAGTTTTACTGCAGCTGCCCATTACTTCTTCAGTGTGCATCTGAATCCTTGTGTTAGACGTACCCCGGGGCTATTATTATCCCACCTGGGCAATGCCAGGTAGCTATGTCTGTGCTCCTATATGTGTGTGTAGTGATCACCTTCCAATATATTAGTAAGTGAATTAGCAGTGTATTGCAATCAGGGCTGCTGTTAAAAATTATGGGGCCCCATCCCATACAGCCTACCTGACAACCCCCCCCCCCCCCCCCCGGCCGATAGTGACTGAGAACATAGATTTATAAGTACCTTTCTTTGCAACCTCAGCTGCACAAATGAGTGAATAGGAAGTGCTTTGAGGCTTCCTGCTCATTCACAAACAGAAGCATAGTAAATACAGTTGCTTGGCTTCAGCGATGAATGGACAAGAGAGTAATTGGTACCGATCGCTCACTGTGTTCATTCAGGAAAGGAAGGGGCCAGAAAATGACATATTTACTGGCCCCTTCCCCTCACTCTCCATCCTGAAACCCCCCCCCCTGTGTGCCTGCAGCAGCTTCCGGGAGAGGAGGCAAGCCAGCAGCGCTGCGGGGGAAAGGGGCCCGGACAGCAGATGGAAGCAGCGCATGTACTAGAACCGATCCCCCTGCAGTGCAGCCGGAGGGAGAAAGAGGAGGTAAGCTGGTGGCGCTGCAGGGGGAGGCAGAAGAGGATCGGTGTCTGAAATATGACAGTACAGCCGGCCCTCCTCCTCAGCAGGTGCCGGGCCCCTCTTTTTAACTGATGGGGCCCGGGCCCAGTACAGGAGGGCTGGCTGTACTGCCTTATCAGTGGCTCTGATTGCAGTAGCGTTATTTTAGTTAACCCTGTCCCTTCTGGTCTGGGGTTTTTTTTTTTTAGATAGTTTCAGCTCAGGGTTTAATAACCAGTGTAGGCTAGAGCCAGGTCAAGCATCCGACGGACAGCCACTTGGTAGTATGAGATCCGGTTGCACGACAGATTAAGAGCTGCTAAGGGGCCAAGATGCAGAGTAGATAGGCTGAGTTCCAGTGTCACACCGTGGTTTCTGCTGATGAAAAGCTGCGTTCCAGGCTGGTTGGACAACGGTTGGAGGACCTACCGATCCTTGCTGATCCTCTCTTCAGGTCTTTGGCACCAAATCCTGAGGGGCCCCTGCAACTGAACTTTGCTGCAACATTTATCTGGGGGTATCTTTATTAATAGCTCTATATACATGGGTATATACCCGGGTATATGTGCACAGTTCCAACAGGACTTGTTGGGTCCTTTGCTAATAATACCTGCCTGTTTGTACATTGGATGTGTGTACTATTATGTATCTTTTCTTATATAAAGCTTGTATTATTTCCATACCGGTGTGTATTTTTATGCTTATGTTCAATGCTGGTTGTAGTAGTTCCTCTGCTCCAAATTACTTTGATTAGATTATTGAATAATTTCCCAGGAAGGGAACCCCCCCCCCCGGGTGGAGGCACTGCCAACCTTATTATCAAGCCCACTCTTCCAGTTAACGAAGGTTCCACTTTCTGACTGCCTAATTGTAAATATATGACATTCATTTGACGTTAAATTCCTGGGGTATGGCTGCAGCTAGATACCATAACCCCCCGATATCTTTTTTTTTTTTTTTTTACATTTTTACAACAAAAGTGATCCCAGCGGCGTATTCACGGTGAGGTCACTTTTAGAAAGCGATGGGAGAGGTGCCCCCCCCCCCCCCCCACCACCACCACCACCACTTCCCGGTGGTTCCTTGGCTAACGTTACCGATCGGTAGCTCCGGCAACCATCCGGCATCAGGAGGGTTTTTCCATAGATATAATAGATGGCTAGTTGGCCACCTCTCATCTCTATGCCCTTGGAGGACCTGGGCAACGTCAACGTCACTTCCATGCAAACATTATTTATATATATATATATATATATATATATATATATATATATATATATATATTTATATAATCTTTTGCTTTTAGACCCCTTTCACTCTGAGGTACTTCTAAACTGTCAGTAAAACACCAAGCGCTTTTGCGGCGCTTTTCGGATCGCTTTTCAGGCGCTTTTCATTCATTTAAATGGAGAGGACGCTTTTGAGGCGCTTTTTTTTTTTTTTTAGCTTTCCAAACATGCTCCAAAGATGCTGCTTGCATGAGGTTTTTCACCTCCCCACGAGCGCCCCCCCAACCCCCCCCCCCCCCCCCCCCCAGTGTGAAATCATCCATTGATATCTATTTAATATTGATAGAAATATGGGGGCTTCAATTGCTGACCTCCTTCTGCAAATCCCAGTATCGTGGCAGTCTCTGGCTTTGAGTCACTGACCCAGAACAGGCTTGAAAAGTCTTTGAAAACATCTTTGTTCGGGGGGGTCACTGACTCAAAGTATTTAACATTATAGCCAAGTAAGTAGCAATTCCAGAAGGAGAGGTCAAGCCACTATAGTTTCCCTTTGGTTGCTGCTATGTTATGGCACACCACCCGGTGCAATAACAACGTGGCTGTGCTCATGTCATGACTGATGATGTCCTCATGTCATGACTGATGATGCCCTCATGACTCTCCTCCCTGTATGTCCCGTGCCACCTTTGGCAGGGGACACAGGTCGGGCCTCTTGGTGGACTGCAGCTGACAACCTGAATGCATTTTGGTTTAGGCATATTTCGTTTTTTATTGTTTACACTGTACAACCCACAACAGCTCAATTCCCTCTGCAAAGGGTAACAGAAAAGCAAACACATTTTCCTTTAGACAAAGGGTAGAGTGAGACAATTCGTACCATAATGTAACCCCGTTATAATGCCGTACTGTGTAGCAAGGATATAGAAAAAAGATGTAAAGCGGTATGAAACCCAAAAGAAAACATTTATTATGTTGCAGCTTAATAATTCTTGGATGTGATGGCTGCATTCGTTTTCTTTTTTTTAGGCTTTCTTTCCTTTATTTTTGCCTGGTGATCTGGCCAGTAAGTCTGTTGCTATTCAAAAGAACAAGCTGTTTTGCAGATCTATCAGTTACAGAGATGAGACAAACCATTTAACATGTGTAGGGGTGCTTAGAATGATCAGCTTTTATTTATTCATGTAAAACCTTTATCCCAAAAGGAAAAAAAAATGTTTTTCTGTAACTGATTATAAAGTGTAAGCTGAAGTTTGGCTTTACTTTGTTAGTGTATTTAAATATGCTAGTACAGCTAACACTCCCCCCCTCCCAGACTGACAATGCTGCTGACTCAAGGTGCCCCCTGGGCTTCTTCATTCTAAATGGGGGCACTCTAATACAGGAGGGGTGTTACTGGCCAGATCACCAGAGAAAAAACGTCTAAGAAATTAAAACTAATGCAGCCGCCACAATCTAATGATTGGTAAGCTGCAATATATGACATTTTTTGGTTTTGGGTTTAGTACTGCTTTAAGGACTGGTGCCCCCTTCTATCAGGTGTCCCCTTCACAGTGCCCCTTACATCAAGTGTCCCCATTACACTGCCCCCTTCTATCAGGTGTCCCCATCACATTGCCTCCTTCTATCAGGTGTCCCCATCACATTGCTTCCTTCTATCAGGTGTCCCCATCACATTGCTCCCTTCTATCAGGTGTCCCCATCACATTGCTCCCTTCTATCAGGTGTCCCCTTCACAGTGCCCCTTACATCAAGTGTCCCCATTACACTGCCCCCTTCTATCAGGTGTCCCCATCATAGTGCCCCCTTACATCAGGTGTCCTCATCACGTTGCCCCCTTATATCAGGTGTAATCATAACAGTGACCACTTTTTATCAGGTGTCCCTATCAGAGTGCCCCTTTACATCAGGTATCCCCATCAGAGTGCCCCCCTACATCAGGTGTCCCCATCAGAGTGCCCCTTTACATCAGGTGTCCCCATCAGAGTGCCCCCCTACATCAGGTGTCCCCATCAGAGTGCCCCTTTACATCAGGTGTCCCCATCAGAGTGCCCCCCAACATCAGGTGTCCCCATCAGAGTACCCCCCTACATCAGGTGTCCCCATCAGAGTGCCCCTTTACATCAGGTGTCCCCATCAGAGTGCCCCCCTACATCAGGTGTCCCCATCAGAGTGCCCCTTTACATCAGGTGTCCTCATCAGAGTGCCCCCTTGTATCATGTGTCTCCATCATTGTGCCCCCTTACATCAGGTGTCCCCATCATTGTGCCCCCTTGTATCTGTTGTCCCCATCAGAGTGCCCCCTTATTTCAGGTCTACTCATCACAGTGCCCCCTTACATCAGGTGTCCCCATCATTGTACCCCCTCACACCAAGCTTTCCCATCAGAGCCCCCCCCTTACACCAGCTGTCCTGAGCACAGTGCTCCCCTATATCAGATGTCCCCATCATAGTCCCCCCCCCACCCAACCTTTTACCACCAGGCAAGCAGAAGGTGGGATCCAGGAGGCAAAGCAGGCTGCAGGTCTGGGAGGAGGAAGTTCCCTTTCCATCCTTCTGTGCTGTTGAGGTCAGGGCATGCACATGGTGTCCCTGTTTGTTGGAACGCTGGCAGCCCTAGCAACCAATAACTACAGAGGAGGGGACTTCTGCCAAGAGCAAAAATGTAATATTTTGCAGCTTACCAGTGCTTAGATGTAGCGGCTGCACTAGTTTTCCTTTTTCAGGCTTTCTACTCTTTTTTTACACCTGGCGATCCCGCCAGTACCGCACTTCCTGTCCTAGGGTGACAACGCTCACGCACAGCACTGTATCTGTGGAGGAGCAGTCGTGTCACCCTACGACAGGACTAAAGAACACCTTCCTCTCTTTTTTTATCTTTATAACATAGAGGGGAGGTGTTCTGTATTCCACACGAAAAGCTGACAGCACTGTTTGAGATTTTGTTAGTGCACAGGAAGTTACAAGCACACTGGATTTCTGGCAGGATCAACAGGTATATATATATATATATATATTTTTTTTTAGAAAAGTCACATCCTTTTCCCGATGCGGCCCAACCCCCACTGCTAAGTGAAAATAGTTACTTGGTTGACAAATGATTAGCAGTGAAGAGGACAAGGATTATTTCTAGGGATACTTTTATGGTCTTAGAAAACAGGAACTGTCCCCTAAAATAAGAGACCTTAAATCACGGGGCACTCTGCGATTTGAATACCTAATTCTTGACTCTCACCCAGCCCGTATATACACCAAGCACCAAAAGAAGAGGTTCGGAAAAGGTAACAGAAAAACTGTATAGAAGCCTGACAGGGTCACAAAGCTCATAGAAGGATATCTGCCCGGCCTCGTAGTCCAGATAGACCCCCAGGCTGTTGCAGGACGGTTTCTGCGGCACCGCTAACACCCTCCTGTCATGTATAGCTAAGTACTGATTAAAATACCTACACAGGCCCCAGGACTTGTTGCTATGCCCGATCAGGGAGTGGTAGCCTTTCCTGGTGATACTGGGATAGGACACGCCAAGTCTCCAGTTGCCCCCTTCTCCAGTCTCTACCTCCCAGTAATGTTTGCCGGAGAGGACGCTCTTGCTCCCCAAGACCTGATCATATTGAAATCTCTCCAGCGTCTTGGTGCGATTCTGGCCTATCTCCGAGGCCGACGCGGTTTTCAAGTCCCCAGATAGACATATATTATTAGAAGCCGTGTTGATGTCCAGTTCAAAGCCTGGATCCTGCCGGACGTAGAAGTCTTTCTTGGCGCTAGTAATAATCTCCGCTAAACTAGTGTGCAAAGTCACGGAGATCAGGCCCTCGTCTAGGTAGTCAACGGTTTTTTGCTTAGCGCTCATTTCGGATCCATTCTCGGTCTTGCCGAAGTTCTCTTTGCTGGTCTTCCACTCGTGAAGAACGGATAAGGGGTCATTCCTGTTGCACAGCTCCTCGATCTCATGCATCTTTCTGGACAGCTCGTCCTTTTTTATTTCCAACTGCTGGATGAGATCTGTGACCGAGAGAGAAATCTGCCCTTCCTTCTGGGTGAGGTCGCTCAGGACTTTCTTCTCCAGGTCGTCCAGTTGTCTCTTGATGTCTCTAAACAGGGCACTGACCTTCTCTTTTATAAAAGCCAACTTTTCTTGGGTTGTTTTACCAGTCTCTTGGAGAACCTGGACCATGCTCTCGTTCTCTGCTATCTTGGAGGCCAGTCGGTCCAGAAGCTCCCTTCCTAGTTCTTTCATCTCCTTGGAGGCCTCCTGGACTGGCTTCACGTGGTGGTTGGCGTGTTCCTCAAACAGAATACAGGCATCGCAGATAAACTCGGCATCTTCACAGCAGTAATACGCAAATACTCTCTTGTGTGCAGGACAAACCACATTCAGGTCACTGAGAACATGTTCCTCACACTTGCTGTGGAAATTCAGGTGGTCTTCACACAGAAAAGACTCGCACAATAGGCAACATTTAACCGCCGGAAAGGGAGGTTGAATGCAAAAATCACAGAGGCTTCCAGGCTCTTCATGCAGCGATTGATCCTTTGATGGCAAAGGCCTCTCGTGGAACTGTTCCTTGCATTCTGGGCAAGTATAAACTGTAGACTCCTCCTGGGTTTCCAGAACACGGTCCAAGCAGAGCCGGCAGAAGCTGTGACCGCAGGTCAGTGGGACGGGATCGGTGCAAAGGTTCAGACAGATGGAGCAGTTCAGCCCGTGCCTCAGATCAGCGGACGCCATCGTTAGAAATGCAGAACAGGAGGTGAAAGTGTTTTAGAAATCCAGAAGAGCTTGTTTGACTCTATTCCAAATAAGGGTGAGTCTCGACCTCACCTACAAATTATCATTATTATTTAACCATCTCGAGTCCGGGCTCCTGAAGTGAGTCTTTTATCAGTGAGCATCTAACATGGGCTCTAACATAGGATCTAACATAGGATCTAACATAGGATCTAACATAGGGTCTATCTGTGTTGCCCCCTGACTACTACGCGGATTTTTTCATTTGTGGTCAACCTGGTCATTTTCTAGGCAATAGATAGTCAAACTAATGGCAAAAAAACTCATTTGGTTGGGAGTGGAGATTTTAATCATGCTTAATCGCTTCCGGACCTGATGCAGAACATTTACTGAGGCGGGGCAGCTTGTACAGACACAATAACGTACCCGTACATTGGAAGCAGTTTTCCCGGGTTGTGGGCATGTTGCCCCCACCCTCCTACCCCCCTTGTGATTTGACAGAGCAGGAGTTTGTTAGCAGACCCCGGTCAATGATTCAAGGACCTGATGATCTGCTGTGTTGAACCCCAGCCCAAAGCTCTGTGTTGACAAGAAACACAGGGCTCTGTACAGAGGGAATAATGATCGCTTTGTTTCTTTTCCCTGCAAAGCAGGGAAAAGAAACAAATCGATCTGTAGTGAAAAGCAGCACATATTACACACATTAATACTTGTTAAGCACACAGTTAACCCCTTGATCACCCCAAGATGTTAACCCTCTTCCCAGCCAGTGTCATTAGTACAGTGACAGTGTATATTATTATCACTGATCACTGGTGATGTCAGTGACAGTTAGTCAGTTCCCACAAAGTGTCAGAGGTTGATTTACTAAAACGGGGGAGTCCAAAATGCAACTGCCCCTGGTAGCCAATTAGCTTCTAATCTCAACTTGTTTAACCGATTGCCTACCGGGCACTAACACCCCCCTTCCTGCCCAGGCCATTTTTCAGCTTTCAGCGCTGTCGCACTTTGAATGACAATTGCGCAGTCATGCAACACTGTACCCAAACACATTTTCCATCATTTTCTTCACACAAATAAAGCTTTCTTTTGGTGGTATTTCATCACCTCTGGGTTTTTTATTTTTTACAAAAAAAAAAAAAAAGACCAAAAATTTTGGTAAAAAAATTGTTTTTTTACTTTTTTTCTGTCAGTAAATTTTGTAACTAAGTAATTTTTCGCCTTCACTGATGTGCGCTGATGAGGTGGCACCGATGGGCACAGATAGGCTGAACTGGTAGGCACTGATGAGGCGGCACCGATGGGCACTGATAGGCTGAACTGGTGGGCACTGATCAGGTGGCACTGATGAGGAGGCACCAATATGCCGCACTTATGGGCACTGATAGGCGGCAGTGATGGGCACTTATAGGCGGGACTGATGGGCACTGATGAGGCGGCACCGATTGGCACTGATAGGCTGAACTGGTGGGCACTGATGAGGAGGCACCAATATGCCGCACTTATGGGCACTGATAGGTGACACTGATGGGCACTAATAGGCGGGACTGATGGGCACTGATAGGCGGCACTGATGGGCACTAATAGGCGGCACTGGTAGGCGGCAGTGGCGAGCACTAATAGGTGGCACTGGTTTGCACGGATAGGCGGCATGGATAGGCGGTACATATGGGCACTGATGGGTGGCACTGATGGGCATTGATGGACAGCAGTGATGGGCATTACTGATAGGCTACACTGATTGCCAGCACTGACTGGCATGGCTAATGGTCACTGATTGGTGGCACTGTGGGCAGTAGTGGGCACTAATGGCTGCCACTTGTGGGCACTGTATGCTGGCATTGGTGGGCACTGTATTGTGACACTATATTTCTTTATTGTAATCAGGGCACTGATTTCATTCCTACATGCCCCCCTGTGAGGAGATGCCGCTGATCGTCTCTCCTCGCCACACTCTGTCAGTGTGAGGCGAGGAAAGCCGATTACCGGCATCTCCGTGTTTACATGTGACCGGCTGTGATTGGACACAGCCGATCACATGGTTAAAGAGCCGCGGACGCACCTCTTTACACAGATCTAGGCGTCGCGCCGTGTCCTAGCACGGAGCGGCCAATCTGGGACGCCGTCATATGACGGTGGGCGGGCAGCAAGCAGTTAATTAAGCTTTGAGGGAGAAAGAAAACAAACTGCAAGCTGATTGGTTCCCATGCAGAGCTGCACCCAGATTCTGCACTCTCCAGTTTTAGTAAATCGACCCCTCAGTGTCAGATTGTCCGCCGCACTATCAGCCCGGGTTCACACTGTAGCGAACGCAGACATTGCATGTGATTGGCACTGCTTAGCCGATCACATGCGATGTCTGTGCAGCTGTACGGCTGAACTCGCATTGGATTCGCATTAAAAAGGTGCAGCATCTTAATTTGTTCACACCCATGCGATCTAGGGTTGCCACCTCATCCCTTTAAACCCCAACACATATGAATTACTCGGGTTCTGAGGATAATTGAATGCAGATGAGGCACCAAGTGAGTTTAATTACCACCTTAATCAGCCACAGAACCTGAGTAATTATTATGTGTTCGGGATTAAAGGGATGAGGGGGCAACTCTAATGCGATCCGATTCCTGTCCGAATCCTCAGTTGGCACTGCGACCTGTGAACCGATCTGGGGGTGTCATTACCATTGTATTGTATTGTCACCCACAGTGGTTTGCAGAGAGCATTGTGAACTGCCTGCGGGAGAGATCCGATGCTGGAACCGGCGCTGGTTCTCGCATCGCTACAGTGTGACCCAAGACTTACAGTCCCACTAAAGGTCCCTGATCACCGCCATTACTAGTCTAAAAAAAAAAAAAAAAAATTCCAGTATACACTATATTATCTATATATAAGGTGTTCTATCGGGTTGAAATCAGGACTCTGTGCAGGCCAGTCAAGTTCCTCCACCCCAAACTGGCTCATCCATGTCTTTATGGACCTTGCTTTGTGCACTGGTGGGCAGTCATGTTGGAACAGGAAGGGGCCGTCCCCAAACTCCTCCCACAAAGTTGGGAGCATGAAATTGTCCAAAATGTCTTGGTATGCTGATGCCTTAGGAGTTCCCTTCACTGGAACTAAGGGGCCAAGCCCAACCCCCGAAAAATACCCCCCACACTATAATCCGCCCTCCACCCCCCACCATAATCCCCCCTCCACCAAATGGTTTGGACCAGTGCACAAAGCAAGGTCCATAAAGACATAGATGAGCGAGTTTGGGGTGGAGGAACTTGACTGGCCTGCACAGAGTCCTGACCTCAACCCGATAGAACACCTTTGGAATGAATTAGAGTGTAGACTGTGAGCCAGGCCTTCTCATCCAACATCAGTGCCTGACCTCACAAATGCTCTTCTGGAAGAATGGTCAAACATTCCCATAGACACCCTCCTAAACCTTGTGGACGGCCTTCCCAGAAGAGGTGAAGCTGTTATAGCTGCAAAGGGCAGAGCCAACTCAATATTGAACCCTATGGACTAAGGCTGGCCATACACTATTCAATTTTCCTGTTCAACTTTCCTTTAGATTTACCAAAACCATATAATAGGAGGTCAAACCTAAACACTTTCAATTTGGATGCAATCAGGCAGGCCCTTGTACTACATAGTTGAAGGTAAATCTAAAGAAAATTGAACAGGAAAATTGTATGGTGTATGGCCAGCTTAAGACTAGGATGTCATGAAAGTTCATGTGTGTGTAAAGGCAGGAGTCCCAATACTTTTGACATTATAGTGTATATCCTATAGTTTGTAGACACTATAACTTTCACGCAAACCAACTAACCACTGAAGGACCGCCCACCGCATATATATACTGCGGCAGGGCGGCCCTATCCTGTGAAACGACATACCCGTACGTCGTTTAGTCCACGAGACACTGCGGGCGCCCCCCGCAGCACGGCGATACCTTTTGTGCAAACCAATCGATATACGCTTACCGGGATTTCTATTTACCAGAAATATGTAGAAGAATACGTATCGGCCTAAATTGATGAAGAAATTCGATTTTTTAAAAATCTTTTTATTGGATGTTTTTTGTAGCAGAAAGTAAAAGAAAATATTTGGGTTTTTGTTTTTAAAGTTTTCAGTATTTTTGTTTTTGTTTATAGCACTAAAAAAAAAAAAAAACCCCAGTGGTGATCAAATACCACCAAAAGAAAACTAATTGTGTGAAAAAAAATTATATAAATGTCATTCATGTACAGCATCGCACAACTGCGCAAATGCCAGTTAAAGCAACGCAATGCCAAAAAGCAAAATCTTCCGGAGGGCAAGTGGTTAAAGGGGGGGTACTCGACCACCTGTTTTTACCCCCCCCCCCCCCCCCCCCTCCAGCCACAGGTGATAACTTATGAAAACGGTCTATACACGTGACCAAAAAAAAATGTTTTTAACAAAGTTTCCAAACGATCGTAAAATGACGGAAACTGATGAAGACAACCTGCCGGCAACCATTGCTACCGTACCGGGCGGCTGTTGGTTGTCTGGATGTCCTTTTGTGTTTTTAATTTTGCAAAACCAGATTTTTGAAAAATGTGACAACCCGGACCATACGCCCTCTGGCAGTATGTACAGACGGGATCAACTTCCTGATTGGGCACAGATTGGATCCCCTCCCCCTCCCCCCAGCAGCCGCCTTGATTATAATGGCCCTCAGCTGTAGAGGCCTCCTGACATGGAGGTTGTGTCTGGGAGAGAAGACATCATACAGGTAAGGAAGGGATTTCCAACGACCCCCCCTTCCCCCCGTATTCACCGCTCCTGCCCATTGAAATCAATGGGACAGCACAGCTATAGCCGCGCTATACGAGGGGTTTTAACCCTTTTTTGGCCGCCAGCGGGGGGTTAAAACCGCACCGCTAGCGGCCGAATACCGCGGTAAAACAGCGCTAACAGCGCTGTTTTACCGCCGACGCCCCCTACCACCCCAGTGTGAAAGGGGCCTAAAGGAAACTGAATAAGAAAAAAATTGTATTATGTATGGCCAGATAGAGAACCGATTTCTGAATTCCCTTCTCATAAGGAGTTTTCTTTGTCTGTGTGACACCCCGCCCCCCCTCCCCCCAACAAGGAGAGCTCTCCGGGAAAAAACGTGAGGATTTGGAAGGCAGAAAATTATGTAAAAAAAAAAATCTGTGTGTATTTTATTGCAGATTCTGGGAGTGCCCCTGGATTGTGCATAAAGTTAAATGTAATATATTCTTAGCTTTTATTATTTGTCTTGATTTAATTGTGACCTATAAGGCCTCATGCACACGGGACGTTTTTACAGCCGCTTTTTTGAGCGTTTTTTTTTTTTGCAGCTTAAAAAACGCCTGTCTGTTAGTCTGTGGCTTCATGCCCACCTAGGCGTTTTTGAGCTGCAAATGGCATAGGACAGTACAGGACCAGTGCGTTCTGAGAGACATGTTTCAGCTGTAAAAAACGCTCTAACGCTGATAAATGCTCAAAAACGTCGCTCACCAACGTTTTTTTTTAACGTTTTTGATCCATTGAAAAAAAAAAAAAGCTAACGTGGAAAAACGCTAAACACTATTGCAAAAACGTTGAAAAAAGTTAAAAAAACCCACTGCAAAGCTACTGGCGTTTTCATAACGTTACTTTAACGTCCCGTGTGCATGAGGCCTGAAGATTGATTGCACCAATCCGGTGTGCTGGCACAAGGGAGTATTTTTGCATCTTCAAGATCTTTTGCAATTCTATAAACTGATAACGGAAAATTTGTATCAAATAGTTACCGTAAATTTTCTTTTTACTGGTACCAGTTCATGGCAGCGTATGTGTTGGGCACCAGTAGGGTCAGACTTCTGCCCCCCGTACACAGGATCGGGAAATCCGTACGGAAAATAACGATTTCAAAGTGATCGTATGATAATCTGATCGTTAGTACAGAGCTTTCGAGAGCCGATCACGACAGTTCATTTATTATTATATCGGACATACACTTTTTTTTTTTTTTTTTTTTTTTTTTTGTTCATACGATGCCAGATTGTACAATTTTTCGTTTAACCACCTCAATACCGGCACTTTCGCCCCCCTCCTTCCCAGACCAATTCTCAGCTTTCAGCGCTCTCACACTTTCAATGACAATTGCGCGGTCATGCTACACTGTACCCAAATTAAATTTTTATCATTTTGTTCACACAAATCGAGCTTTCTTTCGGTGGTATTTATTCCCAACTCCGTTTTTTTTTTTTTTTTTTCATTTTTTTGTGAAAAAAGAGCGGAAATTTGCAAAAAGAAATCCAATAAAATTAAATTTTGTCATAAATTTAAGCCAAAATGTATTCTGCTACATGTCCTTGGTAAAAATAAATCCCATTAAGTGTATAATAATTGGTTCGTGTGATCACGGACACATGTGCGCAAATGATCATGTGCGCAGGTGACATATGTGTGCAGATAATCATTGGGACATGCGATTTTACTGGGACATATCGTATTTATCGGCGTATAACACGCACCCCAAGTTTAGGAGGGAATTTTAAGGGGGAAAAAAAAACTTTTAGGAGGGAAGTTGAAGGGGGAAAAAAACTTGCATGTAAATGCCCATCAGTGCAGCCTTGTCGGTGCAGCCTTGTCGGTGCAGCCTTGTCGGTGCAGCCTTGTCCCAGTGCAGCCTTGCAGCTCGCAGTTTGATCCCCTGCGATCCCGAGCTTCAAAATCGCCGACCACGATTTGAAAATGGCGCCGAAATACACCGACCCGGTCCTCGGCTTTTCTCGGCTCTCGTTCACTTTCGGCTCCACTCGTAGTCCCGCCCGGGATGGGCGTGACTGTGAGCGGAGCTATCCGAACCTTGCCCGAGTACACTCGGCTAGGTTCGGGCGGCGCTCGAGTGAAGCCGAAAGTGGCCGAGAAGAACCGAGGACCGGCTCTGTGTGTTTTGGCACCGGCGGCGCCATTTTCAAATCGCGGTCGGCGATTTTTGAAGGTCTGTCAGCTCAGGATCGCAGGGGATCGGCGTATAACACGCACCCGCGATTTTTTTCCCCTGATTTTAAGGGGAAAAAAGTGCGTGTTATACGCCGATTAAATACGGTATATGGGGGACAGGTGTTTTTTTTTTTATTATGTGGGGACGTGTTTTGGGGACATTGTGTGTTTACTTTGTGTTTTTACATGTGTGGGGACACTAGACTGACTGGTGATCAGTGAGTAAAAAAAACAGCTCATTCTCATTGATCACCAGCCGGCTACAGCGATCCGCTCTCCTCTCCTCACTGACAACTTCTGTGTGAGGAGAGCCGATTGCCTGGCAACCGGCTCTCTATATACATCACATGATGGCTGTGATTCGACACGGCCGTCATGTGATCAGGAGGGCCAATCGCAGAGCCCTCCTGGCGATCGGAGATGTGCCGTGTCCGGGTGACACGAGCGCATCAGGATCGCGCCGCTACGCGTGCACGCGTGCGATCCCGCTCCTTCTGAGGGACGTTCCTGAACGTCCACTCAGGAGAGATGGCCCACCCGGCTGTTTATGTGCAGTGGCCGGGTGGAAAGTGGTTAATCAGTACAGCTATCATTCGAACATGCATTATAACACATGACATCGCTTCTGTATTAATAATAATAATATTGGAGGCTGTAACCTTTGGCTGGTGGGTCGTTTGTGTACCTGGAGGGACGGTGTGGTGGAGGCGGGGTGGGACAAGGCTTGCCTTTTTTGTGTGAATGAGTATAGATGGGTGCATGTATGGTGTGGATGTTGTTGTGTTCATGGAAATATCCCTGCTGTATATAGCATTGTGATTTTAGTTCGTGGTGCCCTACAAGGTCCACACTCATTACCCTTATGTGACCAGTGGTATACTTCATTCCTCCATTGAGGAATTTGGTAAATATGATGTATAACTATAACAGTTGGGCTATTGCACTTTCTTTTATATTTTGTAAAAGAGATTTTGTTTATGGATGCATTTGTACTATCTGAACCTGTAAACTACTATTATTAATAATATTTTTTTTTTTGTGTGACCTTAGTAAACTCATCAGATTCGATCTGAGATTACCATGCAAAAAAAAAAAAAAAGGAAGATCATTCGTCCAATAATCTCATCGTGTGTACTGGGCATTACACCTTTTGGGGGGGGGGGTTGGTTTAAATTCTCAATGACCGTCACACATATAAAAATAATATATATATTTTTTATTAAATGTGGAAGAGAGAGAGAGAGAGAGAGAGAGAGAGAATGAATATATATATGAATACTGACTTCATACATCATTTCAGCAAATCGTCCATTTCCCTGCAAAGGTACATTTACAAAAGTATAAAAATATCCCACAGAGGTGATCAGTATGACCACATCAACCAGAATCCATGTGCGGAAATGTCAGAAGTCCCACTAAACAAAGTCACTCCTTTTTTTATAGTGTGTGTGTGTGTGTGTGTGTGTGTGTGTGTGTGTGTGTGTGTGTGTGTGTGTGTGTGTGTGTGTGTGTGTGTGTGTGGTCATGTCTCTGTGTGGTTTGAGCTGCTAAAATTTTGGTTTTGAAAAGGAAAAAAAAAGATACAATGTACCAGTCCAGAGTAAAACATTTTACAGATGGCTGGCAAAATATTACTTCCTATGATGCATTTAATTAAATGTATTATGAGGGGGGGAGAGCGCGGTTGCCCCCTTCTAAACCTGGCACTGGACTGGATATATTTAATATGTGTGTGTGTGTATATATATATATATATATATATATATATATATATATATATATATATATATATATATATATATATATATATATTAAATAATTTTTTTTTTTTTTTGGTGGGGGGGGAGGAGAGTAATAGTGTTTCTGTTTGAGAATGGGCCACTGATCTATTAAAGAAAACTATATTGCAACAAAATAGACTTCTAATAAAATGGCAATTCTCTGGCTGCCATACTGACACCCCACCCCTCCCCGAAGAGCCAGGAACTTGGAGCAAGTGTACAGGAAGGAGGACTTCTCCGCACCAGAAGTAGTTATATATTAATGATTTATTGGCTGTGAACGATCGTGTGTGTTTCTCGATGGCTCCTTGGGCCCTTTTCACACTTGTGTGACTCGTCCTGCGACTTGAGACTGCGGTGTGTCTGGGTTGAATTATTTTACCGGTAACGCCAGTTCAGCCGGATGATTCAGTGATGTATTTATCATCCCCGTCCTCTCCTGTGAAAATGGCAGAATTTTGGCTTCCGTTGAGTAAATTTCCCGTCCTCTCCAAATGGCAAAGGCTTTACAGGAGAACCGTTTTGGTTTGTGTGTGGGTTGGTGGTGGTTTTTTTTGTTTTTGTTTTGGTGGTTTTATTTTATTTTTTTATTTTTTTTTTATATGGCGGGTGCCAGGATAAGTTCATCATATCGCCCTTCTCTGCAGCTTTGCATAATGTGCAATCGGTCAGCTGCTACAGGAAATTTCCCATCCACATCGCATGCAGAGCAAGAGAATTGGAGGGTTTAATGAAGGTCTGTTCTAAAGTCTGGCTTCTGTTGGAAAATGCTAGTTACCTGGCTCTTATCCAGAGGTCTCCAAACTTTTTCCAACAAAGGGCCAGTTGACAGTCCTTGAGGCCGGGTTCACACTGCAGCACGCTCCGCCTCCCAGCAGGGGGACCGCTGCGTCCCCGTTCACCGGTCTGATTTCAGCCCAAATTTTGGGCTGAATTCAGACCTGAAATAGACCAAAAGACGCACAGGACTCCTCTGCAATTCGCACCGCAGCCGCTGCAGAGATGTGTGAACCGGCTCCATAGAGAGACAGTCACAATCTCCTGCTATGCAAATTGGATACAGGGAAACGATCGTCCAATTCGCAATGGTGTGAACCTCGGCTTCAGACCTTGCGGTGCCCCCCCCCCCCCCCCACTCTTCCCCAGGCAAGATTGTGGCCTATGAGAGTAGAAAATGTCTCGGGGGCCAGAACTAGTGACAATAAATACGGCCTCAGGGCTCGTTCACACCACAAACTCACTCCAGCTGTTTTTGCATGCATGATTTTGGTGTGGTTTTAATGCGTTTCCAGATGTTGTGTTTTTTTTATTTTTTTTTTTTTTTTTTTTTTATAAAAGAGGGACAAGCAGCGCAGATCTATAATCCCACAATTTAGTAATTTAACCCACTGCCTCAAACTTAATCTAGACGTATTTTGCAGTGTCCTGAATCCAACAATTATATACAATATCTTTTTTTTTTTTTTTTATTTATTTTTTTTCCTGATTTTTTTTTTTTTTTTTTTTTTTTTGTGTTCTGGCTGCGATTTTTTTTTTTTTTTTTTTGATTGTTTTTACTGCATTCCAGTGCAGGAAAAATGCAGCATGTTCTTTCTTCTTTTTCTTCTTCTTCTTTCTTCTTTTTCTTCTTCTTTCTTCTTCTTCTTTCTTCTTTTTCTTCTTCTTTTTCTTCTTCTTTCTTCTTCTTTTTCTTCTTCTTTCTTCTTCTTTTTCTTCTTCTTTCTTCTTCTTTTTCTTCTTCTTTCTTCTTCTTTTTCTTCTTCTTTCTTCTTCTTTTTCTTCTTCTTTCTTCTTCTTTTTCTTCTTCTTTCTTCTTCTTTTTTTTTTTTTTTTTCTGGACCGCACTGATGTAAACTGTGCCATTGAAAACCATATATCCTACATGCATTTCATGTGGTGTGAACTGGTCATTGGGGTTGGCGGTTAGTAGGGAGAGGAATAGTTGGAATAGTTGCCCTGTCAGTGGTGTCACTGGGGGGAGGGGGGGGTGCCTCATATCATTCAGAAGAATAATGCCCCAAGGGCCGGATAAAGGCCGGCAAAGGGCCACCATTTGGAGACACCTGTGCTAATCCAATGGCTTCAATTATACAGCCAGTGATTGGTGTTCATGAATGAACGTAAGACGCTATTGGCTCAGTCAGGCAATTTCAAGAGATCAGCATTGGCATCAGAGAAACTTGTGACTCTTCTCAACATGCCCTACAACCACCACTCCTTACAGTTCTGTTAGTACCAGCAAAAAGCCTAACCGCGCCTTCTAAAGCTAATCCTGGTGTGGTGTGCAGTGTAGCTATTTGTCCACCATGCGTGCTGTGGTAACTTTTATTAATTTAAAAAAAAAAAAAAAAAGTTTTAAAGAGGAGGTAGAAAATGTTGGTTTCAATGTTTCCATTTAGGAAAGGTCTATCAGTCCCTTTAGCCTCCATTCACATTGAAGTGACTTGTCATGTGATTTGACAGGTCAAGTCGCATCCTATTGCCGGCAATCTGCGCGGAGCTGACTTTGCGGTGCCGCACCGATTTTGAAATCTTTACAAAGGGCAAGTTTACTGCCCTTCAGACTTTAGGGGGACTGTATGGCCAGGTCAACGAATGGTGCCCCGTCACGTCACTAAGACTGCCCCCCTCAACTAGCTTGCCACAGTGCTCTGTCCTGCAGACCAAAAGTAAAAAGCCAAATCGAACCCAAACTCCAGTTAACAGTATTGGGGTCCAATACTGATGTATGGGCGGGGGCTGGACCTTCTGCCGGTATGGGCGGGGGCTGGACCTTCTGCCGGTATGGGCGGCCGCTGGACCTTCTGCCGGTATGAGCCATTTAGTGTGTGGCCACCCTGCTCGTGCACACATGGCCTTTTCTGTCTCTCCTTCTCCCCTCTCCGGTGTACACGCTCACCGATGCCCGGGACAAGGCGGGGCTGTGTCCATGTGAACATCATGGCGGTATCCCGGCTTAGAGATGAGCATTTTTAACTAATTGTTCATTAACCTCTTGCCGACCAGCCACCGTCATTTTACTGCGGCAGGTCGGTATGATCCCACGAACCGTCGTAGCTACACGTCGGCTCGCCGGATAGGGATGGCAGGCGCATGTACCCGCTGCACTACAGGAGTGCCGATGCCCGCGGGCGACGGTCGCAATGACCCCCGGCCCTGAGCGATCGCGAGCACGAGGGACAGAACACGGAAGGTGTGTGTGTGTGTGAACACACAAATCTCTGTTCTGAGAGGAGTGACAGATTGTGTGTTCCTATTAGCTAGGAACCACAATGCGTCACTTCCTCTAGTCAGTCCCCTCCCACTTCAGTTAGAATCACCTCCCCAGGGAACACAACCCCCTTCACTGCCCCCTAGTGTTAACCCCTTCACTGCCAGTGACCTTTTTACGGTAATCAATGCATTTTTATAGCACTGATCAGTGTATAAATGCCAATGGTCCCAAAAATGTGTCAAAATTGTCCGCTGTGTCCGCCATATTGTCGCAGTCACGATAAAAACTGTAGATCGCCCCCATTACTAGTAAAAAAATAATAATAAAAATGCTATAAATTTATCCCTTATTTTGTAGACACTATAACTATTGCGCAAACAAATACGCTTATTGCAATTTTTTTTTTTTTTTTTAAATATATATAATATGTAGAAAAATACATATTGGCCTAAACTGAGAAATTAGCTTTTTTTTTAAAAAAAAAATGGGGATATTTATTATAGCAAAAAGTACAAAATATTGTGTGGTGGGTTTTTATTTTATTATTTATTTTTTTTTTTTCCCCAAAATTGTCGCTTTTTTTGTTTATAGCGCAAAAAATAAAAACTGCAGAGCTAATCAAATACCACCAAAAGAGTTCTATTTGTGGGGGGGGGGGGGAAAGGACGTCATTTTTGTTTGGGTACAACGTTGCATGACCGCGCAATTGTCAGTTAAAGCGACGCAGTGCCGAATCGCGAAAAATGGCCTGGTCGTTCAGCAGCCAAATCTTCCGGGGCTGAAGTGGTTAAAATGTTTGTTTGTTTTTTCCTACTTCTACAGTCTGTACTCGACAGCTTTTCCTTCTTCTTCTTTTTTTTTTTTTATTTGGCTTCTGCTAAGGCATAAACCACACCTAACCGGTGAGTCGGCGAGTAATCCTCTCCTCATATCGTGGGGTAACCACCTAGATTTTTATATTTTATCAGCTCCTAGATCAGCAACCGCCACGGTGGAAATACAAAATGAAAGTGAATGAGCTAAACTTAAGTATTGGTTACAAGCCTGATACATATTACGTGGCAGATAAACTTGCATGGGTGTGTGTTCTGTATTTGGAGTAACTCAAATATTACTTCACTGACAAGTTTCTTTAAAACCCTTCTCTAATTTTTGCTCCCTGCTATCTTGGTGGTAATTATCAAGAGAATTTTGATAAGTGCAAAGAAATAACCTGTTGATTCTAGGGGCCAATTTAGACAGAAGCCAATTAACCTACCATCATGTCTCTGGAGCGTGGGAGGAAACTGGAGTACCCGGAGGAAACCCACACAGGCAGGTAGTGCCATGTTTGGGATTCAAACCAATGACCCCAGTGCTGCTAGGCAGAACCACTTGGCCACTGTGCTGCCCATTGGTGCGAGTCCTCTCTCTCCCCCAGAGGGAGCCAAGCAATGTACATTACCATGCCTGACACTTCATCCCGCAACCTTCCCAGCTGAGAGCCAGGCACCGGTTCAAGGTATAAACAGCCGGAAACACTGAAATCCTTGGTGTAGTTTATTGGTACATCGGAGTGACAAAACAATGGCGTTGACGGGTTTCGAGAAAGAGAAGCCTGTCGTAGACTGGTGAGTCTGACCCAGGCAGTCCATACCCACAATGCAAAGTGTAGTGGCTGGGTGCAGATGCCCTGCCTGGTCACTCGGCTCGTAAAACAGTGATCTCAGTGTCTCTGGTCCCCAGTGTGCCCTTTGTCTCCACTGGTTCCAATGTCCCTAGTGTCTTCAGTGTCTCCTATGTGTTCAGTGACCCCAGTGTCTCAAGTCCCTAATATCTCCAGTGGCCTCAGTGTCTCTAATGTACCCAGTGTGTATAGTGTCCCCGGTGTTTTCAGTGTCTCCTGTGACCCCAGTGTGTTCAGTGTCTCCAAAGTCCCTAATGTCTCCAGTGTCTTCAGTGTCTCTAATGTACCCAGTGTGTATAGTGTCCCCAGTCACCCCGTGTGTCCAGTGTCCCTAGCACTCCTGCTCCTTCATGTGACCTCACATCATCCTGTGACTCTCTGAGCCCCCAACCTGACTCCTCTCTGTATGAACTTCCCCAAAAATTTATGTCAGGACAAACCTCGCTCTCACTATAAAGGAATTCCTTCTTTATGTCTATTCTCTTTATTCCCACAGCTTAATTCTTGCTGCAATTACTCTGCGCCCCTTCCATATCCCATCACTAGTCCTGGACAGTTCGGCCCGCATGTGAATGTGGAGAGAATGATAAATACCAGGGAGTGTAACAATGAATGATGGGTGTGATCAATAATATCAATCGGGATAAATGTAATATTAATAATCATAAAAAATAATGGGATGGTGTAATTATAATGAGTAATATATAATACTGTATAGATAGATAAAATAGGAGGGGCAATAAACAATATTTGATAAAATAATGGGAGGTGTAATAATAATGTAAAATAGAAGGGTTAACAAATAATATAATAGGAGGGGCAATAAAAAAAATTAAATAGGAAGAGATGATGACGTGTATACTGATATAATAGGTGGTAGGAGTAATAATCGGGACTGCGGGGAGAACTTCCAGTGTCTAAAAATAATAGGAGGGATAACAATAAATAATATTAAATGGGAGGGGATAATGACGTAGGAGGAGCAGAAGGCTGGAGGGGCGGAGTTCTGATCTCAGCCGAGAGCCAGGGGAAACAGATTTTGTTGGAAACCGATCTCGGCACAACACTGGCCTCTTGGTCTAGAAAGATCCTAAATCTGTTCGAAGAGGGACGCAAAGTCACCTGTGAAATCATCTTCTGGGGTGTGGCTGAATACTCGTGGCTAGTAATGTTTTTGTTTTTTTCCACAAAAACATCAAACGATAAAATTTTTATTTATATTTTTTTTAAACGTGGGTTACTATCTGTCAAGTTAAATTCCTCAGGAGAGGTTGTAAGAACGTCCCGTGTACATTAAGCCGGCCACTAACAGCAGCTAGCGCTGTACCTGCGTCTAATCAGCAAGGCATACTTGAGTTCTTCCCCGTCGGCGGTCGGACTCGTTCCCGCACATCAAGGACAGCGACAGTGACTGGAAGCGGTGAAGGAGCTGCCTGTGTTTAACCTTCTTCACCTCCTGCTATTATTTTGTTGTTTTTTTTTTCTTCTTCTTCTTTTAAGTGTTTCTTAAAGCCAAAACTATTTTCATTTAACATTTCTGAAGTCTGACTGTCTCAAGATTCCATACTTTTTGCCAGGGGTTGTACAACTTGTAGGGAGGTGTATAGCCCCAACGCTTGGGGATAATGTCTTTAACTTTTGAACCCCTGAAGAATTTCAATTTGCAAACTGTGTCAGGCCTATACACCTCCCCACAAGTTGTATATAACTTGTATTTGCAGCAATATACAAGTATTGGGGCCGGTTCCCACTGGTGCGATATCGGATGTGGTTCACAGTGCAAATCGCATGCAATCTCTGTGTGATGCAATTTCAGCCGTACAGATAGTATGTCTGAATGCGCATCGCATTCGGACCAAACTTGCACAGGACCCTTTACCCACCCCCTAATCCCCCCCCAACTTTTTTTTTTTTTATTATTATTATTATTCACAGCAGAATCAGATCACATGCCCATGCGATCCGATTCCTGACCGAATTTTGCAGTTCGCACTGCGATATGCAAACTGATTTGGGGGCGTCATTAACTTTTCAATTGACACTCCCGGCAATTTGCGTAGGGCAGTGTGGTCTGCTGCCAGGAGACATGCGATGCGGGAACCCTCAGTGGAATCCCAGGGTTCCCGCATTGTGAAATCTTTTTCTGGTGTGTGGCTAAATACTCATGGCTAGTCATGTCTGAGGCTGGGTTCACACTGGTGCGACACGACAGCCGTCCTACTTTGGATCCGACTTTGCCCTGCGACATGAAGCCAGCATGCGTCCGACTTTCAATGAACGGGGATCCGACTTGGATCTCTGCCAATGCCTGGCACTGTGTTTGGTATGAATCTTGAGGGGGAACTCCGCGCCAAATTTTAAATAAAAAACCGCCATGGGTTCCCCCCTCCAAGAGCATACCAGGCCCTTGGGTCTGGTATGGACCTTAACGGGAACCCCCCCCCCCCCCTGCGGGGCCCCCACCCCGAAGCACCTTGTCCCTATGTTGATGAGGACAAGGGCTTCTTCCTGACAACCCTGGCCGTTGGTTGTCGGGGGTCTGCGGGCGGGGGGCTTATCGGAATCTGGGAGCCCCCTTTAATAAGGGGGCCTCCAGATCCCGGCCCCCCACCCTTTGTGAATGAGTATGGGGTACATCGTACCCCTACCCATTCACCTAGGGGAAAAAAGTGTCAATGAAAAAACACAGTACACACGTTTTTAAAGTAATTTATTAGGCAGCTTCAGGGGTCTTCTTCCGACTTCGGGGGTCTCGCCGGCGTCTCCTCCCAGTGTCCTGATCTTCTGCCAGCTCTTTTGCTAGCGATGGCCCGGCCTTCTGCCTTCTTCCCTCTTCTCTTCTTCCGATGTTGACACGACGCTCTCCCCAGCTGGAATGCTCTCTGAGCGCTCCGCAGTGGCGGCGCCAGGTGGGTGCTTGGGTGTGCTGAAGCTCCCCCAAAAAATATTCAAGCACCCTCATAGCACCCCCAAAATTTCCACAGAGGTATTACAGTACCGTCGTGGGATTTTTAAAAAATTTGGTACCTGCTGTGAATCCTGTCTGCAAGAGGCTACGGACTCTTTTGTAAAGTGGAGGGATACATCCGAATAAGCTGCTAATTATCAGTTAGACCCGGCAGGGGCTGGGTGGTGAGGAGCCTGCATCAGTGGTGGATTGATCCAGTGCTGGGTGGTGACACGTGCTATCTCCTGCATTTGCCACCAAAAATGAATGGGATGGAAGCAGCCAAGAGAGCCCAGCCCTGTGCAGTGCCCCAGGAACCTGGAGGAAGCAGGTATTCTAAGGAGAGAGAGAGGAGGAGGGAGGGAGCAGAACGGAGCTGTTGCACTCAGTGCATTGCAGTCTGCAGAGCTGACTGAGCCTGCCAGTCTCAGAGGACAAGAGGGGTGTGTGTGTCATATGGTGTGCTCCGAGGGGGAAGGCTTAGGAGAAGGGAGGCTGATCACTGCTGCAGGCATCCTTCTGTTTTTTATGTAGCTGCTGAGCCTGGAAGGGAGGGGGAGGGCTTTCCAGTCCTCTGATCTATAGCGGCATGCTGCATTATACAGGCACTGACTGAGGGGCATGCCTGATCTGGAATGAGCAGTGAAATCCTCTGATATCAGCCCTCTTATTGGGCACATGTACTGCAATCATTAGAATGCCACGCAGATCAGGAGTGCTTGTGTATGCTACTTACAGTGCACAAATGATGATCAGGTGTCCCCATAACAGTGCACCACTGGACTCCATGGGGTCACATTCCTGCTGTTGTACTGTGTATGGGGTCACCGTGGTGCTGTGGGCACTGTGTATGGGGTCACCGTTGTGCTGTGGGCACTGTGTATGGGGTCGGCATCATGCTGTGGGCACTGTGTATGGGGTCAGCGTCGTGCTGTGGGCACTGTGTATGGGGTCACCGTTGTGCTGTGGGCACTGTGTATGGGGTCACCGTTGTGCTGTGGGCACTGTGTATGGGGTCACCGTTGTGCTGTGGACACTGTGTATGGGGTCACCGTCGTGCTGTGGGCACTGTGTATGGGGGTCACCGTCGTGCTGTGGGCACTGTGTATGGGGGTCACCGTCGTGCTGTGGGCACTGTGTATGGGGGTCACCGTCGTGCTGTGGGCACTGTGTATGGGGGTCACCGTCGTGCTGTGGGCACTGTGTATGGGGGTCACCGTCGCGCTGTGGGCACTCTAAAGGGCACTCTCTCTAAGGGGGAACTCTCCTGCTCTGGGAGCTCTAAGGGGCCACTCTCCTGCCCTGAGCACTCTAAGGGGCCACTGTTCTGCTCTGGGCACTCTAATGAGGGTCACCATCTGGCTGTGGGCACATTATGTAATGGGTCACCATTGTGCTGTGGGCTCTTGGTAAGGGGCCACTCTCCAGCTCTGGGCGCTCTAAAGGGGCTGCTCTGGGCGCTATAAAGGGCACTCTCTCTAGGGGGGAATTCTCCTGCTCTGGGCTCTCTAAAGGGGCCACTGTTCTGCTCTGGGCACTCTAAAGAGTGAACTCTCCTGCTCTGGGCACTGTGTATGGGGTCATTGTCCTGCCATTGGCACTGTGTAATGGGGTCACCGTTGTGCTGTGGGCACTGTGTAATGGGGTCACCATTGTGCTGTGGGCACTGTGTATGGGGTCACCATCCTGCTGTCGGCACTGTGTAAGGGGCCACTCTCCTGCTCTGGGCACTCTAAGGGGCCACTGTTCTGCTCTGGGCATTCTAATGAGGGAACTCTCCTGCTGTGGGCACCATCTGGCTGTGGAGTCACTGTTGTGCTGTGAGCACTCTGTATGGGGTCACCGTCCTGCTGTGGGCACTGTGTATGGGGTCACCGTTGTGCTGTGGGCACTGGGTAAGGGGCCACTCTCCTGCTCCGGGTGCTCTAAAGGGGCCGTTCTCCTTCTCTGGGCGCTATAAAGGGCACTCTCTCTAAGGGGGAATTCTCCTACTCTGGGCGCTCTAAAGGGGCCACTGTTCTGCTCTGGGCACTCTAGAGAGGGAACTCTCCTGCTGTGGGCACTGTGTATGGGGTCACTGTCCTGCTGTGGGCACTGTGTAATGGGTCACCGTTGTGCTGTGGGCACTGTGTAATGGGTCACCATTGTGCTGTGGGCACTGTGTAATGGGTCACCATTGTGCTGTGGGCACTGTGTAATGGGGTCACCGTTGTGCTGTGAGCACTGTGTATGGGGTCACCATCCTGCTGTGGGTACTGTGTAAGGGGCCTCTCTCCTGCTCTGGGCACTCTCTCTAAGGGACCACTCTAAAAAGGGAACTCTCCTGGTGTGGGCACTGTATATGGGATCGCTGTCTTGCTGTGGGCACTGTATATGGGGGTCACTGTCCTGCTGCAACACTGTATATGGGGTCACTCTCCTGCTCTGGGCCCTCTAAAGGTGGTACTCTCCTGCTCTGGGCCCTCTAAAGGGGGCACTCTCTCTATGGGGTCACTGTCCTTCTCTTTGCACTCTAAGGGGTCACTCCTGCTCTGCACTGTATGCTGTGTACTGTCCCTCACTGTTATGCTGTGCTGGGTGTTCTGGCTGGCCCTAACATGTACTAGGGTTTATCATTGCTGGCCCTTATACATGCTGGGGTTTATCATCGCTGGTTCCATTTGAGCTTGTTATACTCCAACAATCAATTCTGTGTGCCCAAAGGCCCTATTTTGTCTATACAATGGGAGAGACCATGAAAAAACACCCACTTTTTGACCACGCCCACAAGAGGGCGACACGTGCCGCACTAGCACCACCACTTATACTTTCAGCACCCACACAGTACCCCCAAAAAAAATTGTCTGGAGCTGCCCCTGGCGCTCCGCAATGGACTTGTATAGGCGGTGACCCCGCCCTCTTATGAGGTCACAGTCCCGGGGCATGCTGGGACTGTGCCGTTATAAGGGGGTGTGGTCAACATCACCCGATGACGGCACAGTCCCAGCGGACACCGGTAGGAGACCTCGGAGTCGGAAGAAGACCCCCGAAGCTGCCTAATTACTTTAAAAACCTGTGTACTGTGTTTTTTTTTTTTTTTTTCATTGACACTTTTTTCCCTAGATGAATGGGTAGGGGTACGATGTACCCCATACTCATTCACAAAGGGTAGGGGGCTGGGATCTGGGGGCCCCCTTATTAAAGGGACTCCCGGATTCCGATAACCCCTCCGCCCGCAGACCCCGACAACCAACGGCAAGGGTGCCCTTGTCCTCATCAACCTGAGGACAAGGTGCTTTGGGGTGGGGGGCCCGCAGGGCGCCCCCCTGCCCCAAAGCACCCACTCCCCCATGTTGAGGGCATGAGGCCTGGTACGGTTCAGGAAGGGGGGGGGCGCTCGCTCGGTCGCCCATTCCAGACCGGCCGGGCTGTGTGCTCGGATAAGGGTCTGGTATGGATTTGGGGGGAACCCCCACGTCATTTTTTTCGGCGTAGGAGGTTCCCCTTAAGATCCATACCAGACCCATGGGCCTGGTATGCTCTTGGAGGGGGAACCCATGCCGGTTTTTTATTTTAAAATTTGGCGCGGAGTTCCCCCTCCAGATCATCTGAGCACAAGTCGCATGCCGTAGTCGGATCATGCGAGACGGCGATCCAACTTTGATCCGACTTCAATGATAGTCAATGGGCTGAAGTAGGATCAAAGTCGGACCAAAGTAGTACAGGGAGCATTTCTAAAGTCGGAACGACTTGTGTCGGACCAGTTAGGACGACTCCCATAGGGAAACATTGAATTTCACACGTCATACGACATGAGCTCCCAATGTCGGAGCATTTGTCGGACCAGTGTGAACCCAGCCTAAACAAGAAATATCCTACTGTTGCTTACACCTTGGTTGTATTCAAACCTCTCCACTTTCTGGGTGGCCCTGGTTGCTTGCTGACCAAGATGCGGTTTCTTCAGGAGATATGTCACGTTGCTACCGGATGTGTTTTGCGTTTTTAGGGTCATGTTTAAAGCTTTCGGCACAAAGTTAGTTACCACTTGCTTCAATCGCTGAAGTAATTATGATACAATAAATATTTATTGTATCGGTATATTCATCTAATCCCTATAGTTGGTCTATTAAAACTCTGACCACATGTTACTGTTGATATCACAATAATACAAGGTTAGCTATGAAACCAAACACACAGTTTATAAGTAATAAAGTCTTATTTATTTCCCAAGGAAATAAGTAAGCTAACGTGAAATAGAGTGAGAAAGCTATAAAAAAAACAGACCAACGATCAGAACATATAATACAAGAACATCATAGATACTTATCACAAGGCCCTCAGCGAGGCTTGTTTATTCCAGCTATGCTCAGATGTTGAAGAGAGGGCCAGCGCCATGATCCAAAGGGAAAGGGGAAATTTCTCTTCCTTGCTCACCATTCAAACCCAACCCCATTGCCATCCCATCTAGACTTTTGATGAATCGCAGTATTTATGGGGCAGTCCTTCTCAACAGTACTGTCCTGCTGTACTTTGGCATTGTCCATGTCAACCTTTTAGGTGCCTGTTGATCCTTTTTGCTCTTTGTCGCTCATCGTCATCGATCATCCTGTCAGCCATGGCCCCTTTCAAGTTTGCGTTTGTAGCAATAGAGGGTCCGGAGCCAAGAGCTGAAACGACATTCCAGACCGCCCCCAGGAAAGCAAATGCTTGGTTGTAGAAATCAGAAAGAAACCCTTTTAAAACCATGGAATTGCAAGGATTAGCCTGGGTGATCTTTGGGAATAGGAAACAGAAATGTAATGGATTTATGACAGATCCAATTCAAACTCTGGATAATACCAAAACACCGTTACCCATAAACGCAGAAACCATTGACAGAGAAACTCCAGAAATATGACACCAGACCCTGTTATCCAACAATCATTATATCCGCTAGACCCACTCTTAAAGTCTTTGTGATAAGGTCCTCGTCTATATCTGGTTTGCGAAGGTCCTCTACATTCGGGCAGGAAAGATCAGGAAGCTCAGTCCGAAGGACTGTTATATCATCAGTCATATTGGACAGGTCCTCAATGCAGATTATTTTACAATAGAGATTATCTTTCATTACCTTCAGCTGCTCTATCATACTGGAGGTCAACCGTGATGCTTGCTGTTCCTGATTGGAGATCTCCACCAGGACTCTTCTCCGAAGATCAGTCAACCGGCTCTCGATGTCCTGGAACAAAACGGTGAAGCTTTCCTTCATGGTAGCAGACTTTTCCTTTATTTCCCGCATATGTGCCTGCAAACCTTGGACTTTCCTGTCTATCTCCTCATCTGAGACCAACTGTTCAAGGAGGTTCCTCGAATCCTGACGTATCTTTTCAGCTGCCTCACTCAAGGGCCTCAGTTGATGTCCCCTGTGTTGGGCGCTTGCACAACAGGCAGCACAGATCCGGGCCATGTCCTCGAAGCAGTAATATTCCAGGAGCTGGTGGCGGTGAAGGGGGCACTTTCCCATCTCCTTTTCTATTTGTAGTCTTGCGTAGTACTGCTCGGTGATGTTGCAGAGGGTCGTGTTCTTCGCCACCGTTGGGCGGTTTGAAAACTGAGTCCTGCAGTCTGGACAAGTATAAACCCCGGAACTGTCCTGGGTAAACAGTAGATTCTGAATGCATATCTGGCAATAGTTATGGCCACAGTTCAGGGTGACTGGATCTGTGTAGATATCCCTGCAAATCGAGCAGAGCAGCTCAGCTCCCAGGTCAGCAGCTGCCATGGTGGGAAAGAAAAAACGAAAGTGAATGGGCTAAATTTAACTGGTGTATAAGTTCCAAACCTTATAGGTATCAGCTGAACTTTGGAATGTATTATGACACACTTGCATGGGTGTGTATAGTATGTGGAATTACCCAGAATTTTTTTTTTTTTTTTCTCCAGTCATCTTCCAGGACGGCAAACCTGAGAAATGACTGCTTTCACCTGACAAGAAATGCAATCAACAGTTTTAAAGGTCCCACCCTTCCCTCTGTCCCCTAGTTCTTGATGGTTTCCCACAAGTATGCAGCGAAACCTTCCTTTTGCTTTTGCTTTTTTGTTTTGTTTTACCGGATGGAGAAAGAGGCCGGGTTCGGCCACAGCACTTGAGACCACGGGGGGGTTTAAGGGTAGGCGTGACCTTGTGACCTTATTACTCCCCACCACAGGCCACTACAGGACACCACAGTGGGGGCACTAGACATGTGCAATTCGTTTCGAATTCGTTTTTTAACGAATTTCGACAAATTCGTTAATTCGGAAATATCCGAATTAACGAAAACCCGTTTAATGAATTTTTCCGAATATTTGTAAATTCGTACATTCGTAAATTTGTAAATCTGAAATTAATAATAACTTGACTATTACTAACTAATTATAGGTATTGTAATTTCCTTTCAAATTTGGCTGTTGGTGAACGTAACAAATACAAATGTATCCGAAGTTACGAATTATCAGAAGTAATGAATGCCGTATCCAAACGAATGGAATGAATTAATAACAATAATAACTTTTTTTTTTTTTTATTAATTTTGTTCCATTTGTTTAGATGCAGCATTGGTTTAATTTGTAACTTCGGATAAATTCGTTACGTTCACTAACAGCCAAATT
Organism: Lithobates clamitans; assembly: GCA_037952925.1. Classification (NCBI taxonomy): domain Eukaryota; kingdom Metazoa; phylum Chordata; class Amphibia; order Anura; family Ranidae; genus Lithobates; species Lithobates clamitans. The sequence goes on along the minus strand of JBBGZY010002346.1, from coordinate 181,346 downwards.
TGGAAAAAAAAAAACGATTTTTTTTTTTGGCAGTGCACATGTCTAGGGGGCACAGTAGGGCTACTAATGGGTGTCTGCTTTTTCTTTTGGCAGAAACGGAATGTCCTGCCCAGGGGACCGCCAGCAGGTCCAAGTTCAAAGTCCCCTCCCGGTCTAAGTGTTGTGGATTCTGCAACGACAAGCTTCCCCAGGACCACACCAAGCTGTTTTGCTTTTAAAGTGGTTGTAAACCATAAAAAAAACTCAAGACCGGCATAATGAGCTAGTATGCATAGCATACTAGCTCATTGTGAATTGCTTACCTGCGAACGAAGCTCTGGCGATATAATTGGCCGGAGCCGACGGTAATGGCACAGTCTAATTGAAGCAACGGCTCGTACGTGCCATTGCTTCAGTTTGCTTAAGGGCGCGTGTGCCGATGACCTCGGCGCATGCAAATACAGGGGATATCTCCTAAACTGTGCAGGTTTAGGAGATGTCCAGTGTAGCTACAGGTAAGCCTAATTATAGACTTGCCTGTAGTAAAAAGTGATTGTAAAGGGTTTACAACCACTTTAAGTGCATCCATAAATTTTGCAGGCATGGAGGCTGCACAGGTCATACAAGATTGCCTTGCACTGTGTAACGACCTATTCGGCGACCCATCAAAGTTTGCTACGGAAGTGACGCCAGCATCTCCGATTGCAGTGTGTAACGACCTATTCGGCGACCCATCGAAGTTTGCTACGGAAGTGACGTTTCGTCGCCGCCATCTTGCTACACCCCACAGTCGTCCACAATAAGGATACACTAAGAAGGGGGAAAGCGGACATGTTACACCCACCGGAGTTTTGCATTTTACACGTATTTATAACAGTAATGTCAGTTTATATAGTGAAATACAGCACTTGCAACTCCGTCTGACTTCTTAGATCTTGAATTTTAAAAGCAGCGGCAAGCCTGCTCATCTCACAGGTTTGCTAATCTGACAGAAGTTCGCTGCTTTTAACATGCAACATGTAAGTAGTTCAGTAGACAGAGTTCTAAGTCCTGTATTTCACTATAGAAACTCACTTTACTGTTTATAAATACATGTAACAGCATGTCCGCTTTCCCCTTTCTTGGTGTATCTTTACTGTGGACGAGTGTGGGGTGTAGCAAGATGGCGGCGACGAAACGTCACTTCCCTAGCAAACTGCGATGGGTCGCCGAATATCTGGTTACACACTGCAATCGGAGATGCTGGTGACTCTACAGTTGGGGCCAGTCGGCAGGTGGAACCCCTTTCCTGTAGGGAGGGCTCCCCCTCTCAGGACTGAACTTCAGCAGGTAACACAGGGGATCCCAAAGGGCGCCTGCCCCTTGTTACTTGGAGGAGGCAGAGGCCTCAGAGCAGAGATCCCTGGTTGAGGGGGAATATCCAGACTAGGACAATCAGGATAGTGAGTAAGCTAGGCCTGGAAAGCACCTCTTTTCAGCAGAGGACATGGAGGGTCTCCTCGGAGCAATCCTATGCATCCTAAGGATATTCGACAACCATCGATGCAGGTCTTGGGATAGGATCCATAGTGGGCTGTGCAGACCACAGGTAAAGTCCCTTCCCGCCCACCAATCCCCCAAGGACATAATCTTGAGAGAATGGAAGGAGAGATGGGTATGAAGGCTCAAGACATGGAAGCGCAGATGTCCCTTTTTGGAGAGGAGGAAGAGGGAAAGGTACAGAGGCTGGACGCTTCCCCTCAACAAACTGTTAGACCATGTATCGCGAGGGACCAATACCAAGGAGGTGTCGGATTCCCTGGAGGTAATCGGCAAAGCAGTAGAGATTGCAGCCCCCTTGAATTCTGCCAGTAGAGTGCTTTTGGGTAAAGACGTGGGATGGAGACTACACGTCAAAGTCACGTATTTGTGGTATACCCTTTGAGGGATCTCTGCTTGTCGGGACTGACTTGGAGCAGGTCCTGTCCCAAATCCAGTAAGCGTGAAAACGGACAAGTGCTTGGGGATGGGGGCCACTTGGAGGACCTCCGTGCCCAGGGTTCCTGGGACCAAGGTCAAAGCGGGGCCTTCTCCTTCAGGGAGCTCCTGACAGTCGGAAAGGCCTTATAGGTTTTCAAGGACCAGATCCGGGGGAAACAAGTTCAGATCTTCAGACAACGCGGTGGTAAAACTCAGGTAAAAGTTTTGGCTCACCTTAAGGCTCATTCTACGAGATTGCTGGTGACCTCCTGTGCAGAGAGGGTGGTCCCACCCTAAGATAGGCCTGAGCTTCTTGTTCATCGTCTCAGGTGTGCTGTTCTGGAAGATGACTGGAGAAAATTTACCAGTTGCACTTACCGGTAATGGTGTTTCTAAGAAATCTTGCAGGACGGCAGGCCTACTTCCCTATCCTTATTTGTCGGTGATGTCTAATTCTCACAGAATTTTTACCCTCTTGCGAGTTGCGGGAGTCTCCGGGAATTTGGCTCTGGGCCCACGGACAACCACAACCGTTGGGCGATCTCCCGGCTGGGCCTGTCACTCAGCCACAGACACAAGACCGAGTGGCCGGAGTACGGCTGCTTTGTATTCTGCCTGTGGCTGAGTGACAGGCCGAGCCAGGAGATCGCCTGACTTTTGCGGGTGTCAGTGGGTGGGGAAAAAGTCTAGAGTGACAGCTGTCTTAGTCGATGAGAAGCTGGAGAGTGATGGGTGGGAATAATCCTTGAGAGTGATGGGTGGGGAAAGTGACAGCAACCACATCCAGGGAGAGAAGTGGTGGCCAGGTGTCTGATAGTGCTGTGTTGCAGGAAGTATGATGGCTGTGTGAAGTGAGGGACAGAGGCATGCCAGGGTCTGCTGGCCTGACTGGGGATATGACCCATCTCAATGTTGGGTTGCCTATAGGAACCAATTATCTTCTGTCTGTGGCTGAGTGACAGGTGGATGTGATAACGTCCTCGTCTGTGCGAGGTGGAGGACTGTAACAAAGTCTCGCCTCCTGGATATAACACTGATCCAATGACGCATTGAATCAGTGTGACGTGTATCATATGTAGCAAGGTCCCAGGCATCCTTTGGCCTAATGAAAACTTCCAGGACCAGAGACAGCTGACATGCTTCTGTATCTGGTGGGTGCAAGGTAGTTAAAGTTATTGGGTGCCAGACACTACTTGAATGCAAAAGAGTTTATTTCTCTTAGCAAACTTTTGGGGGAAAGTGGGTTAGGGCCAGGACACCCTTGGGTAGTTGCAATTGGCAGACTCCGAGACTTCAACAGGACAGCCATGCAAGGAAAGGCATCCAGCGAGACGCCACATCGGCACCTGTAGGAATGCTGTCTCCCATGGCAACAGTCTGTAACAGTTCTTTACTTCCACTACAATCACTCCTTGTAGTTCTACAGCCCACTGAGCTCCCAATCTCTCACTAGACTAGATTTACTGCCACTGAATCCATGAGCTCCTCCAATCTTCAGGGTGGCATCTTCCTCAAGCGTTACCCCCACTTCTCTGCTGGGTCCCTAGCTTGGCACTCTAAATATCTCTCAAGCGTCACCCCGCTGGTCTGCTAGGTCCCTGGCTTGACACACAAGGCTGCTCTGAAAGCCTCCCCTCTGCTGGCTGGTTCCCTGGCTTGACGCCCACTGAAGTTTTACAATTATTCACCATCCCCAGTTGCTGAGAATACTGCTCTGCTACTTGCTCCAGTTACTCACTGTGGTCCCTGGTAACCAGGTGGTTGGTCCCTTAGTGGTGACCGCTTCCCTCCTACCTCCGACCACGACAGATTCTCCCGCTGGCAGAACCGTCACTTCTGGTTGGACTGCGATCCCAACCCTGCGCTGCTCTTGCTTCTGGATAGGCCCTCAGACAGCCTAGCAGCCAGATGTGCCCAGGATAGGCCCATTCTATGGCCTAGCAGCCCGGGGCAATACAACACCCGTCCACCCAAACAGGTGGCACAGAACACCGATCACCTGACTCCCCCCAAATATATAGGTCCTCCCAGCAGGCCAAGGGATTCAAGAAAACCCCCTGCCCATTGGCTGAGACACCCCATAATACGACCTTGTAATGTCCTTTTCTCGTATCTAGTACCACCAGGTACTAGACATGTGCAATTAGTTTCAAGTTCGTCTTTTAACGAATTTTGATAAATTCGTTAATTCGGAAATATCCGAATTAACGAAAACCCGTTTAACAAATTTTTCCGAATATTCGAAAATTTGTAAATTTGAAATAATTAACTGTTACTATTTAAATTATAGGTATTTGTAATTTCCTTTCAAATTTGGCTGTTAGTGAACCTAACAAATACAAATTTATCCAAAATAACGAATGCCGTATCCAAACGAATGGAACGTAATGAATTAATAATAATAATAACTTTTTATTATTCATTTCTTCCATTTGTTTAGATGCAGCATTCGTTATTTCTGATAATTCGTAACTTTGGATAAATTCGTATTTGTTACATTCACTAACAGCCAAATTTGAAAGGAAATTACAATACCTATAATTTAATAGTTACTATTTCAGATTTTTGGATTTTCAAATTTCCGAATCTTCTAATTTACGAATTTAAGAATTTTTTTAATTTTACTAATGTACGAATTTTATGAATGTGCGATTGTGTGAACGTACGAATTGAAATTATGAGGAATGACCCAAAAAACGATAAAAAAAAACCAATGAAACGAAAACTAACGAATTTTTAGGCAAGGCACATGTCTACCAGGTTTCTGGCCACTTAGTGGTAGGAAAGAAAAGTGCAACAAGGTCAAACATGGGGAGAAATCCAATTTATCTTTAACAATTAGCCAAGATGATTATTCCTGGCAAGTAATTTTTTTTTTGTTTTTTTTTTGAGGAGCAACCCTGCCTAAACTCCAGGGTGCTACACATAGGAGGTGGGAATTTGTTAGTTTCCGCCAGGATATTCAAATCCCTTTCAGAGCTCTGTGTGATCAGGCTGCATTTAATTTGGGGGGAGGGGGCGTCAACTCCCTGAAATGAGTTTGTGCCAGTTGGGATGTCTGAGTTGTTTTTAGGAAACAGAGAGAAGTGGTTTGACATGGGATATACAGTGTCGGCCATCTACCTTTCTGCTGCCTGTTCACATAGGTTTATGTAACTGAAATAAGGTTTTATTGTATCTGGGTCATATTGTGTTCTTTGCAATTCACTTCACTTAAAACTGCATTTCCTACTAAATGTTCTATTCAGATAAAATATCTTTGACTTTTTTTATAGTGTTATGCACTTTTTATGTGTCCCTTTTTTACAACCGTAAACCAACTAGAACTGCTTCACTGGTATTGTGTAAGTGGTGTGTTTCTTGTTAGTGATAGTTGATAAAAATGACTGAATCCAGGGTGTCAGGTCTCGGAGGACTTGCAGAGTCGGGGCAACCAGTGGGGTACAGCTTCTATCAGCGGCCCTCACGAGGGTAGCGCCACATACATATTCATACCTCCCAACTGTCCCTGATTTGGAGCAATGTCCCTCTGTCCCTCATTTGTCCCTCATTTTGGTCTGATCTATATAGTTGTATATAAAATGCACTTTGTAGGTTTCAAAAAGTGTTTCCCAGCGCTAAACCTTTCATCCAATTTCTAAATTGCTGTATTTGTACATTTTAAAAGCCAATATAAAGGAATAGTAGTGGTAAAAAAAAAAAGTACTTGTGGATTTAATTAACCTTTTTTTGGGGGGTTATTTCTCCTTTAAGGGGGTGTGGCAGGGGGTGTGTCCTATGCCTACATTTGCTAGTAGGTGTCCCTCATTCCCATCTCAAAATGTTGGGAGGTATACATATTAACATACTCAAAATCACGCTGACAGATGCAAAATAAGCTGCTGGCAAAAAAGTCAAACGGTGTATCCTCCTCCACCCCAAACTCCCTCATCCATGTCTTTATGGACCTTGCTTTATGCACTGGTGGGCCGTCCCCAAACTGCTCCCACAAAGTTGGGAGCATCAAATTGTCCAAAATGTCTTGGTATGCTGACGCCTTAAGAGTTCCCTTCACTGGAACTAAAGGGCCAACCCCTGAAAAACAACCCCCACACCATAATCTGTCCCCTCCACCAAGTGATTTGGACCAGTGCACAAAGCAAGGTCCATAAAGACTTGGATGAGCGAGTTTGGGGTGGAGGAACTTGACTGACCTGACCTCATAGAACACCTTTTGGGATGAATTAAAGCGGAGACTGCAAGCCAGGCCTTCTCATCCAACATCAGCGCCTGACCTCACAAATGCTCTTCTGGAAGAATGGTGAAACATTCCCATAGACACCCTCCTAAACCTTGTGGACGGCCTTCCCAGAAGAGTTGAAGCTGTTATAGCTGCAAAGGGCGGAGCCAACTCAATACTGAACCCTACGGACTAAGACTGGGATGGCCATTAAAGTGTGTGTGTGTGTGTGTGTGTGTGTGTGTGTGTGTGTGTGTGTGTGTGTGTGTGTGTGTGTGTCCCAATACTTTTGGTAATGGTAGTACATGTAAAATTGTAAATCCCAGTTGTGTACAGAACTACCACTGTGCTGTACTGATGAATACTGTGTTGATCCAATGCTTGTGTCTCTCCCAAGTGCACCGTCCCCTCAAACAAAGGGAACTCTTACTAGAATGAATAGACCCTATAACAGAGTCAAACTGCAATATGAATTCTAATCCCATCATGAAGGGTTTGACAGAAGCCATATAGCAAAATTCCTATGGTATCTCACAATCTCTAATGTATGTTGATACCATCCATGGATTCAACATAACCTGAAATTGGGGCAGGGAAACCCATAGTGTAAAACTGTATAAAGCTTTTATTAGGATCCAAAAACACATAAAACTACTCCCACAATTTTTTTTATTAGATGAATAAGCGCTTAGTATAACAGGTACGACATCACGTGCATTGGCTCCACCCTACATGTTTCGTCAAAAACTTCCTCTGATGGGGACCCCTGATGTAAGGCTGGACTCTGACAGGGACTCTTATGCAAGGGCGGCTCAAGCTTTTTTTTTTTTTTTTTTAATTGTAGACCCAGTAATCTCATTACTGTCTCCCAGGTTTCTATATGCAATGCATGCTTATCATGGCTTGTGGGTGGCAGCAGGGTGCTGTACATAATGCACATTGTGAGAAGCTCAGTGTGCAGTGAAATCGGAGGAAGCCACTTCCGTCTAGGAGAGGAGCCGGTACAACTATGCAGGACTGAAGGGGAAGCTGGAGGTCAGATTTAATTCCTCTGCCCCTCCTTCTCCTTTCTGGTCTAATGTATAGATGTCTCTCCAACTACATTTACTCTTAACCATAAATTGTATATTGTACCAAACTTTCGCGTGTGTTTTTGAAAATAGTTAAAGGGAAAAGTATACATGGGTTTAACCCAGGGGTCTCTAAACTTTTTAAACTGAGGGCCAGTTTACCCACTTAAGGACCAGCCTCGTTTTGGATTTTAGGTGTTTACATGTTTAAAACCGGTTTTTCTGCTAGAAAATTACTTAGAACCCCCAAACATTATATATGGTTTTTCTTCTAACACCCTAGAGAATAAAATGGCGGTCATTGCAATACTTTTTTTTTTTTTGCGCCGCAGTTTTAAAAGCGCACTTTTTTTGTAAAAAAAATTCACTTTTTTGAATAAAAAAATAAGACAACAGTAAAGTTAGCCCAATTTTTTTTATATTGTGAAATATAATGTTACGCCAAGTAAATTGATACCCAACATGTCACGCTTGAAAATTGCGCCCGCTCGTGGAATGGCGTCAAACTTTTACCCTCAAAAATCTCCATAGGCGTCGTTTAAAAAAATTTCTACAGGTTGCATATTTTGCGGTACAGAGGAGGTCTAGGGCTAGAATTATTGCTCTCGCTCTACCGGTCGCGGCGATACCTCACATGTGTGGTTTGACCACAGTTTTCATATGCGGGCGCTACTCGCGTATGCGTTCGCTTCTGCGTGCAAGCTCGTCGGGACGGGGGTTTTAAAAAATTTTTTTTTTAAATTATTTTACAATATTTTATTTTTACACTGTTTAAAAAAAAAAAAGTGGTGTCACTTTTATTCCTATTACAAGGAATGTAAACATCCCCTGTAATAGAAAAAAGCATGACAGGACCTCTTAAATATGAGATCTGGGGGGTCAAAAAGACCTCAAATCTCATTTACACTAAAATGCAATTAAAAAATCATTTAGAAAAATGACATTTGAAAAAATGTGCTTTTTTTTTTTTTTTTTTTTTTTTTTTTTTTTTTTTTTTTTGAGGCGTGGACGGAAGTGACGTTTTGACGTCGCTTCCGCCCAGCAGTGTCATGGAGACGAGTGAGCGCCATCTTGGCCTCACTCGTCTCCAGACACACCACAGGATAGGACGCCATCGACTCCGCCGCTACCGACGGCTCCGGTAAGCTGCGGAGGGCACCGGATCGCGGCGGGAGGGGGGGCCCCTCTCCCGCCAACGATAAATGTGATCTCGCGGCGAATCCACCGCAGGGACCACTTTTATCTGAAAGCCGGCCGCCGCACGAAAACGGGGATACCGGGGTTATGGCAGCTAGCTGCTGCCATAACAACGATATCCCCGTTCAAAGTTTGGACGTACATCGTCGTGCGGCGGTCTTGAAGTGGTTACTGTCCTTCTGGCTTTAGGAGCGCTGGACTATGGCTAGTGGGAGAAGGAAATGCCCTGGTGTTGGTGGGAAGAAGGGTGTCCCATCATTGGGGCCAGTGGGAGAAATGGGTGCCCCAAGGACAGGCTAAGGGCAAGTGAAGGGTTGCAGTTTGGAGACCATTGGTTTAACCAATTTTTTTTTTGTCTGTTGGTCCTTCATAATCTGATAAACTAGATGTGTCCTTTTTGCCTTAGTTTGTACTAAAAGGTGTTCCTGTTTGGGACCTCAGATAGTTGGGAAGTAGGGAGGAAGTTTGGTTGAAAAAAACACAAGTCTATCGAGTTCAAGCAATAAAAGGGAAGGGTTCAGCTCTCTCAATTAAAACCTGAAGAGTCATTCCTTGTCAGATTGCTTTCTGTATTTGTGGTTTTAGCAGAAATCAACTTGCATTCACTTTTTCATATCTGGTTTGTTTACAGCATGGCATCTGGTAACTTAAAAGGTGACCTCCACTGCTGCATCTGTCTGGAGGTTTATAGGGATCCTGCAACTCTGATGTGTGGACACAGTTTCTGCCTGGTCTGCATCCATCGTCTACTTGGCGAACAGGATGTGAGTGAAGTTTATACCTGTCCGGAATGCAGGAAACGATTTTTGACAAGACCGGAACCTAGTAAGAACATTGCCCTCAGTAAAATAGCGGAGCGATTCCATACTCCCCAGGGCAAGAACAGGAACGCCATCTTGTGTACCTACTGCGACTTCTCTGCTCCAGCCGTGAAGTCATGTCAGCAGTGTGAGACCTCCATGTGTGCCGATCACCTGAGGAAACACAACGAGACGGTGGAGCACACTTTACTGCCACCAATGGCTGAGCTTTCAAAGGGAAGATGCCCTGTCCATGGGAAGATCGTAGAATATTATTGCATCAAGGACTCCGTGTGCGTCTGTGTATCCTGCAGGTTGGATGGTGAACACACAGGACACCAGGTGGAGTTGCTTGAGGAGGCCTCCAAGAAGAAACTGGGACCTATGCTGGAGAAGGTGACTTTGGAGCACAAAAAGGCTGAGATGAGAGTTCAGAGTCTTAAGGAACGAAGGACAAAAGCTCAAGGGGTTATGGCCACATTCGTCGCCAATATTGGCAGCATCAAGGAGCATGTGGAGTATCTGGAGAAGGTGGTCCTTAGCGAGGTCTTCAAGTGGGAATCGAAAGTTACACAGTTGGTCTCTGATCAAATCCAAAAGCTGGAAATGATGGAGGACGAGCTCTCCAGGAAGATGAGTCACTTTAAGGAGCTGCGAGACATGGCCCACCCACTAACTGTCCTACAAGACCAGGAACTAGACAAAGACTTGTACGACCCCCAGGGGGCACTGCCCAATGACCCTGAATTTCCCGATCTCCAAGAGGATTTGATCTCGAGCACCTTACACAAATTATTAGACCAGGTGACATTTGCAAAGATTCAGATCAGAAAACCTGCAGACATATTACTGGATGTCAACACAGCTGCCATAGGTATTTTAATATCAAACAATTTAAAAACTGCCTCCAAGATCGAGCTAAATTGGAGCTGTTCAGAAACACCAGAGATAATTCGGCACTGTGGGGTTCTAAGTTGCAGCAGCTTCTCTTGGCGGCATTACTGGCAGGTGGACACCAGCCAATCGGATAGCTGGAGAGTTGGAATGTGTTACCCCAGCATCAACAGGAAAAAGCATATTGGACAAGAAAAAGACTCCTGGTGTTTGCGGAGGTGGAGGGATCGATATAACATGTTGCACGACGGTCACTATATCAATTTACCTTACAAGCCCTCGAGCCATACATTTCTGATCTATCTGGATTACGAAGCAGGACAGCTCTCCTTCTATGAGATGGGAAACTCCATGAGACTATTGCACACCTTCATGACCACCTTCTCTGAGCCCCTTCACACTGTGCTTGGAGTCTTCCAAGGGTCCATTAAAATTGTCAACTAAAGGTTTAGTGACCACACGGTAACTTCTGGTGTTCTCCTGAAGTGACTATTGTGTAGATCACTTGTACCTTTTTTAGTTGACCTAGTTTTTGGACTAAACGTTTCAATCACTGCTTTAATATGGAAACCCAGAAACCATTTTCAGCTTTAGATAGAATGGGGAGGTGTAAGAGGCTCTGTCAGATTTGTTGCTGGCTTTCTCCTTGTTGGGGAGTCTTCTATCACTTCATGTCCTGGTCACACACCATAAATTGGGGTAAATGTCCTCCACAAAGATGCATGGCAAAAATGCCTAACAGATTCCAACCCCTCCTACCCTAACCAAATTTAAAAGTTCTTGATCTGGAGCAAATCCATGATCTTGGTTAAAGTGACTCCATCACCATCTGTCCTTTCTGCACCACTGGGAACTCCTCTGATTTATGCTCTGCTTCAGTATAGGGGAGATTAGGCACTCCTTCCTATTCACAATACAATTCCTGGAGCCTAATAGATCAATCGGCACCCCGAGGTATTGGCGGGGCACCTGTGCAAATTACATTAAGGAAGTCTCTTTGCATACCTGAATTGGCTTGCAGGAAGCAGAGCTTGGAGGAATGGGTTCTTTAGCATCTTATGGGCCTAATTTTAAAAGCAATTTTATATGGGGGTTGTTTACCATGACTGTATTTTTCACATTTATAGCTTGGTGAATTCAGATTTATGACTTTTAGGGGCTGACTCGTAATCTCTATATTAACTTCAAGGACCCAAATATAAATTCTCTTGGGTTGCTATGAGTTTCCATACACGAAATGTTACAGAGCATCTAAGAACCTAGATACAGAAAATGTAAATTTCTGACTTTTTTTTTTTTTTTTTTTTAAAAACCTTTGGGTTGATTTACTAAAACTGGAGGGGGCAACATCTGGTGCGGCTCTGCATGGTAGTCAATCTGCTTCTAACTTCAGCTTGGTCAATTTAAGCTTTGCTTAAAAAAAACAAAAAAAAACCCTGGAAGCTGATTGACCCCATTGCACCTTCACTGTTGGTGACCCTGGCATGCCTTAATTCTTCTTTTGGATAGAGCCCAATGAGTTGAATGGCCTCTTGGGCCTTTTCTGCTAACGGAGACCGTAGAAAGTGGATCTCTTCCCACTGTGACAACTGTCAGTCTCTGGAATCCAATCTCAATGCATTCTTATGTAGACTACACCAGCGTTTAAAGTACCAGTATTAATAGTTTCCCCATAGAAATCGGTATTAATGATGTCACTGGGCCCCTAGACGTTTCCCCATAGGAATCTATAGTGCTCCTCCCGGATTGCAGAAATGACCGTTCAGCTCACAGCAGCCCCCCCAGATGTCACATTAGAAGTGCTCACTGTCAACAGAGCCAAGAAGATGGTGAGGCTCCGCCTTTTACTGCCAGACTCCACCTCCTACCCCAGAAATGAGTCTTTATAATTTTTTTTTTTTTTTTTTCTGAAAATAATTTTGTAATCTTGTTATGCAAATGTAGTTGTCACTTATAGCTTCTGTGTAAAATGTTATTTATGTTCACAAGACTTGTTGGGTCCCTGGTGTACCTGCTGATATGTTTAAATGTGTATGTATTTAAAAAAAAAAGTGTATAAATAAAGATGTTAACAATTAAATCCTTCCTAAAATTATAATAATTTTTTTATTTCAGAGCACGTTGTGGTCATTAAAGTTCAAGAACTTCTGTCAGATTTTTATTGCTGTAGTTGATGTCCCTGTTGGAAGTTTTTTTCCTCCCCCTTCTGTCCCTGCAGACGAGAGAGGGGTGTGGCCAGGATGGGAAGGCAGAGACTCCAATGAAAACATTGTCCAATATTCTAAGGCTGTCGATTTTCCATCAGAAAAATCTTGGATGGTTTTTCCGACGGAATTCCGCTCAAGCTTGCCTTGCATACACACGGTCACAAGTTTGCTGTTCTTTTAACCGTCAAGAACGCGGTGACGTACAAAACTACAAGGAGCCAAAAAAAAGGAAGTTCAATGCTTCCCAGCATGTGTCTGACTGTTTCCGAGCATGTGCAGGAATTTTGCGTGTCGGAATTGCTACAGACAGTCACATTTTCAGATAGGAACTTTTTGCGACCCAAAAATTGAGAACCTGCTCTCAATCTTTTGCTGGCTGGAATTCGGCCAGCAAAAGTCCAATGGAGCGTACACACGGTCGCATTTTCCGACCAAAAGCTCTCATCGGTCTTTTGCTGGCCGAATTTCCGATCGTGTGTAGGCGGCATAACCTTCGTTCTGCTGTGCTAAATGTATAAAATGGGTCTCCAAATTTTTTTAAAGCAGAGGGCCGATTTACTGTCCTTCAGGCGGGCTGCATTATGGCCAGTGGGAGAAGGAAATGCCCTGGTGTTAGTGGGAGGAATCGGGTCGTTCTTATCTGGGAGGAAGAGTACCCCACTGTTGGTATTATTGGGATGAATGGTATTCAAAGGAGGCATGGTGCTCCCATCATTGGGGTCAGTGGGAGGAATGGTGCTCCCAGCATTGGGGTCAGTGGGAGGAATGGTGCCCCAAGGGCAAGCAAAGGTCGCATCCGGGCCACAGTTTGGAGACTACTGCAATAAAACCTTGATAGAGGTGCCAACACTTCCCTCACTCCAACTATAAAATGAATAAAAATAGAATTTTTGTACTTTCCATCAATTCCTTTTCTTGGAGTCTATTGAGGGAAACGGAAGTCATTCACTGTTCGGTTATATTGACGCCTACAGAGCGTTGGACCAGCAAAACTGTAGGCCAGCCCAGTATAACCTCTCCTACTGTCAGAATGCCTTTTAATTTTGTAGAAAAGCCGTACCAAGAGCATGATCATAAACCGTGCTGGACCCTGGGTCCCTTTAACCTCTTGGCGCCAACAGTATGTAAACATATTGCCTCTAGGAGGGTGGGCTTTGACGCCAATTGGCTGCATATTTGTTTACCAGCATGTAAATACATTTGTGCCGAACGTGCTCCCGGCACAGTTACCGGCGGCTAATGGAAAGCTCCCAATTGAGAGCTTTCTGATCTTGTGGCAGTCACATGATCAGAAGCCCTGCCAACTGAAACCCCTTAAAGGGCCTGGAGATGCCAGCACCAAGGGGTTAATAGACTCCAAGAAAGGCTTTTATGGCCATACAAAAATTCTGGATTTGGCCCCTTTTTTTTTTCTTCTTCTATTGAGGAACACCAGAAGGTCAGTCTCCTTGGACATTCAAAAGCAGTCCAACATGGCAAGCAAATGTCCTTTTTGGGATCTAGCATCGCTTTCACTTTGCTGCTGGATTGGCTGACCCAGGGGCTTTAGCCAAATTGCTCCACAGAAGATGGCATTGATATGGTGTATCCATTATGTCAAATCAAGCTTTGGGCCTCATGCACACTGGATGTTGTAAAATAAAAAAAAAATAGCTGTAGAATGAGTTTCGCATCGGGTTTATACCACCGCAAAATGCTGATGAGCGCCGAATAGCTGTGTTTCTAAGCTCTGCTGACCTCCATGCTCAAGAGGGTTAAGGTAGTGCTGGAGAATGATGGTGACCACACAAAAAATTGACACTTTGGGCCCAATTAGGACATTTTCACTTAGGGGTGTACTCACTGTTGCAAAATTGTTTTATTTTTTTTCTGCTTGGGAGGGGGGATAAAAGTCTGGCAACAAAAGTGAGTACACCCCTAACGGCCTATGTGTCTATGGGCACATAGGATAACATGCCGGGGAGTTGAAGCCAAAAACATCCAGTGTGCATGAGGCCTTGAGGGTCAATTTTATCTTCTGCAAAGCTGTTGATGTTTCCTATCACCTGTTTGTTGGCTGTCTAAGCTACAATGAGTAGTCTAGTCTATTTTTCTGCAGACCTCTATTTCCTCTCCCCCACACCAATATACAGTATCTCTCAAAAGTAAGTACACCCACCACATTTTTGTAAATATTTTATTTACCTTTTCATGTGACGAAGAAAAAAAAAGAGAAGCTGCGCTAAAAAGTCCCAATTGATGCAGGAAAATTCTTCATTAAAAGGTCATGTTATGATCAACATTAAGGATGAAATAAATCCTCTTCCCAAGGGCACCACAATGACTTCAATCAGAAAGTGCCCCGCCACCTAAAAAAAAAAAACCCTGCTTACCGGATGGCAAGCAAAAAAGGCATGTGGCTATAGCCCAGCCAAGGCCTTTAGCTTACACAGACGATCAATGGTCGAATAACCCAGTGACGCAGGATGGATGGCTGCAGATCTCTCCGTCTATGAAGTCCGTGGCCATAAACCCAGCATTTGACCCAGAAAAAAAAAAAAAGACTGAAAAAAAATTGCGCTAACATTGGTACGTTTAAAAAGCTTGCACTTTAAAAACAAAGCCGGCCGGCAAACTACAGAAGCCTGTCGTCCTAGTACACAGCGTGGTGACGTCAGCAAGTACCCTCCTCCAGATGCGTTTCGTCATACGTGACGTTGTCAATGGGGAACTGGCAGCGTAATGATTTTCCATTCTATATGGGAAACCAAACCTTGCTCTGAGTCGCATGCATTTGGCTAAAAACGCCATCTTGAGTATGGACAAATCTTCCCCCATTGCCAGGAACAAAAGAAAACTGCACATTAAGCCTCTTGACAGAGATTAATGGACAAAAGTAAAGCTTATTAAAGTCCATAGGTTAACTCTTACAGCCCCGCCTAAAAATTTACATAGACATCGGCTACGATTTTATAACACAAAATAGCACTTTGAGTTAGCGCTTATTTTGTGTTACCACTTTGTGAGTTGGCCACGATTTTATAACACATCACGGAGCTGGTGGATGTTAGAGACCGTGCGCTCCTCCACCTTCCGTTTTGAGGATGTCCCACAGATGCTCAATAGGGTTTAGGTCTGGAGACATGCTTGGCCAGCCCATCACCTTTACCCTCAGCTTCTTTAGCAAGGCAGTGGTGGTCTTGGAGGTGTGTTTGGGGTGGTTATCATGTTGGAATACTGACCTGCGGTCCAGTCTCTGAAGGGAGGGGATCATGCTCTGCTTCAGTATATCACAGTACATGTTGGCATTCATGGTTCCCTCAATGAACTGTAGCCCCCCAGTGCCGGCACCACCATGCTTGACTGTAGACAAGACAAACTTGTCTTTGTCCTCCTCACCTGGTTGCCCCCACACACGCTTGTCACCATCTGAACCAAATAAGTTTTATCTTTGGTCTCATTAGACCACAGGACATGGTTCCAGTAATCCATGTCCTAAAGCCTTGTACACACGATCGGATTGTTGGCCAACAAAGCATCAGACTTTTGTCCGAAGGGCGTGTGCCTGGATTTTGTCTTGCATACTAACGGGACACAATTGTCAGCCAATAAACACAAACGTAGTGACGTAATATGAGGCATTTCAGCTCTTGAGCGCCACCATTTGGGTACCTTCTGCTAATGTCGTGTTTGGTGAGCAATGATTCCGAGTATGCATAGTTTGTACATTTGTGTGACGGACTTGTGTACACACAATAGGAAAATCTGACAACTGACCGTTGTCTGCTGAAAATTTACTAGCCTGCCATCCAAAGTGGTAAGTTGCCCAACAATTGTCTGATGGAGCTTACTAGTGGTCGAATTTTAGGCAAACAGCCTGTCATCACACAATTCCTGGACGAAAAGCCGATCGTGTGTACGAGGCTTAAAGATCGGACTTTCCGACAACAAAACCGTGGAATTTTGGTCGAAGGGTGTTGGCTCCAACACGGTCACACAAATGTTGGCCAACATTTACGAACTTGGTGACGTACGTGAGCTGTCCATTTGCGAACACTAGTTTTACAAGACTGAGCACTCCCGGCTCGTCCTTGATTCCGAGCACGCGTGTTTGTACTTTGGACTTTTGTCCGACGGACTTGTGTACACAGGATCGGAAAGTCAGACAACACACATATGTTGGCGGAAAATTTGAGAATATGCTAGCCAACATTTGTTGGCGGAAAGTCTAACAACAATTGTCCGATGGAGCATACACACGGTCGGACTTACCGCCAACAAGTTCACATCCAACATTTCCCGTCTGCAAATCCAATTGGGTGTAGGGGGCTTAAGTCTGCTTGTCTTCAAACTGTTTGTGGACTTTCTTGTGGATCATCTTTAGAAGAGGCTTCCTTCTGGGATGACAGCCATGCAGACCCATTTGATGCAGTGTGCGGCGTATGGTCTGAGTACTGACAGGCTGACCCCTCCCACCCCTACAACCTCTGCAGCAATGCTGGCAGCACTCATACGTCTATTTCCCAAAGACAACCTCTGGATATGACGCTGAGCACGTGACCCTGACATCCCCCCAGTAATATTACACCGACATCCCCCCATCCTGACATCCCCCCCAGGAATATTACGGGGGATATAGTATATAGAGATATTAATATATATAAATAATAATATCAGTGGTATATAATATATACAGAGAGTACACAGGTCACTGTTGCTATAGTGAAGTTTAGGGCGGGCCCGCGGGTGACGGACAGGCGGGCGGACCAATGAGCAGTGTGGAGTATCAGGGTGACGATCAATGAGGGGAGAGCAAAAAATGGCAAGTCTCCCGTATTTAGGTTGAGGCTTCTGGGAGTTCTGTGTGATATCCCGGATGTCACACTGTGCAGGGGCGGGGTGGGGCGGGGTATGGAGGAACCGAGGTGTCCGCTTTTCTCCTCAAACCCATCAATGTCCGCTCCTCCTCTCTCCTCCACATACCCAGAGGCGGGGAGAGGAGAGCTCAGATCCTCCATACCGCCCCTCCTCCCCACTGGATGAACTTCAGGGGGTTGTAATTGTGTGCGCCAACTCCCCCCCATGTCTCTCTCCACCCCGCCTCCTGAGCTGGGGGCGGGGCTATTTTCACATATATAGACAGGTAGAGGAATGGGAGGAGAAACATGCATGGTGACCCCGGAAGACCACACCTCCATCGATATAAGACATGCCTCCATTCATTCTCTCCATCTACCTATACTGCCATTCCACCCTGTATCCTGCCCCTCCCCCCTGTATACCGCCCCTCCCTCTCCTATACTACTCCTCCCCTCATATTCTGCTCCTCCCCCCTCCTATACTGCCATTCCACCCTGTATACTCCTCTCCCTGTATACTGCCATTCCACCCTGTATACTCCTCCCCCTCCTATACTGCCATTCCACCCTGTATACTCCTCTCCCTGTATACTGCCATTCCACCCTGTATACTCCTCTCCCTGTATACTGCCATTCCACCCTGTATACTCCTCCTCCCCCTGTATACTGTTCCTCCCCCTCCTATACTGCCATTCCACCCTGTATACTCCTCCCCCTCCGTATACTCCTCCCCCTGTATACTACTCATTACTCCCCCCCACCCCGTATATTACTCACTACTCCCCTCCCCCCCTCTGTATACTACTCCCCCCCACCCTATGTATACTACTCACTACTCCCCTCTCTGTATACTACTCACCACTCCCCTCCCCCCCTCTGTATACTACTCACTACTGCCCCCCCACCCCTCTGTATACTACTCCCCCCCCATGTATACTACTCACTACTCCCCCCCCATGTATACTACTCACTACTCCCCTCCCGCCCTCCGTATACTACTCACTACTCCCCTCCCCCACCCCATGTATACTACTCACCACTCCCCCCCCCCACCCCATGTATACTACTCACCACTCCCCCCCACCCCATGTATACTACTCACCACTCCCCCCCCATGTATACTACTCACTACTCCCCCCATGTATACTACTCACTACTCCCCCCCCCATGTATACTACTCACCACTCCCCCCCTTGTATACTACTCACTAATCTCCCCCCCCTTGTATACTACTCACTAATCTCCCCCCCTGTATACTACTCACTACTCTCCCCCCCCTGTATACTACTCACTACTCTCCCCCCCCCTGTATACTACTCACTACTCTCCCCCCCCCTGTATACTACTCACTACTCTCCCCCCCCCCCCGTATACTACTCACTACTCTCCCCCCCCTGTATACTACTCACTACTCCCCTCCCCCTGTATACTACTCACTACTCTCCCCCCCCCCTGTATACTACTCACTACTCTCCCCCCCCCTGTATACTACTCACTACTCTCCCCCCCCTGTATACTACTCACTACTCTCCCCCCCTGTATACTACTCCCCTCCCCCTGTATACTACTCACTACTCTCCCCCCCCCTGTATACTACTAACTACTCTCCCCCCCCCCTGTATACTACTCACTACTCTCCCCCCCCCTGTATACTACTCACTACTCTCCCCCCCCTGTATACTACTCACTACTCTTCCCCCCCCCCTGTATACTACTCACTACTCTCCCCCCCCCCCTGTATACTACTCACTACTCTCCCCCCCCCCTGTATACTACTCACTACTCTCCCCCCCCCTGTATACTACTCACTACTCTCCCCCCCCCTGTATACTACTCACTACTCTCCCCCCCCCTGTATACTACTCACTACTCTCCCCCCCCCTGTATACTACTCACTACTCTCCCCCCTGTATACTACTCACTACTCCCCCCCCCTGTATACTACTCACTACTCTCCCCCCCCTGTATACTACTCACTACTCTCCCCCCCCTGTATACTACTCACCCCCCCCTGTATACTACTCACTACTCTCCCCCCCCCTGTATACTACTCACTACTCTCCCCCCCCCTGTATACTACTCACTACTCTCCCCCCCCCTGTATACTACTCACTACTCTCCCCCCCCTGTATACTACTCACTACTCTCCCCCCCTGTATACTACTCCCCTCCCCCTGTATACTACTCACTACTCTCCCCCCCCCTGTATACTACTCACTACTCTCCCCCCCCCCTGTATACTACTCACTACTCCCCCCCCTGTATACTACTCACTACTCTCCCCCCCCCCTGTATACT
Organism: Lithobates clamitans; assembly: GCA_037952925.1. NCBI lineage: Eukaryota > Metazoa > Chordata > Amphibia > Anura > Ranidae > Lithobates > Lithobates clamitans. The sequence goes on along the minus strand of JBBGZY010002346.1, from coordinate 161,885 downwards.
ACTCACTACTCTCCCCCCCCCTGTATACTACTCACTACTCTCCCCCCCCCCCTGTATACTACTCACTACTCTCCCCCCCCCTGTATACTACTCACTACTCTCCCCCCCCCTGTATACTACTCACTACTCTCCCCCCCCCTGTATACTACTCACTACTCTCCCCCCCCTGTATACTACTCACTACTCCCCTCCCCCTGTATACTACTCACTACTCTCCCCTCCCCCTGTATACTAATCACTACTCTCCCCTCCCCCTGTATACTACTCACTACTCTCCCCCCCCCCCTGTATACTACTCACTACTCTCCCCCCCCCCCTGTATACTACTCACTACTCTCCCCCCCCCTGTATACTACTCACTACTCTCCCCCCCCTGTATACTACTCACTACTCTCCCCCCCTGTATACTACTCACTACTCCCCTCCCCCTGTATACTACTCACTACTCCCCCTCCCCCTGTATACTACTCACTACTCTCCCCCCCCCGTATACTACTCACTACTCTCCCCCCCCCGTATACTACTCACTACTCTCCCCCCCCTGTATACTACTCACTACTCCCCCCCCTGTATACTACTCACTACTCCCCCCCCCTGTATACTACTCACTACTCTCCCCCCTGTATACTACTCACTACTCTCCCCCCCCTGTATACTACTCACCCCCCCCTGTATACTACTCACTACTCTCCCCCCCCCCTGTATACTACTCACTACTCTCCCCCCCCTGTATACTACTCACTACTCTCCCCCCCCCTGTATACTACTCACTACTCTCTCCCCCCTGTATACTACTCCCCTCCCCCTGTATACTACTCACTACTCTCCCCCCCCCCTGTATACTACTCACTACTCTCCCCCCCCCTGTATACTACTCACTACTCTCCCCCCCCTGTATACTACTCACTACTCTCCCCTCCCCCTGTATACTACTCACTACTCTCCCCCCCCCCTGTATACTACTCACTACTCTCCCCCCCCCCTGTATACTACTCACTACTCTCCCCCCCCCCTGTATACTACTCACTACTCTCCCCCCCCCTGTATACTACTCACTACTCTCCCCCCCCTGTATACTACTCACTACTCTCCCCCCCCCCCTGTATACTACTCACTACTCTCCCCCCCCCTGTATACTACTCACTACTCTCCCCCCCCCTGTATACTACTCACTACTCTCCCCCCCCTGTATACTACTCACTACTCTCCCCCCCCTGTATACTACTCACTACTCTCCCCCCCCCCTGTATACTACTCACTACTCTCCCCCCCCCTGTATACTACTCACTACTCTCCCCCCCCTGTATACTACTCACTACTCTCCCCCCCTGTATACTACTCACTACTCCCCCTCCCCCTGTATACTACTCACTACTCCCCCTCCCCCTGTATACTACTCACTACTCTCCCCCCCCGTATACTACTCACTACTCTCCCCCCCCCGTATACTACTCACTACTCTCCCCCCCCCCTGTATACTACTCACTACTCTCCCCCCCCCCTGTATACTACTCACTACTCTCCCCCCCCCTGTATACTACTCACTACTCTCCCCCCCCTGTATACTACTCACTACTCTCCCCCCCCCCTGTTCACTACTCTCCCCCCCCTGTATACTACTCACTACTCTCCCCCCCCCCTGTATACTACTCACTACTCTCCCCCCCCCTGTATACTACTCACTACTCTCCCCCCCCCCTGTATACTACTCACTACTCTCCCCCCCCTGTATACTACTCACTACTCTCCCCCCCCCTGTATACTACTCACTACTCTCCCCCCCCCTGTATACTACTCACTACTCTCCCCCCCCCTGTATACTACTCACTACTCTCCCCCCCCCCTGTATACTACTCACTACTCTCCCCCCCCCCTGTATACTACTCACTACTCTCCCCCCCCCCCCTGTATACTACTCACTACTCTCCCCCCCCTGTATACTACTCACTACTCTCCCCCCCCTGTATACTACTCACTACTCTCCCCCCCCCCTGTATACTACTCACTACTCTCCCCCCCCTGTATACTACTCACTACTCTCCCCCCCCCCTGTATACTACTCACTACTCTCCCCCCCCTGTATACTACTCACTACTCTCCCCCCCCCTGTATACTACTCACTACTCTCCCCCCCCTGTATACTACTCACTACTCTCCCCCCCCCTGTATACTACTCACTACTCTCCCCCCCCCCTGTATACTACTCACTACTCTCCCCCCCCCCTGTATACTACTCACTACTCTCCCCCCCCCTGTATACTACTCACTACTCTCCCCCCCTGTATACTACTCACTACTCTCCCCCCGTATACTACTCACCCCCCCCCCTGTATACTACTCACTACTCTCCCCCCCTGTATACTACTCACTACTCTCTCCCCCCCCTGTATACTACTCGCTACTCCCCCACTGTATACCACTCGCTACTCCCCTCCCCCCCCGTATACCACTCGCTACTCCCCTCCCCCCCCCCCGTATACCACTCGCTACTCCCCTCCCCCCCCGTATACCACTCGCTACTCCCCTCCCCCCCCGTATACCACTCGCTACTCCCCTCCCCCCCCTATACCACTCGCTACTCCCCTCCCCCCCCCGTATACCACTCGCTACTCCCCTCCCCCCCCCGTATACCACTCGCTACTCCCCTCCCCCATACCACTCGCTACTCCCCTCCCCCCCCGTATACCACTCGCTACTCCCCTCCCCCCCCGTATACCACTCGCTACTCCCCTCCCCCCCCCGTATACCACTCGCTACTCCCCTCCCCCCCCCGTATACCACTCGCTACTCCCCTCCCCCCCCGTATACCACTCGCTACTCCCCTCCCCCCCCGTATACCACTCGCTACTCCCCTCCCCCCCCCGTATACCACTCACTACCCCCCCTATACTACTCACTACTACCCTCCCCCCCGTATACTACTCACTACTTTCCCTCCCCCCGTATACTACTCACTACTTTCCCTCCCCCCCATATACCTCTGTTCTCTCCTCTGTATACTCCTCACTGTTAGCTCCTGGGCTCAGTCATAGACTATAGTGGGGACATTGGAGTGTCAGCTCCTGGCCCCAGTCATAGACTGCACTGGGGACACTATAGTCTATAGTGGGGACATCAGAGTGTCAGCTCCTGGGCTCAGTCATGGAGTATAGTGGGGACATTGGAGTGTCAGCTCTTGGGCTCAGTCATAGACTATATTAGGGACATCAGAGTGTCAGCTCCTGGGCTCAGTCATGGTGTATAGTGGGGACATTGGAGTGTCAGCTCTTGGGCTCAGTCATAGACTATAGGGGGCTCCTATGCTCACCTCCAGGACTTCTCTCGAGCCTCTCCCATGCTCTGGAAACTCCCTACCCCCAATATGTATGACTCTTACTCTATCCACTTTTAGACGATCCCTGAAAACCCTTCTCTTCTTGCCCCTAACAACTGTTTTTTTATTTTCTCCATCGTAGAAGAGAACTGTGACCAGGTGTCTAACGTGTATATATAAATCATGCATATAACCAATATTGACATAATCCAAAAGTCATAAAATGTATTGTACAAGGATTTGACATGCGATCCTCTCCCATATTGCAATCATTTGGTTCGGTAAAGCAATGTTTCTCATCTTCAGTCCTCACGTACCCCCAACGGGTCATGTTTTCAGGATTTCCTTCAGATGAAAATGGCTGTGGTAATTACTAAGGCAGTGAAACTGATCAAATCAAGTTGTTAGTATTTAATTTTGTTTTAATTTGTTGGGTGAGTGGAAGCCAATGGTGGGATTGGCAAACACTGGAGGTGGATGAGCCTGGCAGCACTATTCATGATGGACTAAAATAATGGAGAGCCTTAAAACAGGACCTGTTGGGGTACTTGAGGACTGGAGTTGAGAAGCACCGATGTAATGCATATGTGAAAATATACCAGCTTGGTGAGCATTATATATTTTGTGTAACCCATTGGCTTGATATGCCAAACATTTTTTTTATGTGTTCTATATATACACAGTGCTGTGAAAAAGTATTTGCCCCCTTCCTGATTTTTTTTTTTTGGATATTTCTCACACTTAAATGATTCAGATCAAACAAATTTTAATATTACACAAAGATAACCCGAGTAAATCCAAGATGTAGTTTCTGAATTATTATTATTATTATTTCATTGACTAAGGAAAAAAAAGCTGTTCAAACCTGCCTGCCCTATGTGAAAAAGTAATTGCCCCCTCCCATGCTGAATCATGAATGAACTGTGATTAACCACAATTTTTGGGAAAACGGAGTTAAATTTCACTTGCCGCACCCAGGCTTTAGAAAGGACACACCAGCTTTCACTACACTCACAAACCAATTAAACAGAGTACTGGAAAAAAAGGATACTGATATTAAACCCAGGCCTGATTACTGCCAGACCTGTTGAATCAAAAACATGAGTTAAATAGAAGCTGTCTGACAAAGTGAAGCATGCTAACAGATCACAAAAAGCCACATATCATGCCGTGATCTAAAGAAATTCAAGAACGGATGAGAAACAAAGTCATTGACATGTATCAGTCTGGAAAGGATTACAAAGCCATTTCTAAGGCTTTGGGACGCCAGCGGACCGTGGTGAGAGCCATTCTCCACAAATGGAGAGAACTTGGAACAGTGGTGAACCTTCCTAGGAGTGGCCGGCCAACCAAAATAACTCCAAGAGCACAACGAGGACTCGTCCAGGAGGTCATAAAAGAACCCAGAACAACATCTAAAGACCTGCAGGCCTCACTTCCCTCAAGTAAGATCAATGTTCATGGATTCACCAATAAGAAAGAGACTGGGCAAAAATGGCCTCCATGGGAGAGTTCCAAGGCCAAAGCCACTGCTGGGCAAAAAAGAATACAAAGGCTCGTCTCACATTTACCAAAAAACATCTCGATTATCCCCAAGACTTTTAGACAAATATTCTGTGGACCGATGAGACAAAAATGTAACTTTTTGGAAGGTGTGCGTCCCGTTACATCTGACTTAAAACTAATACAGCATTTCATAACAAGAACATCATACCAACAGTCAGACATGGTGGTGGTAGGGGGATGGTCTGGGGCTGCTTTGCAGATTCAGGACCTGGACGACTTACCATAATTGATGGAACCATGAATTCTGAGCTCTACCAGAAAATTCTAAAGGAGAATGTCCGGCCATCAGTTCTCAAGGTCAAGAGCACACTTGAGACATAACAGCAAGTCCACCTCCAAATGGTTCAAACAAAGAAAAATGTAGGTTTTGGAGTGGCCTCGTCAAAGTCCGGACTTAAATCCAATCGAGATGCTGTATCATGACCTTACACACGCCTTTCATGCTGGAAAACCCTCCAATGTGGCTGAATTAAAACGATTCTGCAAATTAGAGTGCACCAAAATCTCTCCACAGCGATGTGAAAGCTTGATTGCAGTTGTTGCTGCCAAGGGGGGCACAACCAGTTATTAGGGGGCAATTACTTTTTCACATAAAATGTGCAAGTAGAAGGGTAATTGGCACTCCCTATCAAATGAAAAGCGACAGACCCTGATCGCTTGTTAGGTGCCATGCGCCTCTAATGTGACTAATAAGTGTGCATATAACAGTAGTGCAAAACCTCACTAAATGCCAAGTTCATATGAACCGTGATGATAGAGCAAATTATTAAGGCAAAAAATATAAAACTTGATGTTCATTACTTTATTTAACTTTTTCCCATAAAGCCAGGCAGGTTTGGACAGTTTTCTTGCCTTAATAAATGAAACCATCATTTAAAAAACTGCATTTTGTATTTACTCGGGTTATCTTTGTGTAATAATAAAGTTTGTTTGATGATCTGAGTCATTTAAGTGTGAAAAATATGCAAAAAAAAAAATCAGAAAGGGGGCAAATACCGTTTCACAGCACAATATATTACACTATATTATATATTACAATATGTAATATATATATATCAAATTCTTGTACAATAAATTCATATTTTATGACTTTTGTCTTATGCTTCATTTATTTTCGCCATCAGCCTATCCCCCACAGCTATTACTTTTTTGCATCACTTTACTCTTTTTAGATTGTAAGCTTAGATTGTAACGAGCGGGGTCCTCGGGTTCCTCCTGTATTGTACTGTCTGCCCTCATGGTGTAAAGTGCTGTGCAAACTGTTGGCGCTATATAAATCCTGTATAATAAGAACAATAGAATATGGAATAAACAAGAAGATGAAGGATCTAATAGAAGATAAAATATAGGATAGGAGAGAAGAGAGAAGATAGGAAAGGATAGAAGAGATAGAAGATAAAAGAGAGCATCAGAAAGGATAGAAGAGAAGAGGATCTAATAGAAGAGAAGATCTAATAGAAGAGAAGATAAAACATAGAAAAGGGGATCTAATATAAGAGAAGATAGAGGAGAGGATCTAATATAAGAGAAAATAGGAAACGATAGAAGAGAAGATAAAAGAGGATCTAATAGAAGATACTAAAGGAGAGAAGAGAAAATCTAATAGAAGAGATGATAGAGAAGAAAGGATCGGAAAGGATAGAAGAGATGATAAAAGAGGCTCTAATAGAAGGAAGATAGATAAAAGAGAAGATATATTAGATCCTCTCTTATATCTTCTCTTTTATACTCTCTATCTTCTCTTATATTAGAGCCTCTCTTCTAAGAGAAGATAGAAGAGAGGATAAAAGAGGATCTAATAGAAAAGAAGATCTAATAGAAAAGAAGATCTAATAGAAGAAGAGATGATGGAGAAGATATATTAGATCCTCTCTTCTATCTTCTCTTTTATCTTCTCATCATCCCTTCTTCTATTAGATCTTCTCTTCCATCCTTTCCTATCTTCTCTTCTATTAGATCCTCTCTTCTATCTTCTCTTCAATTAGATCCTCTCTTCTATCTTCTCTTTTATCCTCTCTGATCCTCTCTCTTCTCTTTTATCCTTCCCAATCCTCTCTCTTCTATCTTCTCTTTTAAGAGAAGATAGAGGATCGGGAAGGCTAGAAGAGAGGATAAAAGAGAAGATAAGTTCTAATAGAAGAGAAGATGGGAAAGGAGATAGGATCTAATAGAAGAGATGATCTAATAGAATAGAAAAGAAAAGCTAGGATCCAATAGAAGAGAAGATAGGAAAGGATAGAAGAGAAGATAGAAAAGAGAGAAACTAATATAAGAGAAGATAGAAGAGAGGATCGGAAAGGATAGAAGAGAGGATCTAATAGAAGAGAAAGGAGAAGCTAGGATCCAATAGAAGGGAAGATAGGAAAGGACAGACGAGAAGATAAAAGAGAGAAACTAATATAAGAGAAGATAGAAGAGAGGATCTAATGGAAGAGAAGATAGGAAAGGATAGAAGAGAAGATAAAAGAGAAGGTAGAAGAGAGTATCGGAAAGGATAGAAGAGGGGACAAAAGAGAAGATAGAAGAGAGGATCTAATAGAAGAGAAGATAGGAAAGGATAGAAGAGAAGATAAAAGAGAAGATAGAAGAGAGTATCGGAAAGGATAGAAGAGGGGATAAAAGAGAAGATAGAAGAGAGGATCTAATAGAAGAGAAGATAGGAAAGGATAGAAGAGAAGATAAAAGAGAAACTAATAGAAGAGAAGATAGACGAGAGGATCTAATAGAAGAGAAAGGAGAAGCTAGGATCTAATAGAAGGGAAGATAGGAAAGGACAGAAGAGAAGATAAAAGAGAAACTAATAGAAGAGAAGATAAAAGAGAGGATCGGAATGGATAGAAGAGAAGATAAAAGAGAAACTAATATAAGAGAAGATAGAAGAGAGGATCTAATAGAAGAGAAGATAGGAAAGGATAGAAGAGAAGATAAAAGAGAAGATCTAATTGAAGAGAAGAGAATAAAAGAATAGAACGAATATAGTCAATCTTTTCGAAATGCAAAGCGATTGGTAAAGAACTAATATATTAACTGAATATACGAAACTAATTACAAAACAAATCATTCTAACATAATGAATTTGATAAAATGAATTTTATGAAAAAAAATTACTAATTTGAAGAACGAACCCAAAACCAGTTTTTCCTGTGTGCTCATCTCTGCTGCAATTGCTGGAAATGACTTCTGAAATGCGGTTATTATCCATCGACCATCTTCACATACGGCTGTAATGATTGGTTACCTTCCTTTGGATATGAAGTTTTCTGGTTTCCCAGAAACTGCTTTTGAATTTTTTTTTTTTTTTTTGGAATAAGACTACAATCCCACAGGATTCTAGAATGAATACGTTTATTGTCTTACAAAATTTATTGTCTAGAAATATGAGATATACACGGAAGTGAGAGGTAGGGGGCACTCCAAGGGGACGGGGTGGGAGATTCTGGCAGCTTGTTATGTATTTTTAAAAAAAAAATCATAATATATGAACAGACATTTGAATGAGCGCAGAGATAACCTGTATAAACGATGAAACCGTCTCCAGCTCAGGACGGGTAACCAAAACTCCACCCGAGCCCGGAACGGTCAAAGCCTTTAATAATAATAATAATAATTATAATAATAATAAAAAAAAAATGCTATTTTCCAGCACAAGAGTTTGGATAATACTGACTTTTGGATTGACGTCATAGTTACACATGATATAATATGCACAATAAAGTCATCACATTAGTTCCATAGGGACAAGTGGATATGTACTTTATTATTCTCAATTGTCTAAGTGGCTAAGGCACCTTTTTTTTTGTTTGTTCTTCCATTTACGGGGGGTCCAAGAAAGTGCTAATCTTGAGTTGGATTTTGGTTTGGATATCATCAATTGCTGCTGCGGGGAGGTTGACATCCCAAAAAAAAAAAAAATTAGAGTTCTCTCCCGCCACGAATCCCTACGTAAAGAAAAAAAAAACTGGCGGATTCACAGTTTCGTTATGGAAATTCTTTGATATAAAGGATCCACAAAGTTCCGTAGTTGATAATGAAATGGGTAAGGTTATAGGAGCTTCTAGAACATGCAAAGAGACGATTTGATCCCACGTCCTACCGTCACCCCCCCCCCCCTCCCCCGGGACAGAGAACATGTAGTGCGCCATTTGTAAAATTTTTTTTTTTGTCCACATGATGCTAGAAAGAGAAAATAAATGAAGTCTGTAGGATAACGCGGAGCACAGAACCCATTCTCATTGGCTACCTTCTGGATATGGGGAGGAGGAGAGGTGGAAGAAGATGGCTTCCATCTCCTTCCTGCAGAAAAGGGCACTTTCAGCAGGAGATTGGTTCGGCAGATTGGGATTTTTTTTTTTTTTTTTTAGCGAAGTGGAGTGGCCTGAGAAGGGGGTGTTCTAGGCTTCCCCACCCCCGCCCCAGGCTCCCCCCCTGTCTGTATATGACCTGTAGTGCTGCTGTGAGCAGTTTAGTGTCCCTTCCTGACAAGGCAGAGGAATTCCGGAGAGGAGGTCACTCGGTGGGGGTGGAGGCCGTTGTCTCGTTGATCTCGTTGGTTTTGCTCTCCGTCTCGTCGTCTGAAAGGTCAATAGACGTGCCCTCTATCTGCAATGGTCGGCGACCAGAGCGGCTGGAAGATGAGGAGAAGGACATGGGTCCACCCCGTCTGCAAGACAAAGGGAAAAAAAAGAAAAGGTAAGTAGTTGTAAACCCTTTACACAGGGGCATTGCTAGGTCTACAAAAGATCTGGGGCTAGAGCCCATAGTAGCGTAGTAAAGAAAGTCATACGCTTGGGCGGGCATACACATGTATATACAGTAATATACGTGTGTGTATATATATATATTCCCCAGAGAGCTCCTCACTTACATCAGGGTCCCCATAGAGCCCCACTTACATCAGGGTCCCCAGAGAGCCCCCCTTACATCAGGGTCCCCAGAGAGCCCCCCTTACATCAGGGTCCCCAGAGAGCCCCCCTTACATCAGGGTCCCCAGAGAGCCCCCCTTACATCAGGGTCCCCAGAGAGCCTTCTTCTTACATCAGAGTCCCCAGAGAACCTCCCGCTTGCATCAGGGTCCCCAAAGAGCCTCCCCACTTACATCAGGGTTCCCAGAGAGACCCCCTTACATCAGGGTCCCCAGAGAGCCCCCCTTACATCAGGGTCCCCAGAGAGCCCCCCTTACATCAGGGTCCCCAGAGAGCCCCCCTTACATCAGGGTCCCCAGAGAGCCCCCCTTACATCAGGGTCCCCAGAGAGCCCCCACTTACATCAGGGTTCCCAGAGAGCCCCCACTTACATCAGGGTCCCCAGAGAGCCCCCCTTACATCAGGGTCCCCAGAGAGCCCCCCTTACATCAGGGTCCCCAGAGAGCCCCCCTTACATCAGGGTCCCCAGAGAGCCCCCCTTACATCAGGGTCCCCAGAGAGCCCCCCTTACATCAGGGTCCCCAGAGAGCCCCCCTTACATCAGGGTCCCCAGAGAGCCCCCCTTACATCAGGGTCCCCAGAGAGCCTTCTCCTTACATCAGAGTCCCCAGAGAACCTCCCGCTAGCATCAGGGTTCCCAGAGAGCCCCCCTTACATTAGGGTCCCCAGAGAGCCTCCCCCTTAAAATCAGGGTCCCCAGAGAGCCTCCCCCTTAAAATCAGGGTTCCCAGAGAGCCTCCCCCTTGCATCAGGGTTCCCAGAGAGCCCCCCACTTACATGAGGGTCCCCAGAGAACCCCCCCCCCCCTTGGGGACCCCTGCAGAGACTCGGGGCTATGGGCCCCAGATTCGGGGCTATAGCCCCAAAAGCCATCCTCTAACGACGCCGCTGCCTTTACATATACCCAGTGAAGTGACTGACCTCAGGTGATACACAGAGATGAAACAAATCATCCTACAAAAGTTGTACCTATTTATCTGTAGCTCTATCTCCTCTACAGCCTTCTAAAACACACAGATTAAAGTTTTTTTTTCTCAGCTCCAGCAGGCGGGGCAGAGATCTGGTGTCACAAACTACACAACACAGTGAGCACAGCTGAGTGTAACCTGAGACCTGAGTGAAGGTAATGGACACACCACCTCTCTACACAGTCTCATAAGGGAAACCTACGCAGCAGAGACTGTAGAGGGGGCGTCTCCCCAAGATTGTCAGAAGAGACTCAGGCAATTGGCAGAGCAGACAGAAATCACATTTGGTGCTTTGGACTGAGGTAAGTACACACTGTAGAGGGAAATGCTCTATAGTGTGGGAGGATTTGATTAATCTCTGTAGATCACCTGTGGCCAGTCACTTCACTGGGTATTTACCAGCACCTACATTATTGTAACTCTGCAGGGATACGGTAGCAACATAGTAGCCGGCAGGGAAGAGCTGTCCGGTGTCCGAGTCCCCCCGACATCACATCCCAAAGAAACAAATATGTATGCAAAGTAGGAACGGGATTTTAAAGGTGCCAACACAAGTACATTTTTTTAAAATGACATTTTTGTTATAACAAATATTAACATAGTAGTAGAAATTACATAAAAACCAAATGGATATTTCATGATGTTTTTTAACAGTGATGATGCAGTAGCTTTATCTCTACATGTTTCGCCAGGCTTTGGCTTCCTCAGGAAACTAAATGTACCTACTGTATTATAAACGCAACAGAGATTCAAAAACCGTGAATTCGTTTATAAAGAAATAAACATAAAAAACACCACATATTGAGAATTACGGTAGTACCAATATATGCAGACAATTAAAATAATATATACACAAATACACATTTTTTAGGTTTAACCCTAGGTTAAAGTGGTTGAAAAAACCTAAACATTTTTTCACCTTAACCACTTGCCGACTGCCACACGCCGTTGTACGTCCATAGTTTGGCGGCGGATATTGTTATGGCAGCAGCTAGCTGCCATAACCCCGGTATCCCCGTTTTCGTGCGTCGGTCTGCTTTCAGATAAAAGTGGTCTCTACGGCGGATTCGCCGCAAGATCACTTTTATCGTGGTGGGAGAGGGGGCCCCCCTGCCGCTTACCGGAGCCGTCGGTAGCGGCGGAGGCCATCGCGTCTGTGCCCTTGTTGTGCCTGGAGACGAGTGAGGGGAAGATGGCGCCCACTCGTCTCCATGACACTGCAGGGCGGAAGCGACGTCAAAACGTCACTTCCGCCCATACGTCTTAAAGGCACATTTTTTTCAATCACTTTTTTTTTTTTATTGCATTTTAGTGTAAATATGAGATGTGAGGTCTTTTTGACCCCCCCAGATCTCTTATTTAAGAGGACCTGTTATGCTTTTTTTCTATTACAAGGGATGTTTAAATTCCTTGTAATAGGAATAAAAGTGACACAATTTTTTTTTTAAACAGCGTAAAAATAAATAAAATCATGTAAAATAAAAAAAATAAAATTTTTTTTTTAAATGCCCCGTCCTGGCGAGCTCGCGCGCAGAAGCGAACGCATTCGTGAGTAGCGCCCGCATATCAAAACGGTGGTCAAACCACACGTGAGGTATCACCACAATCGGTAGAGCGAGAGCAATAATTCTAGCCCTAGATCTCCTCTAACGCAAAACATGCAACCTGTAGAATTTTTTAAACGTCGCCTATGGAGATTTTTGGAGGGTAAAAGTTTGACGCCATTTCACGAGGAGGCGCAATTTTGAAGCGTGACATGTTGGGTGTCAATTTACTCGGCGTAACATTATCTTTCACAATAAAAAAAAAAAAATGGGCTAACTTTACTGCTGTTTTATTTTTTTAATCAAAAAAGTGAATTTTGTAGCTTGTAAGACCGCTGCGCTAATAGGGTGTGAAAAAAAGTATTGCGATGACCGCCATTTTATTCTCTAGGGAAAGAAAAAAAACATATATAATGTTTGGGGGTTCTAAGTAATTTTCTAGCAAAAATACCCATTTTAAACATGTAAACACCTAAATTCCAAAACGAGGCTGGTCCTTAAGTGGTTAATGCATTCCTTGTATTAAGGTAAAAAATATTTAGGTGTCGCCTACTATGTAACATGTTTGAAGCCATTGGCTGACAGCTGATCACATGGTAAAGAGCTGCTGATTGACCCTTTTACCCTGATCAGCGCCGAAGGACGTGGCGATCACGGAGCGCGAAGCCCGTGCCCCAGCGCGATCACGGGACGACGTCCATGGGACTCTCTCCCGGCAAACTAAGCCCCCACTGTAGCCTTCTTTTGGCTATAGTACTGGCAAGGAAGTAGTTAAGGGTGGAATATCAAAACTCCCGGAAACGCGTTGGAGGTTCAACTTCATTTCTGATATTTTGCACAATAAGGCAAGTTCTGAACCCAGACAAATGTGTAGAATCTTCATCTTTTTAAAACAACCACATAACACCCAAAAGAAGTTTTGGTTTTGATACACTTTAACAGTAACTAACAACGATTCCCTTTAATGGGCTTCATGGGGGCTAAGGTGATATTTGTCACAACCAATCAATTTTGAGGTGTGTGGAAGAGTAGTCGAGAGTCTACAATGCCCTCCCCCGTCCCTTGGTCTGCACATAACCAGATATTAGTGACAATCTTCTCACCTTAGTCGGTTCTTCAGAGTGGTCACTTCCCTGGTTAGACCCTCGTTGGCCTCGGAAGCGTCATCCAACTCTCGCTGCAGTTTGCGCCTTGAAGCGTTTGCCCGGGTGGCCTCTTCTTCGGCCTCCTCCAGCTGCCTCTTCAGCTGTTTCATGCGAGTGTTGGCTTTCTCCATCTACAGACAGGAAGAGACACGGCTCATTCTTCAGCAGGCAGCCACGGGAGCACAGATATCTGGTGGGCACAGGGGGTGCGGAGAGACTCCGGGGTGATGGCCACAGAACCAAAATCGGTGTTACCTTGACGTTTCCCAATATATATCACAACCCGGCCCCCAGCTACATCTCTAACCTAGTCACAAAATACCAACCTAATCGTTCTCTTCGCCCCTCCCAAGACCTCCTGCTCTCAAACTCCCTTGTCACCTCATCCCATGCTCGCCTTCAGGACTTCTCCAGAGCCTCTCCCATCCTCTGGAATGCTCTACCCCAATCCGTCCAATTTTCTCCTACTTTATCCACTTTCAGACGATCCCTGAAAACTCATCTCTTCAGAGAGGCCTATCTGGCCCCCACCTAACAACTGTACATTTAGCTTCTCAATCAGCCCATCACCCACAGTTATTACCTCTTGTATCTCTTGACCTTCCCTCTTAGATTGTAAGCTCTAAGGAGCAGGGCCCTCTGATTCCTACTGTATTAAAGTGTATTGTATTTGTACTGTCTACCCTCAAGTTGTAAAGCACTACGTAAAAACTGTTGGAGCTATATAAATCCTGTATAATAATATTATATATATAAATGTGTATGAAACTTTTCATCAATATACAAAGAATTTAAGTTAGAGGGTTCAGATATAACCCAAACCTAGTGATAAGGCCAGATTTTGTCACCCCATCGCAACCACAGCCTCTCTTTCAGGTTTCCAGTGCCGTCCTGGAGGATGGAGGCAATAAGCTGGTTTCTACAAGCAACTGCCGGTCCTTTAGAGACTATGGGGGGGGGGGATTATCAAAGAGAGGTGCAGACTTTATGCCTGCCCCACTCTAATTTTGCGATTTCCGGCAGAAGTGGGATCGGGTACCTACCAAAACTAGGAAAGCTCCCCCCCCCCCCCCCCCCAAAAATAAAATAAAAATGTGCCAAAAATGTTAGAGGAGGAGCAAAGAGGACATAAAGCAGAACTTTCCCTTTAGGACAAGGTTCTGCTTGGACTCCATGCTCTGAATCCCTCAGCAGTCCAAGCAGAACCTTATCCTAAAAGGGAAAGTTCTGCTTTATGTCCTCTTTGCTCCTCCTCTAACATTTTTTGGCACATTTTTATTTTTTTTTGGGGGGAGGGGGGAAGGAAGGAGGTTCCTAGTTTTGGCAGGTACCCCAATCCCACTTCTGCTGGGAAAAAAAAAATCACCTAGGAGATTCCACCAGAAGTTCTGCTGAAAACTTGAGTTCCCAGCTCAGCACTTCTTGGGACACGTCACAGGAGAGCCGTGGGACCATTCACAAAGCACAGCGCAGCTCTGCACATGTGCAGTAGGAAGCCAGATGTGAAGCCGCGAGCTGACTTCCCACACTAAACATGCCAGGGACACAAAGACCGCTAAAGAACCGGCCCGGGTGAGGATTGGCACTAGATCCCCGGACAGGTAAGTGTCCTTTTATTAAAAAGTCAGCAGCCAAAGTATTTGTAGCTGCTGACTTTTACATTTTCTGCAAACTGACTGAAGGACCTCTAAGTCCCCCCCACAGCTTTGATAGGGAGGGAGGAGGAAGACCATTAACCCTGCAGACATTTCACATCCCCTTTGCCAGGACCGGCGAGGATCTGCAGCAGTTTATTTCTGGCACGATCCCGTTGTTAATTAAGCGCGAAAAATCCACCAGTTTCTATTTAACTCTGAAATAGATACCAGCGCAGGTGGTGCAGATAGACATGAAACAAGTGCTACATGTGTCCAGGGCTGCAGATAAGGGAGGGTACCACCACTCATCCTATAAGGGATCTGGGCGTTCTGATTTGGGCAGGGAAGGGGAAATTACTGAAACCCATCCCCCTGTATGGCTCTCTCCTCTGCAGCTGAAAGCCGGCTTCTCCTCCTCTTCCTCCCGCCAGCTTTCAGATGCTGCAGCAAGAGCCATACAGGGGCATGGAGCTCCAGTAACTGCCCACTCCCACTGTGCTGATCACCCTTCTCTGTGCACCATCCTCTTCACCCTGCTGCCCCCCCCCCCCGCTGAGCTGCCAGCTTCCCTTTTCTCCTCTCCCAGTGGCAGCTGCAGGCACGTAGGGGGATGTTTCAGAAATGTCATATTTACTGGCCCCTTCCTTTTTCCTAAATGAAATCAACAAGTGATCGGTATCACTCACTGTGTTCATTCATAACTAAAGCATAGCAAACTGTTTACTATGATTCAGTTTGTGAACGAACAGGAGGCCCCTATACAGAGTGCTTTCTGTTCATTCACTTGTGAGTGCAGCTGAGGCTGCAGAGAAAGGGACTGAGGACTTTATACCCTCTCAGGTGGATTCATCAGGGGTCTATTTAGACCAAAAAGGGGAGGGGGCTGTCAGGTAGGCTGCAGCAGCCCTGCATGTGTCACACAGCACTCGCCACACAGCACTCGCCACACAGCACTCGCCACACAGCACTCGCCACACAGCACTCGCCCCAGTTTCCTGCGCCTTTATAAGGACGTAGGAAGCTAAGTTACCCCCCCCCCCCCCCATGCATGCAATCCATTATCAGTCAATGCGTACCTGTTCTTTGTACTGGTCGGCGTGCCGGCGCTCATCTTCCACCTGCATGAAGACTTCCTTCAGCTTCTTCTCAGTCCTGCGCACCAGTTTGTTAGAGGCGGCTCGTTCCCTGGGGGGAGGAGAGTGGGGGGTGAGGAAATAATCCATTATCAAACGTACCCGCAAGGAAGGTCTTCAACATTTCTTTCTACAGAACCGACACATTTTATCTTGTTTTACAGAAAATACTAAACTATTCCTCATCAGCGGGAACACCGCTTTCCTTCGCTATCTTCATGGGGGAAGGGTATTTGAGCCCTGGATCCGGACCTGCAAGGCTGGACCGCTTACCTTTGCAATCTTCATGGGGGGGGGGGTGTGTGATGGTATTTGATCCCCGGATCCGGGCCTACAAGGCTGCACCGCTTCCCTTCGCAATCTGCATGGGGGGGGAGTATTTGAGCCCCGGATCTGGGCCTACAAGGCTGGACCACTTCCCTTCGCAATCTTCATGGGGGGAGGGGGGGGTATTTGAGCCCCGGGTCCGGGCCTGCAAGGCTGCACTGCTTCCCTCCCTTCCTTACAACTACTCACTTGGCCTCCTGTTCCAGCTGCTCCTCCAGCTGCCCGATCTTTGCCTCCAGGGTAGCAATGGTGGCTTTAAACTTGGATTTGACCGTCCCCTCCAGTTCCTGAAGTTTGGCTTTCAGCTCCTTGTTTTGGCGCTCCAGTTGCTGTCGTGCGTTTTCGCTCTTCTGGGCTGAACTGCGTTCTCCGGCCAACTCGGTATTGAGAGTGTCCACCTGGAATCCAAACCAAAGTCAGTCCACTGATGGGGGGCATGACATGTACAGCGACAGGCGTTTACTGTAATGCAGGCTGGTCAAGGTGGCTTGGGAGGGGGGGGGGGGGCTATGGGGTAGGGGGTTGGTTGCAGTGAAGGTTTTAAGATTGAGCTAGTCAGTTGGGGGTTTTGTTTCCTCTTTTTAGTAGATTTTGACTCCGGACCCCCATTGTTGGGGTCAGGACAAGGGTTTTTCTTCCTAAAGTAGTTAAGTTAAGGTATATGTAATATAGGTGAACAATTGTTGTAATTGTCGTTTATTAGATATACATTGGAGGTTACAATTTTTGATAGTGAATTTCCACTAGGGTGGTGTATTGATTTATGATCTGTATTAACCTCCTATCCAGGGGCGGACTGATAACTCATGGGGCCCCTGGGCAATAGGAGATTATGAGGCCCCAGGCAATCAGAGATTATGGGGCCACACAGTATACACAGATAGATGTAAAAAAACACAGATTTATACATACTGTCCCTGGTTTTACTGAGGCTGGCAACACTGATGGGGCCCCCTAGTGGCCCAGGGCCCTCGGGCAGTGCCCGAGTGGCTCAATGGTCAGTCCGCCCCTGCTCCTATCTTTAGTTTTTAAATTTAATATGTGTCAATGTTGGCTTATTTGCTGCATATGCTTAGCGAAGTTGGTCGTGACTTTATATTTTTATTTATTTTTTTAAATTCTAAAATCGGTTTATTCTTTTATTTGCTATTTTTTAAATGTTTGTTTGGATATAATTGATAAAAATTCTGGATAAAGAATTATGCTTAAAAAGGAAAAAAGGGAAAAGAAAGAAAAATGTAGCCTTAAGCCCGGTTCACCTATGCAGGTCGCATGTTGCATATTCCAGGTGCATTTTGCGTTTTTTCAATACATGTTTTTTTGATCCATTGAAGTCTATGGAACCAAAAACACCACCTGCTGGTCCCTGACCCTTTCCATAAAAATGCATCGGTGTGAACATGACCCATAGGAAACCAGGTTACATGGACTGTAGTGTGTTTCTGCAAAACTGAAAACGCACTAAAAAAAAATGCATCGGTATGAACCAGGCCTTGGGCTCGGTTCACACCGGGGCAATGCGGGAACCCCTGCGAATCCAGTGCGAGTTCCCACATCACACCTGAATCGCCGGCGGTCCTCACTGCCATATGCGAACTGCTGCAGGTGTCAATACAAAAGGTAATGACACCCCCAGATCGGTTCGCAGTGCAAACTGTGAATTCAGACAGGAATCGGATCGCATGGGTGCGAACGCAAAAAAAAAAAAATAGTTAAATAACAGAAATATTTAAAGCAACAGTTTAAAAAAAAAAAAAAAAAAAAGGGTCCTGCATGACTTTGGTCCGAATGCGATGCAAATTCAACCATACAGTTTTGTAAGGCTGAAATTTGCATCGCGTAGACATCACATGTGACCTGCACAGCAATGGTATGCGAATCGCATGCAATATCTGACATCGCACCAGTGTGAACCCGGCCTGAAACCACTTTCTGGCACTTCTTGTTTACATAACAATCAGTATTATTTGCTAGAAAATGTCTTAGAACGCCCAAATATTATATATTTTTAAAGCAGAGGCTCTAAAGAAGAAATTGCGTACTTGCACAATTTTTGGGAAAAAAATTCACTTTTTGGAATTTTATTGCAAAAAAAAAAAAAAAACACACAATACATAACCTATTTTTTTTTGTAAAACTTAAAAAGATGATGTTATGTCAAGTAATAGATACACTAAACCATAGTTGGTGAGGTTGAAAAAAGACGCAACTCCAACCTATGGCGACAAACTACGTAAATGTTACCATTCATAGGCGACGCTTTAAAAGCCTTTACAGGTTACCACTTTAGATGTACAGAGGAGGTCTGCGGATAGAATTACAGCTCAGGTTCTGACGTTCGCAGTGATACCTCACTTGTGTGAAATGATCACCGTTTGTGCACGCACAGGGGCCGACGCGTGCGTTCACCTTTGGTTAAGGGGCACTTTCAAGTTTTATGTTTTTTTTTAAACTTATACATTTTTTTAAAAAAAATTTTAAACTGATGCTTTAAATATTTCTTTGTGTTTTTTTAACTTTAATTTTTGTATTTTTTTTTTCATTTTTAAACTGTTGCTTTAAATATTTCTGTTTTTTAAACTATTCATTTTAGTATTTTTTATTTTTAAACTGTTGCTTTTAATATTTCTGTTTTTTGTAACTATTAATTTTAATATTTTTTATTTTTAAACTGTTGCTTAAAATATTTCTGTTTTTTTAACTATTCATTTTTGTATTTTTTTTTTTTTTTTAACTGTTGCTTTAAATATTTATTTTTGTAACTAATAATTTTTTTTTTCTTTCATTTTTACACTGTGGCTTTAAACTGAATTTATTTATTTTTTTGGATCACCTTTATTGCCATCACAAGGAATGAAAACATTCCTTGTGACAGCAATTGGTATGCAACAGGTACTCTTTATGGAGACATCTGGGGTGAAAATCCCTTTGCCCTTAAAAGCGTTCAAAACACCAAGATCGGCTTTTTTTTTTTAATGCTTTTAATTTTTTTTTTTTTAAATGGCGCCGGGTAAACCAGAAGTGATGTCAGTTCACTGGGACCCAATCAAAGCTGATCCTGGCTTCTCTTGGGTGTCCACCCGGCTGGTTGCTCGGGTCCCTTAGGCCCCTTTCACACGGGTGGAAAAAATTCAGCTTTTAGCGGCGGATAGATCAAAGTATCTCCCGCAGCTAAACTCACACAATGCTTTCCTGTGGCCCCCATGCTGCTTGTAACAGCAATCCAGCGGCAGGTTAGTCGCTCCAATTGCTCTTACAAGCGAACCGACTGCCGGTACCGGGCATCTTCCTGGTGCAACCACCTGAAGTCAAGCGGCGTACCGGGACGTCAATTGGTTGCAAGAGAATAAACAGGATTCAGGCCGGGAGCAGCAGATACCGGGGTCCTTTACCTTCACATTTTGGAAAAACAGGGGGGGGCGACACACGTTTGCTCACCTGAAGAGTGGTTTTGCGGAATCGATCGTTGAGAAGTTCCATGTTGCTCTGCTCCTCTTCTAGCTCCTCCTCCAGCTGGGAGATCTTGGCTTCCAAACGCCGCTTTTCATCTAGGAGGGCCGACCTGTTGGAAACATGGAAATCCAGTCCTATGTTTTTAGACAAAGTAGGGAACCCCCCACCCCCCCCACCGAGGCTTCTAAAAGTATCTTGCATCGAGTAATTTGTAGCAAGTAAAATTAAAGGACACTGCCACTTTACGAGTTCAGGAAAAAAAAAAAAAAAAAAAAAAATTTGAGTCTGTGAAACAGTCCACCAAAATCCCTTGCTACCTACGTGGCAGCTGGTACAAAAAAAAACTCCTCTTCATAGAGTCCCCCCCCCCACGGAGAGCCGCTTTCAATAAGGGCACCCATGCAGGCGCGCTCCCGAGTCCTGCTGCTGCGTCCATTGACACAGACAGCATGACTCGGCTCCGCCCCCAGCATCGTGTCACTGGATTTGATTGACAGCAGTGGGAGCCAATGGCTCCTGCTGCTATGAATCTATTCAATGAGGACCCGAGACAGTGGCTGCGCTCGTCGTTGGGACGATCAGGTTCAGGTAAGAAAAAGGGGGGCTCTGGGGGGGCAGCACAGAAGTTTTTTCACCTTAATGCATAGAATGCAAACCTCGAGACTTTACAACTCCTTTAAATGATCTCCCAGCACAACACAGCGATGCCGGCAGAACGCACACATACGGCAGCGTGGTGTGAGGCCACGGATAGACGCACAGCTAAGTTACATTTAAAATCGATCACTCACTTTCCAGAAGTGCTGTTTGAGATCTCGTCGGCGAGTTCGTCTCTCTCCTGCTCGGCGTGGCGGCGCCCGCGCTCAGAGGCGGCCAGATCCTAAGGGTGGAAAGTAAACGAGTCACTGAAATTCAATGAAGATAAAAAGCACACGCTACCCTGCGGACCGAATCTGCGGCACAGTCACTGCACCATAAGGCCTAATTTATGCTTGTGGTTGGGGGGGGCGAGGCAGTAAAAAATTAGGCGGTTGAACCGTGTTTTGCTCCGCCCCACCCCCTTAGCGCCGACAGTAAGAATATACGCGGCCCTGTGTAAATAACTTACCGTGCTGACAGCGTGCTCCCTGCATGGTAATCGGCAAGCTCCTGATGTATACTTGCGTTTGGGAGCTTTCCGATCATGTGACAGCCAATCACAGCGGTCACATGATCCCAATACCCGCTTCCACCCCTCCGGCTTTTAGAACTCTTAAAAATGTCCCGGGAGGTGCCCGGCGGGAAGGGGTTAAACTGCAAAGTGGCAACGCCTGGTGTGCACATGCCGCAGAACTTTCCATAGCAGCAAAACGTATTCCTCCCGTTGCATTTGCTGACCGTGACCAACCCAGAGACAAAACGAACGCCAGGCTCACTATGTCGGCATTTACATTAACCCCTTCAATACCGGGCACTATCACCCCCTTCCTACCCAGGCCAATTTTCAGCTTTCAGCGCTGTCACATCTTAAATAACAATTATGCGGTCGTGCTACACTGCACCCAAACTAAATTAAATAGAGCTTTTTTTTGGTGGTATTTGATCATCACGGGGGGGGGGGGGGGGGGAATGGGTGTCATTTTTTGTTAAACAAAAAAAAAAAAAAGGTTCTTCTTGGTTTCTGTTATAAAATTTTGTAAAGAAATAATTTTTCTCCTTCACTGATAGGCACGGATAGGCGACAGTGACAGGCACTGAAAGGGGGCGCACTGACGGGCACTAAAAGGGCGCACTGACGGGCACTAAAAGGGCGCACTGACGGGCACTAAAAGGGCGCACTAACAAGAACGCACTGACGGGCACTAAAAGGGTGCACTGACAGGCACACTGACGGGCACTAAAAGGGCACACTGATGGCAATTACAGGCAGCACTGATGAGGAGGCACTGGCAGGCATTACTGATGGGCACTGATTGGCAACCCTGGTGGTACTGGGTGGGCACACCTGGTGGTCCTGGGTGGGCATACCTGGTCGGCTGCATTGATAATCAATCAGTGCAGACCCCCCCCCCGTCAGGAGAGCAGCCGATCGGCTCTCCTCTACTCGCGCCTGCGCGGGCGCACGATCGCGGCTTATCCTGCTGGACGTCATATGACCTCCAGTCAGGATAACTTAACCACTTTGCGCTCGTCATTCTGCTATGGCGGACGGGAAGTGGTTAAAAAAAAAAAAAAAGCAGCATTCAGGAAGTAGGAAGAATTTAGGTCTCCTGAAGTTCAGCTGAACACTTCATTCACACTTGTGTGCGAGTTTGTCATGTGACCGTGTACATCAAGGAAGCATAAGTCTCACCCCGTTCTTTTCAATGGCACTCGTTCAAATCTGTGCAACTTAACCCCTTAGAGCCGGCAGCTGCTGCGCCTTTCAGGGGTTTAGTATGCTGGAAGACGGGGCGGGGCTTATGGTCAGGTGACCAGTCACATGAACGGGAGCTTTCAGTCAGCCGCCGGTAACTGTGGCAGGTCTACTGGCGCTATTGCACGCAAAATGTGTAGCTGCTCAGTGCCAAGGCCGAGAGGCCGCATATTTGCGTGCGCTTGGCACCAAGGAGGTAAAATCACTGCGACTTTAAAAAAGGTGCCTTCACTATTTTGGTACGACTCAGATCCCTAAATAAAAAATTTAGAATGCGTTTTATAAATAATAGATAATGTTGGATCAAAGTCAAGCTCCAAAGTGACCCTAGAAATCTCAGTCTGTCGTGGCGAACTGAGCAGGACATTTGCGCCCCCCCCCCCCCCCCCCTCTCCTGCAGCCTTCTAGGACACGTGAGAACAGTAAGAGGAGGGGGGTTCTGCACCACAGTGACAGGGGAGATCAGAAGCAGGCAGAACAGAGAAGGGGATCGGTGCCGGGGAAGCAATTACAGAAATAATGCTGTGTCTGTGTCTCTCCCTGCAGCAGCTGAAAGCTGGCAGGAGGGAGAGAAACTGGCTTTCAGCTGCTGCACAGAACCACACAGGGCATCCTTCTGTGATTGCCCCTCTGTCCGACCACACCAATTCCCTCTGCTGTCCGGGCCCCACTGTGGGCCCAGGTCCCCTGCAGCAGGACTGGTGGTCCCCCCTATCAGCGGCCCTGGTTGTCAGCTCACTAGAGGAAGTTAGGTGTTTGATTTTTGGCAGCCAATTTTATTTTCTGCAGAGCTTTCAATGGGATTACACAAGAAGAAACATGCATGTATTGTAGATATGTACTGTATGTTGTTTTTACATTTTGCTCAGACATGCACTTTAGTAGTAAGGCCTTGCTGTACAGGAGTATTAAGATGCTGGTCTGCGTCAAGCCAACTGCATACTGTAACACTCGTACCTCCTGAAGCTGAAGAATTTCAGCCTCCAGGTTCTTCAGCTTCTTCTCGTTCTCTTTAGACTGAGCGAAGATGTCATCTCGGGATGCCCTGGCGTCTTCCAATTCCCGCTGGTAGTCCTTCATTTGCGCCTGCAGAGAATAAAGTTATTAAAAAACAAAAAGTGTACAAGGAAGGCCAATGGTGGATCTCAGAACTTGACCTTCTCTGTTCTGAAGATTGTCCGCAGTACTCCAAGTTACCTGCAGCTTACGCAGTTGTTTGATGGCATCTTCACGTCCTTTATTGGCTGCCTCAATTTGAGACTCCAGATCCTTCAAATCCATTTCCAGTTTCTTCTTGGAAGCCACAGCCAGAGCTCGCTGTTTGCGCTCGTCTTCCAGCTCTGCCTCCAACTCCCGAACCTTGGAAAGATCAACACAAACTATTTGGAATCCCAATTACAACGGCAGACAAGGACTGTATGAAGTTCAGAAAGGTAGCTTCCTACATGGAACGCGGTAAAGCAACCCCCCCCAGCAGGATGGGTTACCTACCTGCTTGACCAACATGCGCTTCTTCTCTTCGTTCTGCTCATCCCGTGCCTGTAAGTCTCGATCAAACTGCGCCTTCATGGCCTGCATATTGACTTCCAAGCGCAGCTTGGCGTCTTCCGTTCCTTGCAGCTCATCTTCCAGTTCTTCCAGCTGAGTTCTCATCTCTTCCACCTGCTGCTCCAGAGCGCGCTTAGATTTCTCCAACTCGTGAACCTGGCAAAAAAAAGACACCAAGAATCAAAAGTGCCCGAAAAGGCCATAACAAAAAGCCGAAGTTCTAAGTCTCCATAACAAAGAAATTATATAGAGGTAAGTAACACCTCAACAGGACCCATTCTAACATCTACAACCAGGTCTCAATAATATTACACCAAGTAGAAGGAACTTTAGTGAGAAAATGAAGTCCTGCTAGATGACTTCAGGCGGTCCCTACTGCAGGTATAGCTATAAAAAATATTAAATATAAGTGTCTATACTGTGTAAAATTCAGTAATACACTATCCCCACCGTGCTCTGCACATGCTTAGTTGCTCTTCATTTTTAGGCACTGCCGAGTTTTTAGAAGCCAATCTGCTGGCAGCCTTAAAGCTTAGACTTAAACCCTCCTATCCTTTACAGCCAAGGAAGCTGCTTCTGTTTGATCTGCAACTGCCATAGTGCTGCATGTGATCAGTTCAGCCATTTGATTGTTTGACAGTTTGGTTGAGGACACAAGCAAATGTAACAGTTAGCAATCCCAGCGTTCCAGGAATGTAACTTAAATCGATGGGTTTTGTTCCGCTTTATGATTTGCTGCTGTTCAGGGGCTCTGGGCTTCAGCACAATGGCGGCCTCCAGCAAGAAGAAACATAATCAATACTGGAGACAACTTACAGCATACACTAATTTTGGTAGCATAATTTATTAAGTGTTACTAAACCCAGGAGCCTGCATTCACTATATCTGCTCTCCCCAGGAGCCTGCATTCACTATATCTCCTCCCCCAGGAGCCTGCACTCACTATATCTGCTCTCCCCCCAGGACTCTGCAGTCACTATATCTGCTCCCCCAGGAGCCTGCAGTCACTATATCTGATCTCCCCAGGACTCTGCAGTCACTATATCTGCTCCCCCCAGGAGCCCTGCATTCGCTATATCTGCTCCCCCCAGGAGCCTGCATTCGCTATATCTGCTCCCCCCAGGAGCCTGCATTCACTATATCTGCTCCCCCCAGGAGCCTGCATTCACTATATCTGGTCTCCCCAGGAGCCTGCATTCACTATATCTGGTCTCCCCAGGAGCCTGCATTCACTATATCTGGTCTCCCCAGGAGCCTGCATTCACTATATCTGCTCTCCCCAGGAGCCTGCATTTACTATATCTGATCTCCCCAGGAGCCTGCATTCACTATATCTGGTCTCCCCAGGAGCCTGCATTCACTATATCTGCTCTCCCCAGGAGCCTGCATTCACTATATCTGATCTCCCCAGGAGCCTGCATTTACTATATCTGATCTCCCCAGAAGCCTGCATTCACTATATTTGCTCTCTCTAGGAGCCTGCATTTACTATATTTGCTCTCTCTAGGAGCCTGCAGTCACTATATCTGATCTCCCAGGAGCCTGCATTCACTATATCTGATCTCCCCAGGAGCCTGCACTCACTATATCTGCTCTCCCCAGGAGCCTGCAGTCACTATATCTGCTCTCCCCCCATAAGCCTGCAGTCACTATATCTGCTCTCCCCAGGAGCCTGCAGTCACTATATCTGCTCTCCCCAGGAGCCTGTATTCACTACATCTGGTCTTTCACAGTACACAGAACATGGAAATTCAATTATTTTAGTGAATATAAACTGCTTAATACCTTTTCTCATCAGCAGTATAATCAGTCTTGTGACTTCTATCAGTGTCCATTTAAAGCTTGCAGAAGGAGTTTTCATTCTTCTTTGACTGTCCTATGAGGCTGCAGGGCCCCTGACCCTCCTGTCTGGACAGTGCTGATTGGCCCTGTGCTGATCACATGCACCCTCCCAAGAAGAAAAAAAAATCTCTAGCAATACACACCAAACTGAGCATGTGCAGAGTGACTCCAAAGGCTCTGTACCATCAGGAGATGGATTGGGGACAGCGGAGGAAGGGGGGGGGATTTGAGAAGATAGGATCAAACAGCCTTTTTACACAATGCAGAGGATTAACCCCTTAGGTTCCACAGTGAGTATAACAATCATGCCTTACTGCATATACAGACTGATTTTACTGTTGAGGGTTTAGTAACAGTTTAATGTGGAATGTAAGTTCCTTGCTAAAGAAGAATATTTTTTATGTCATTATTAAGTCATTATGGGTGGTTCCGCTTTAATAAGTAACAAATTTAATGAGGAACTCCAGCTACACCCTCCCCCCCCCCCCCCCACACACCCAAACACCGTTCCTTTAAGCCCCCCCCCCCCCACCCATCTATTTTTCTCACATAAAACCCCTATATATCTTCTCCCCTGCAGTCTCCGCGGCTGTGATGGTGTCACGGGTCCTTCCTCAGCGGTGGTGGTTGGGGTAGTTATTGCTCCTAGACTGAGTGATGCTCAAAGACCTGTGAACGCCAATCGTTCCAGGAGTACTGTAAGCCCAGGCTGTGTGATGATGTATTTCTATGGTGAAGGTCTATGATGGCCAGGGCTCACAGAAAGTGAGTTTTGTGATGCTGGCCTTTATTTAATCCTAAAGACAAGCCAGAAGAAGCAAGTCTGCTGGGGACAGCACTGGAGAGAAAAGTTGCTGGGCAATATTTTTCCGTAAATAAAAAAAAAAAAAAAAAAAAGTATCTTGGAGATCCATTTGGAAGGCAAAACTGGTCCTCCTGGTCATGCCTGCATAGCTTCACTAAATCAGATGTAAAAGCAATACGGCCAAAATGCAGCCAAAACTTTTTTTTTTTTTTTTAGATTTGGCAGAGCTTTCATTGCAGTTATAGTTTTGGCTAGAGTTGGACCATAAGAAATGAGACCTTATAAGGGTGTAAAATAATGGAAATACAGCATTTCTTAACCCTTTTAACAGAGAGGAATCCATGAAATACGGAACCCCTGCTAATAATTTCTATATCTACAGCCCATAGTACATTATGGTGGTGGTCAGTGGGAAGAATGCTCCTTACACTGGTGGTCATTGGGAGGAATCCCCCCCTTACAGATAGCTAAAAAGATTAGTGTTGTCAGTGGCTACCTATCTGAGAGGCAGACATTGTTTAAGGAACCCCTAGCAACCTCTGAAGAAACCCTAAGGTTCCATGGAACCTTAGTTTAGAAAGGCTGTGGTAATCTGTGGTAACCTGTGGTAATGTGTGGCAACCCCCCCCCCCCCACAGTGCCCTTTATGAAAACACTGATCCATGTGACTGCACAGATCTTTATGGTAACTTACGTTCTTCCCAACATCATCTTTGGAGCTCATCAGATCTTCCATCTCTGCTCTCAACTGTTTGTTCAGCCTCTCAAATTCATCACGAGCCTCCAGCGCCTCCTCCAGGGCTCTGGCTAATGACAAAGCTTTGGTCTCCTTTTCCCGTGCGTCCGCCTCAGCCCGATCACGTTCCTCGGCGCACCGGGCTGAGATGGTCTTTTCTTCGGCAAGAAGCTGGTGGGAGAGACAGATGAGATTCATGCCATGTGTCATAAACAAGGGAAATCCCTTATATACACATCTCTCCTGAGGCACTGCACATAATCTAGTAAAAAGAAGGGACAAAGTCAACTGACCTGGTCAAACTTCTTCTGTTTCTTCTCCAGGTTGGACACAATCTGCCTCTGGTGATCCAGGTCCACTATCAAGTCATCCAGCTCTTGCTGAAGTCTGTTTTTGGTTTTCTCCAGCTTCTCATAGGCCAGGCCCTTTTCCTCCAAGCGCTGTCCCATTAGCTCCATGTCCTTCATGAGCTTCTTTTTCACCTCTTCTAACCCTTCAATCGTGCCCACATCGTCTTCCAGCTTCTTCTTGGATTCTACAAGCTGGTTGAAAAAAAATTAGTCAGCTGATATTACGTATTTAGGAAAAGGCAACCAATTGAATTCTGATTGGTTAGGACTGGTTACAGGCAGGACATGTTCTTCATTATGCAGCCCCTTTAGAACATATGATATTGCAACGACAAAGGTACCTGTGCCTGGAGGTTGATGATCTGCTTCTCCAAGGCTTTGCGGGCCTCCTCCTCTTCCTCTTGCTGCTCCAGTAGGTTGCCCTTCTCCTCCTCTAGCTGTCGGATACGGCTGCTAAGGTTCAGCTTCTGCCGAGTCTCTTCCTGGAGCAGTTCCTGTCAAAGGGACAAAGTGTACATTGGGGATTTTCTGTTTGTGTGAAATGAATTAATGTCATGTCAACTCCTGGTTTCTTTTACAAACCGTAGAGAGACGACTCCTTCCCTAACCTTTCCAAAGTTCACCAACCACCATTAGGGCAGAAGTGTTGCTAGGTCTGCAAAAGATCTGGGGCTAGAGCCCTTAGCAGCGGTCACCAACCTTCTTGCATGCCTGCACGGGGGGAGGGGGCAGACCGGTGGCAAGCAATTTTTCATGGGCAATGGCTGGTGTTCAATCATCATGGCACTATGGTTGATATGGTGTCAGGGTGACTGAAGTGCATTATTTCTATTGTTACATTCTAATATATAATGAAGTGGTTCAACTCACCATACTGCAGAATCAGTGGGAGCCCTGGGCATGTCACTTGCCACATCTCCTGCCACTAGATGCAGCATGTCACTTCCCACTTTCACCTGGCAACAGATGTGGATTGTCACTTGCCACCATTTGCAGATGGCCACGTCTCCTGCCACCATTTGCAGATTGCAAATGGTGGCAAGAGATGTGGCAAGTGACAATCTGCAAATGGTGGCAAGAGATGTGGCAAGTGACAGATTGTCACTTGCCTGCAGCAAGAGACTCGGGGCTATGGCCCCAATAGCCACCCCCTAGCAACGCCCCTGCATTAGGGCATTCCACTGCTCCTGCTATATCAACATAATATAAATAAAAATCACACTAGGGCTCCTAAATTGTGGTATCATAATAACAGAAAGCAGCTAGCACTATATCCCAATACTTAGTATATACAAACTGAAAAAGAAACAAAGTGCAGCACATAAATTATTCCATATATATATCATAGAAATACAAATATTATGAACATGTAATTTTATGTGAACAAAAAATGTCCCTTGAAAATCCATCATAAAAAAAAGTCTACTTGTGTAAATCCAAAGATCTAAGAAGGTGATGTAAAGATGTGAATTCAGACAGGAACATCCAGATTGTTCAGCATAGGAGACCCCAAAAGACCACCACCGTGACTGAAGAGTGGGGGGCTTACCAGACAATGTTGACCCCTCCAAAGAGAGGTCTCAAACGTATATATGACAATCCACATATGGCCTCACAGCTGATCTGAGGGTTCTGGACAAGCTATTTCAAAACGTCCCACCATTCACAGTATAGTAAGGCTTCTCATAAAGCAACTCCGGCAAAGGATTTTATAAAAAGAAATAAACACCATCCATAGCGTAAAACTGGATGTGCGACAGTATTTAATAAAAAGAAATACACGTACACACAAGTCCACATGATATGCAAGCCATAAGAATCAGCATGTAATCCGTATTTTCCCAAAACAAAGATGCCCCTGATGACGTCGCGTATGATGAAACGCGTAGGGCGGAGCCGTAACACATGCCACTGTGCATGTACAATTGAGCCGCGGCCATCTTTGTTTTCGGAAAATACAGATAACATGCTGATTCTTATGGTTTGCACACCATGTGGACTTTGTAAGTGTATTTCATTTTATTAAATACTGCCACACATACGAATTTAAGCTATGGATGGTTTGATTTTTTTTTTTCTTTATATAAAATCCTTGCCAAAGTTGCCCCATGAGGAGCCTTACTATACTGTGAATGGTGGGATGGTTTGAAATAGCTTGTCAGAACCCCCGGACCAGTTGTGAGGTCATATGTGAATTGTAATATGCATGCCTCTCTTTGGAGGGGTCAACATTGTCTGGTAAGCCCCCCACTCTTCAGTCACGGTGGTGGTCTTTTGTGGTGCCTCCTATGCTGAACAATCTGGATGTTCCTGTCTGGATTCACATCTTAACATCACCTTCTTAGATCTTTAACCACTTACCACAATACCAGGAACTTCTACATCTTCCTGGCCAAGCCAATTTTCAGCTTTCAGCGCTGTAGCAATTTGAATGACAATTGTGCGGTCATACAACACTGTACACAAATTTTTTATCATTTTGTTACCACAAATAGAGCTTTCTTTTGGTGGTATTTGATCACCTCTGCAATTTTTATTTTTTGCACAAGTAAAAAAAGACCGAAAATTTCGAAAAAAACCACGTTTTTCTTTGTTTTGTAAATAAGTACGTTTTCTTCAATAACGGGCACTGATATGGCTGCACTAATAAGGCAGCACTGATGGGCACCGATGAGGTGGCACTGATAGGTGGTACTGATGTGTACTTATTGGTGGCACTGATGGGTGGCATTGCTGGGCATCACTGATGTAATTTGTTACATAATGGTGCCAGTCAGTGCCCATTTGTGGGCACTGATTGGACATTCATTTGCACATGTGGATGGCCATAGGGGGTACACACCTGGCCATCCACATGTTGCCCCCTTCACTGGTGGTCCTGGCGGCTTCCCTGGTTTGATTGTTTATCAACGCAACCCCCCCTCGGATACCCACACTGGACCACCAGGGGAAGCCACCAGTGAAGCCTCCCTGTCAGGAGAGCTGCCGATCGGCTCTCCTCTACTCACGTCTGTCAGACGCAAGTGAGGAAAAGCCGATCAACGACTTTTCCTGTTTACATCGTGATCAGCCGTGATTGGACACGGCTGATCACGTGGTAAAGAGCCTCCGCCGGAGGCACTTTACCGAGTTCGGTGGAGCGGTGTGTCAGACTGACACACCGCTCCACCGATTGCCATGCGCGGCGGCTGTTATCCTGACGGATGTCACATGACGCCCCAGTCAGGATAACTGAACCACAGTCCAGCCGTCATTTTGCTATAGGCCTGGGCGGGAAGTGGTTAAACTTACACAAGTGGACTTTATTTTTTGATGTTGGATTTTCAAGGGACAATTTTTGTTCACTTAAAATATGTTCCTAATATTTGTAATTTCCATGATAGATTTTTTATATATATATATATATATATATATATATATATATATATATATATATATATATATATATTATATATATAATATATATAGATTAATTTAAGCGCTGCACTTTGTTTTTTCATAATATAAAGAAGGCCATAGATGATGCGATTTTATTTCCTGCAACCACGGGTCCATGTCCTTATCCGCTGCAAACTTTTACTGTCCATATACCATTAAGCTGCTGCACGATTTCTGTGACTTTGCAGCAATTTGTTTTCACCTTTGACCCCATCAAACCACTGTTTATCTTGACCTGAAAGAACATAATAGCCAACCGCTAACAATACGGGAGGGTCCCACCGAACAGACCTGTGTGTCCTGCAGCTGGGACTCCAGGCCAGTGACGTCCTTGACCAGTTTAATCCCTTTTTTCTCAGCTTCCTCCAACAAGGTTGACACATTGTCCAGCTCATTCTGCAATGGTAAATAAGAAATCATTACGTATCCAGATCATCTCACAACCTTTCAGCAGAAAACCTACTGTCATGCAAACCATGATAAATAAGAACTAATCACGTCTATTTAATAAGTCAACAGGATTCAGTTGGGGATGCATGGAAAGGCTGACCAACAGCATATTGGCCTTTCAATTAAGTATCATGCCAACATTTTTTAGGCAAAGACAAAATACATTTGCGGCAAGTATAGCGCATGTGTAAAATTTCGAAAATTGCCATTTTGGAAATTATAAAAGTGACTGAAGGCTTTGTAGGTTGGACACGGTACCTGAAGTTTGCTGGTCTTTTCTGCCAGCTCAGCGCGCAGTCTGTCCCCCTCTGAGACCTTGGCGTGAAGCTCTTGAACCTGACCCTCCAGTTTTTTCCTCTTGTACTCCGACTCAGACTTTTGCTGCTGAAGAACCTTCACCTCACCGACCAGCTCCTTGTTCTCAGACTCCAGGCTCTGCTTGTTCTTCTCCAGGTTCACTTTGAGCTGTGCAGGACACAGGGAAATAAAAATGTCTAAATAACTTCATTTTCACCGAACCCAAAGAATTTACCAATTAGGATCAAGGCAGAACCTCCCCTACTCATGACTGGACGTGTTAAGTAAATTGGTGGCTTATAGAAGGGAAATTTCCACTTTTAACCTCAAGTAGTCCTTCACAGGCTCTTCTGGATTCAGGTCTCTTGTACTGAATCTTACCCTCTTGCCCTGCTCCAGCTGTTCAGATAACTCCTCCAGGGCGGTGGCTTGGCGCTGCCTCATTTCCTGGATCTGAGCCTCATGGTTTTTGGTTTCCTCCTCGATGCTCTTTTTCAGCTCAGCCACTTCCTGCTCACGTTTGGTCCTCAAAGAAGAAAGCAAATTTGAGTGTTAACTTGACAGTTACATCTCAAGAAAGCAGGCCAGTCACAGGAGACAACCCCAAGATGGAAGTTGCCTTCATTTAATACCTCAGTTCCTGCTGGGCAGCCGTGGTGTCCAGAGTGTCCTCTAGCTCTGTCTTCAATGCCTCCAGCTCCTCGCTCAGGTCCCTTTTCTGCTTCTCCGCTTTGTTACGGGAAGCCTTTTCAGACTCCAAGTCTTCTTGTAACTCGGCAATCTGGGCCTGTAACTCACGCACCAGCTTCAGAGCATTGTTCTTCTGCACCACCTCCTCATCTCCCCTATTGTGGGAACAGAGAGGGACAAAGAGTACATAAGCTAATGAGATTAATGTAGAGGCAATCACGTAAAGCAATATAACAAAGCATTTTTGGTTGTTAAGGCAAGCATACATTTGTGATATTTTTTTACAGAAACCACAGGTTGCAGGAAAGAAAATCAATTCCCCCATCAACACAGTCAGCGTTGATGGGGGAATCCCTCCTGTAGAGCCACTGCATCCTCCTGGTGGAGGGGGGGGGGGGGGCATGGGGGTCGCCGTCCCTGCTGGGAAAGCACAATGATTACCGCTATCGCCTAAAGCCCCTGGCAATAATCTTATGCTAAAGATCCGACAGGCCCAAGTTGATGGATGGACTTGGGTACAATCAGCCTCCTCACAGATGGATCGAATCGTGGCTGGTCCCTGCTGAACTGGCTGAGATTCAATCCATCTATGGCCAGCTTAAACAACTTTGATCAATGAGGACTTCATTACACATACCTGCAATAGGTCTTCATAGCATTCCTCTACCACTCTATGGTTGAGCTACAACTCTCAATAAATACCCCATTCCTCTGGGTATGGAGAAGAATGTGACCTCCTCTCAAGATCTGGCACAACTGGCCACTCGGGACTGAACATTGTTACATGACATTAACCTGGTCATCATTTGACAGAGCTTACACAAGGTCTAAGCTCTCAGCTCCAATGGGGGGAAGCAGTGGGGGGGGGGGCACAGGCAAGGCAAGTATCATTGGTTGGGAGGTTCGTTACAGGAGAACCTGTCACTATCTTTAAAGAGGGCACCTTCTCTAAAATATTTACACTATGTTAGGTGTTCCATTGAACTTGGGTCTTATCTAGACATGAAGGTTTCAGAAAAAGAAACAAACTATGCACTGTATGTGAATTCGCAAAGGAATTATATACAAGTTTTCTATTACTGGTCTAGACCTTCACATGGAGCTTCTCCAATCACCTGGCTAAAGCAGCTTGCAGTTCCTCCTCTTTTTTGGCCAACTGTAATTTCAGTTCTTCGATCTGAGCCTGCAGCTCAGCGATTTGGTCCGCGAGGTCAGAGGTCTCCCCATCTAGCTTCCTCTTGGCCTTCTCCAATTCCTGCCGTGTCTTCTCCTCCTTTTTTAATCTTTCTGAAAGTCAAAAAAAAAATAAGAAAAATATATATGATGAGCAAAGGGTCGGCTAGCCCACAAAAGTTTAAAACCAGACAAAATGGCTGAGGGTATGGAAATGAATAATTGACAACAAGCTATATTATACCTTCAAGGTCAGTAATCATCATCTCCTGCTTGTTTTTCAGCTTGGCCAAGTTTTTGGCTTTCTCCTCTTCCTCCGCTAGTTGTGCGGAGCACTCCGCTATCCTCTCCTCCGTAAGTTTCTTCTCCTGAGGAGCAAAATTGGGGAAAACCATGGAAGGTGTTTAGGCAACTTTTTAATTAGCTATAAAAGGATTCTAACTGGGAATACGGGCCTTCTACATCCAATATAATGTTAACGGCTGAATATTTTTCTCCATAAAATATTGCTTAAGAAGTTGTGAAGACTTTCCCCCATACAAGATCTTGCACTCGGCTCATGTTGCCTTTGGGCCTGGATCCCAAGCATTCCAATGAAACCAAGGGCCCAGTAAAAAAGGTTCAGGACATTATATGTTGTATGGACCTCCAGTATGTATGGACCCCCAGTATGTATGGACCCCCAGTATGTCTCTCTTTCTCCCATACAAGATCTTTCGCTTAACTCATGTTGCCTTTGGGCCTGGATCCCAAGCATTCCAATGAAACCAAGGAGGGCCCAGTAAAAAAAGGTCCAGGACATTATACGTTGTATGGACCTCCAGTATGTATGGGCCCCCAGTATGTATGGGCCCCCAGTATGTATGGGCCCCCAGTATGTATGGGCCCCCAGTATGTATGGACCTCCAGTATGTATGGACCTCCAGTATGTATAGTATGTATGGACCTCCAGTATGTATAGTATGTATGGACCCCCCAGTATGTATGGACCCCCAGTATGTCTCTCTTTCTCCCATACAAGATCTTTCGCTTAACTCATGTTGCCTTTGGGCCTGGATCCCAAGCATTCCAATGAAACCAAGAGGGCCCAGTAAAAAAGGTCCAGGACATTATACGTTGTATGGACCTCCAGTATGTCGGTCTTCACCTAGGATCCCAGCTGCTCTTTCATATCTAGAACTAAAATGGAGCCACCTCTTTTTTATCTAGAAGTTCCTTGTTATGAAGTCAGTAAGGTTTTTGTCATGTTTCTCTTTCACAATACATAGAAATATCCTAAATCCAAGGGCTTATCTGAAGCAGAAAGCCATGGTGGTGACCATGGCTCACCCATTAGGTAATTTAAAGTGGTTCTTAATCCCGGTTCACACCGATGCGGTGCGGGATTCGCAGCGATTCCTGTGCGTTTCCCACACCGCATCACAATTGCACTTAGTTCATGCGAATCGCTGTGGGTGTATGTTAAGTTAACAAAATTGAAAAAAAAATGATTTGCAAAATGCAGTGTGATTGGCTAAATTGCATGGACGTGATTCGATTCCAGTCCGGGGGAGGGGGGGGGATAAGATGAATGCACCTTTCGTGCGGGTGCAGTGCTATTTGTGCCATACAAGATGAATAGCTCAAAACGCACTGCAAAGAATCGCTGTCTGAATCGCATGCAGTTTCCCGCACCACAAGTGTGAACCGGGTCAAGGTTTTTTACCTTCATGCCTTGGCTCCCGCTACTGTCAATCACAGCCCCTAAGCCAATGAGGAGAGAGCAGGGCCGAGCCGCACTCCAGGTGTGAATGGACACAGAGAGCAGCGGCTCGCTTGAGTGCCTTGCTTGTTAAGGGGGCCACTAGGCAGGAGGGAGGGGCCTGTGGTGCCGGTGAGGGACCCGAGAAGAGGAGGATAGGGACTGCTCTGTGCAAAACCATTACACAGAGCAAGTATAATATATATATATTTTTTAAAATGATAAACATTTATCATCATTTTAAGTTCCAGCATAATAAAAAGGCACATGCTGTCACCTGGAGATCATGATCATTCAGGTCCCACTGGCTCGGTCTGAGCAATGTGGCTGCATGGATATGGACTAAATTGACTGGTAAAGTGGAGGTAAACATGGAGTCCCCCGGACCTAATAGTATATCAGGATATTCTACATCTGTGCAGAATTCCATTGCTATATAAAAGTAGAAGACTACAGACTGAGGGCTTTTAGCTATACAGTGCCCTGAAAAAGTATTCATACCCCTTGAAATCCCCCACACTTTGTCATATTACAACCAAAAATGTAAATGTATTTTATTGGGATTTTATGTGATGGACCAACACAAAGTGTCACATAATTGTGAAGTGGAAGGAAAATGATAAATGATACAAATATGTGAAAAGTGGGGGGGAGGGGCATTTGTATGGCGCCCCCCGGAGTCAATACTTTGTAGTACCCCCTTTCTCTGCAGTTACAGCTGCAAGTCTTTTTGGGGGTGTCTCTACCAGCTTTGCACATCTAGAGAGGACATTTCTGCCCATTCTTCTTTGTAAAATATCTCAAGCTCTGTCAGATTGGATGGAGAGCGTCTGTGAACAGCAATTTTCAAGTCTTGCCACAGATTCTCAATGTGATTTAGGTCTGGACTGTGACTGGGCCATTCTAACACATGAATATGCTTTGATCTAAACCATTCCATTGTAGCTCTGGCTGGATGTTTCGGGTCGTTGTCCTGCTGGAAGGTGAACCTCCGCCCCAGTCTCAAGTCTTTTGTAGACTCTAACAGGTTTTCTTCTAAGATTGTCCTGTATTTGTCTCCATCCATCTTCCCATCAACTCTGACCAGCTTCCCTGTCCCTGCTGAAGAAAAGAATCCCCACCACATGATGCTGCCACCACCATGTTTCACGGTGGGGATGGTGTGTTCAGGGTGATGTGCAGTGTTAGTTTTCCCCACACATAGCATTTTGCTTTTAGGCCATAAAGTTGAATTTTGGTCTCATGTGACCAGATCACCTTCTTCCACATGTTTGCTGTGTCCTCCACATGGCTTCTCACAAACTACAAACAGGACTTCTTATGACTTTCTTTCACCAATGTCTTTCTTCTTGTCACTCTTCCATAAAGGGCAGATTTGTGGAGAACACGACTAATAGTTGTCCTGTGGACAGATTCTCCCACCTGAGCTGTGGATCTCTGCAGCTCCTCCAGAGTTACCATGGACCTCTTGGCTCTTCTCTGATGAATGCTCTCCTTGCCCGGCCGGTCAGTTTAGGTGGACGGCCATGTCTTGGTAGGTTTGCAGTTGTGCCATACTCTTTCCATTTTCCGATGATGGATTGAACAGAGGCTCCGTGAGATGATCAAAGCTTGGGAGATTTTTTTATAACCTAACCCTGCTTTATACTTCTCCACAACTTTATCCCTGACCTGTCTGGTGTGTTCCTTGGCCTTCATGATGCTGTTTGTTCACTAAGAATCTCTAACAAACCTCTGAGGGCTTCACAGAACAGCTGTATTAATACTGAGATTAAATGACACACAGGTGGACTCTATTTACTAATTAGGTGACTTCTGAAGGCAATTAGTTCCACTAGATTTTAGTTAGGGGTATCAGAGTAAAGGGGGCTGAATAAAAATGCCCCCCCCCCCCCCCAACGTTTCACATATTTATTTGTATCATCTATCATTTTCTTTCCACTTCACAATTATGTGCCACTTTGTGTTGGTCTATCACATTAAATCCCAATAAAATACATTTACGTTTTTGGTTGTAACATGACAGCATGTATAAAATTGAAGGGGTGTGAATATTCTATTAAGGAACTCCAATGCCTCCATACCTTAGCTCCTATGGGGGGATATTATCCTAACATATACTTGTTAAACTTGCTATTTCAGCATGATATTTATCAGTTAAAGTTTCTACTCTTACTACAAACCCATAATGTGTGCCATTATACACTTAACATTCTAATACAGGATAATTAAGTTTACACCTAAATATTATCAGTTCTCTGTGTTCGGTGTATGATGACCCACACAGTACATCCATATTTGCTAACTAATGTCCCCCACCTTCACAAACTTGGAGTTCTGGTCCTCTAGTAGAAGGATATCTTCTTCCATCTTCTTTATCTTTGCTTCTGCTGTTACTTTCTCCAGCTGTAGCTTCTGTCGAGCTGCCTCTTCCTCATCCAGCTGTTCCTCCAGATCCTACAGTGGACAAAACCAGAACACTTCATTGAGAAGAAGATTGGTGCACTGATGAGACAAAGTCAAATAATGATAGATGGAATGCGGATCAGGAACTGAAAGATGCAAGGACGGGTTAAGTGCTAGCTCGGTGTAGTTTGGAAGACCACCTGGTCCTCAGACCTGCTTACTGAGATATACTGTATAGATGGACAGAGCAGACAATGGCGGTCCATACCTGGATATGGGTCTGCATCTTCTTCTTCTCATTCTGCAGAACCTGATTCCTCTCCTCTTCTTCCTCCATTCGGATCTCCATGTCCCTCAGAATCTCCTCCAGTTCCTGCTTCTTGACCGCCAGACGGGCCCTCATCTCCTCGGCCTCTGCAAATAGTTCCGTCTCCGCCTGGAGTTGCTCGGCCAGGATGTTCTTCTCCTCTACCAGCTGGACAATGAGATCACAGAAGGTAAGACATCATAGATATTCCACAATTGTTCTCTAAAAATCCCACTAATAATGATTTCCATGAGTCTAACTTCTAAACCACTAAACTAATTTACTGTAAGACCACCTAGAAAACACAAGATAGCAGCCTCGAATAGGAAAAATAAAGTCAATATTTAATTTGTCATTTATCTACCACTCACCTGCTGGTGCTTCCTCTCCATCTCCACCAGCTCCCCCTCCGCCTTTGACTGCTTCTCCTTCACCTTCAGCAGCTCCTCATCTTTGGCCAGCAGCTCCTCTTCCTGTCGGGTCACTTGTAAAAGGGGCTTTACCTGTAAAAGAAGACAACTTGGCTCTCAAAATTCTGGAAATTCGAGTGATCGTTGAGTCAGCTGATCAATAATGCTACAAGCTTTCAAACTATATCACACAAGATAAACAATCACAAACTCAAACACAATGGACCAGATCGGCACATTAAAATTAAATTTCTACTTTTTACGTAGTGTCAACTCACTTGAGGCCTGGGGCTTATACACAGTGGCCATATGTGCCCCCCAATGAACGTTTGAGATAAAACAATTCTTTATAGTCAGTTGGTTTATCTTGCAGTGCATATATACGAGGCAAGTTCCTTCCAACTGTAGGCTGTAGAACAGGGGTCTTCAAACTTTCTAAACTAGGGGCTGGTTTTCTGTCCTTTAGACTTTAGCAGGGCTGGACTGGGGCCACCAGGAGCAGAAAAGGTCCCAACGTCAGTGGGGGGGGGGGGGGGGGGGGGCGGGGGCGACGACGACAATGCCCCATCGTTGGTGGAGGAATTGTGCCCCATTGTTGGTGTTATTGGGAGTAATTTTGCCCCTTCATTGGTGTCACTGGGGGGAATTATGCCCTATTGTTGGTATCAGTGGATAAAACAGTGCCCCAAGGGCTGGATAAAAGCAAGCAAAGGGGAACATCTGGCCCCCGGGGCTGAAGATTGGAGACCACTTTTGTAGAGCTTTAGACGGATCTCAAAGCTTGAGTTAGTCCAGTAAAAATGTTTTTTTTTCTGGACACAATCAAAAATCCAAATCGGGCACGCAAAACTCTTCTTTCATCTGGACTTGTGTACGGACCTAATTTTCACGTTTGTATTATACAATAATTGCAAACCCATATGAATAGCATGAAATCTGGGGTTTCCAAACTGACCGCCCTCCGACTGTGGACAGGAACAACTATTTCCAATATATGTCATGGCGGTGTAGTGTTTGTACAAGCTGCTACAGTGCAAAAAGGGATGATGTTTAGCAGGATAGAATCATTGTGACACCTTTAGGTCCAGTGGTGGGTCTGAACCTAAAAGGACTCCACCTTTACAGAAACAATAGGTCTTGAATACAGTGGGACGCAAAAACATATCCTCCTGTCCACTGATGCATTGTAAGTGATCGCTGCAATCCACCAGCCTACAAATGTGGTGCATGCAAAGCCTTACGCCATTCACAGGAGAGGCTGGAGTTCCTACTTGGAGGCCGTCATTGCTTGCCCCCTGGAAGCAGTGCTTATTCCAGTGTGGAACTCACCCCCTGGAGCAACACACACAGTAACTGCCCCAGTACTAAACTGGTCAGCAGAGGTCTGCAAATGGAAGCCTCAGCACTGGATGGGAACCTCGGCTGTGGCCAGTATAAGCCATCTTGGCAGGTTTCCTTTAATGCCTACATAGCCCAAAGGTAACCTTAAATCAGTTCCACTTCTAATACCTATTTGGACACTCTTAAAGAAGTCTCTCTTCAATTTGTATTAATATATTCTATTCTATGGAGACAAAATACATGTAAGTACTTTGTCCAGGGCCGCTAATAGGGGGAGGCCACCGGTCCTCCTGTAGGGGGCCCGGAGAGCAGGCGGATCGGTGAAGCAGAGAATGAAAGACAGCGTCTCTTACCCAGCAACTGAAAGCCGGTTTCTTCCCCTCTCCCTCCCGATGGCTTTCAGCTACTTGGTGAGAAAAACCGGAGGGACGGATTTAGAGGGTGCAGGGGTGGGTTGTGCTGTGCCCACCCAGATTATAGTTCTGCCCCCCTGAGCTCCTTCCCCTCACCCGCACTCACAGCCGGGATGAGGAGAAGGCAGCCTGGAGCGGTGAGAGAAGAGGAGCCAGCGGGAGGTGCGCTGTGCTCTCCCCTCCTGTCAGAAGGGTGGCTGGTCTATACAGTACATGAGACCGGATAGCACTTACTGTAGATCTCATCGCACTGTATACACACGCGCCCCCCTATCCACATTTGCTGCTGCTGGGAGGTGAGCAGCCCTTGGGGGAGATAGAGGGCGGTGTGTGTACAGTGCGATGAGATCTACAGTAAGCGATCCAGTCTCCTGTACTGTATAGAATACATGTGTGCTAGGAGGAAGAATAAGGGGGGGGGGGGATATGTGGTGCTAGGAGGAAGAATGGGGGGGGGATACGTGCTAGGAGGAGGGCTTGGGGAGGGGATATGTGCTAGGAGGAGGGCTGGGGAATATGTCCTAGGAGGAGGGCTTGGGGGGGGGAATATGTGCTAGGAGGAGGGCTTGGGGAATATGTCCTAGGAGGAGGGCTTGGGGGGGGGATATGTGCTAGGATAAGGAATTTGGGGGGATATGTGCTAGGATGAGGGCTGGGGGGGGGGGGGTATGTGCTAGGAGGAGGGCTTGGGGGGGGGGGATATGTGCTAGGATGAGGGCTGGGGGGGGGGGTATGTGCTAGGAGGAGGGCTTGGGGGGGGATATGTGCTA
The DNA here is from genome assembly GCA_037952925.1 of Lithobates clamitans. Classification (NCBI taxonomy): domain Eukaryota; kingdom Metazoa; phylum Chordata; class Amphibia; order Anura; family Ranidae; genus Lithobates; species Lithobates clamitans. Next base: position 120,765 of record JBBGZY010002346.1, on the reverse strand, counting down.
GGAGGAGGGCTTGGGGGGGATATGTGCTAGGAGGAGGGCTTGGGGGGGATGTGTGCTAGGAGGAGGGCTTGGGGGGGATGTGTGCTAGGAGGAGGGCTTGGGGGGGGGGGGGGGCGGAGGTTGAACCAGAAGGGATGTTTGTGCTAGGGGAGAGAGTGGGGATTAGTACTGGGGTGGGGGGAGAATTGGGTAGGGAGGAAGAATTTGTGCTGTGGGAGGGGGGAGAAGATTTGTGCTAGGATAGAAAGTTTGAGAAAAAAGAGGATATGTGCTAGGCAGGTGATTTTTTGGGGTGAGGGAGATTTGTGCTAGGAGGGGGGTGGCCTTTCAGCCCACCCGTCAAGAGGCCGCATATATGCGTACCTCCGATGGGAACTGCTTAAAATTCGATTTTTTTTTATAACTGTCACCGTCATGTACCTCTTTCAACAAAAAGTTAAATAAAAAAAAAATTTTGAATTTATGTTTAAAGACATTTGGAAAGTTAGAAACCATAAAAGCGAAAACCCACACACAGCTCTGAGATGATTGCACGGGGCTCACGATGGTCACAGCGAGTTGCAGACAAAATACGGCTGTTTCGTCTACAGCCGACCACACAGACATTGGTGTCACAACGCCTCCAGGACTTACCTTGGTGAAGAGTCGCCACCACTGCCAGTGGCGCAGTTTCAGGTAGGCGGCGCAGTTCCGCTGTAACACCTTCAGGGCGCTGAGCTGCTGCTGCTTCTTGGCAAAGGCCCTGATCAGAACAAGAGACAAAGGATAGAAGGGTGAACCACAAAACGAGCCAACAAAGTCTGTGATTTTAGCGGAAACAATGTCACCTTCATATTACATTACTCTGTAGAATAAAGATATTATTTTAGGGATATAACAGAAGGAGTCTTTGTGATGGAGCACAGAAGGTGAATGCTGCGGATAGGAGAGATCCCAGGAGGACCCGCCGACCGCGTCACATGCTGTGAGATCCTTCAAATGTATGTTTGCGAGTCAATTTTCTCATTTGGTTTTATCAGAAAACTTTGTCATTTATTGTTTTATTTTCCTTTGATGTGAAAATTGTGAAGTGAGAGGAGGAAACGATCTGCTGACTAGAGAAGCGACTAGCTAGGAAATCCAAATCGCTTTTCTGCTGATCTTTTTCTGAAGAGAAGCAATACTGGCTGGTGATTGGCTGTCCTATTGATTTGGTGGATGTGGGATCTACACGGAATTTTATGGCACTTATTTTTTATGAATGATTTATTATATATATTTTACTGAAGGGAAGGTGTTTTGCACTCTGCTTTACACACTTTGTGATTTGCTTTGCAAGATATATGTTTGTGAATATCTATGCTTTCTAATTCCCAAAAACCTGGTCTAGTAGTATTGTGTTATTTGTTTTATTTTTCCATGTCCTCGTGATTTGAAGGCTGTGGAGAAAAAAAAAAAGAGGAGGTGGAAGAGACCTCATAGCACGGGAGACGCATCTGTACTGAATTAAAGGAGTTTCTAGCACTGTTTGCCGATCATGAAACACAATCGTCTACTGATGAACTTTATACAAAAAAAAGGATTAAAATACATTTGTCTTTGGACTTTTTAGAAACAGATTTACCGTATATATTCAAGTATAAGCCGACCCGAATATAAGCCGAGACACCTAATTTTACCACAAAAAACTGGGAAAACGTATTGACCCGAGTATACGCCTAGGGTGAGAAATGCAGCAGCTACTGGGTAAATACCCATCTGCAGCCTCACTGTGCCCCCCTGTAGCCTCACTGTGCCCACCTGTATCATCAGTGCCCACCTGCAGCCCCACTGTGCCCACCTGTATCATCAGTGCCCACCTGCAGCCCCACTGTGCCCACCTGTAGCCCCACTGTGCCCACCTGTATCATCAGTGCCCATCTGCAGCCTCACTGTGCCCACCTGTATCATCTGTGCCCAGCTGCAGCCCCACTGTGCCCACCTGCAGCCCCACTGTGCCCACCTGCAGCCCCACTGTGCCCACCTGTATCATCAGTGCCCACCTGTATCATCAGTGCCCACCTGCAGCCTCACTGTGCCCACCTGTATCATCAGTGCCCACCTGTAGCCCCACTGTGCCCACCTGTAGCTCCACTGTGCCCACCTGTAGCTCCACTGTGCCCACCTGTAGCTCCACTGTGCCCACCTGTAGCATCAGTGCCCACCTGCAGCCTCACTGTGCCCACCTGTATCAGTGCCCACCTGCAGCCCCACTGTGCCCACCTGTATCATCAGTGCCCACCTGCAGCCTCACTGTGCCCACCTGCAGCCTCACTGTGCCCACCTGTATCATCAGTGCCCACCTGCAGCCTCACTGTGCCCACCTGCAGCCTCACTGTGCCCACCTGCAGCCCCACTGTGCCCACCTGTACCTTTGATAACCAAAACAGCGGGTGTCTCCCCGTGTGTCATGCAGACTCAACTGTTTGGCGGCTGTCCACTGTAACAAAGCCCCGCCTCCTCCTCGTCAGTGATAGACGGAACACTGATTCAGTTTCCCGGCATTGCATCAGTGTTTCGTCTGTTACTGGAACCGTGCCATGCCAAGCTGACCAAGATTTTCCATAGACACCAATGTTAAATGTTACGGGAGCAGTGCAATGCCAAGCTGACCAAGATCTCCCAGGAGCCAATGCAAAACCGGAAATGAGGTACGGCGCCGCGGCGGCTAAAGGAGGAAGTGAAATTAGATATAGGCATAAATCAGGTAAGTGAACAGAAAAAATAAAAAAAAATTGCCAATTCAGTTTAAAGATGCACATTAGTGCTGCATGGTGAGGAGTGAAAAAATGTGGGCGGAACTCCGCTTTAAATGAGTTTTTTATTACTTTCACATAGCGTCGCATTGTGTACAGATATTGTAGTGCTGTATTGAGGGGTTAATCTTTCACTTTTTTGGTTTCATTAGACATTATACTGTCATACTTCAAAAGCGGATTACGAAACCTAAAAACTGACAGCGGCGCTTTTGTTGAAGCATCTACTTTACAGAGTCCAGGAATCTTAACCACTTAAAGACTGGGCTTTTTCTGGCAATCATTTTTTTTTTATAGAAAATTACTTAGAAACCGCCCCCCCCCAATATTATAGGTTTTTTTTTAAAGCAGAGTCCCTAGGGAACAAATTGGTGGGTTTTGCAATTTTTTTTTTTATGTCACATGGGAAAATATAAAAGATGTTGTTTTGCTGAGTAAATAGATACCATACATGTCACGCTTTAAAATTGCATACGCCTGTGCAACGATGCCAAACTACTGTTGTACCTAAAAATCTCCATTAGTGACACTATAATACGTCACTATTCATAGGTGATGATTTAAAAGCCTTTACAGGTCACCACTTTGGATTTACAGAGAAGGTCTGGTGATAGAATTACTGCCGATCATCTGACTTTCTCAGTGATACCTCACATGTGTGGAACGATCGCTGTTTGCATGCGGGACCGATACGTGCGTTCGCCTTTGCGTGCGAGAAATGGGGAATTTTACTTTTTTTTTTTTTTTTTTAACTAGGGTTGTCCCGATACCACTTTTTTTAGGACTGAGTACAAGTACCGATACTTTTTTTCCAAGTACTTGCCGATACCGATACTTTTTTTTTTAATGTCACGTGACTGTTTTTTTTTTTTTTTTTTTTAACAGTGCTTTCTTTTTTTGGGGGGGGGGGGGGGGTGAACGGTGTATGTGTGTGTGTTTTTTTTTTTTATTTACAATTTTTATTTTTTACAATAATATTTTTTTTTATTATTTATTGCAATGTGTGTGTTTTTTTTTTTTTTTGTAATCAGCCCTGTTGGGGGGCTTTGGTGAGATATCAGGGGTCTTAACAGACCTCTGATATCTCCCCCTTGAGACAGAGAAAGAGACGGAGGATAGAGATTCCCCAGTCCCTTTCTCTGCAGCCTCAGCTGCACTGAGAATGAATGGAGAGAAGACAGCGGCTCCTCTCCATTCATAAACTGAGACATCGTAATCACAGGAGGTTACAATGTTTCAGTTATGTGAATGGACAGAGTCAGCTGACTCTCTCCATTCACAAAGGAAGGAGGAGGAGGACAGCACAACGGAGGGGACAGAGAAGGAGAGAGGAACGGCGGAACAGAGGGGGACAGCAGAGGGGGACAGAGGAACGGAGGGGGCACGGAGGAGGATGCAGTGACAGTCAGCGGTGAGCGATCACCGCTGTATGTCACTAAAGCCGCTGGAGGAGAATCTTGTCACTCCCCCACGCGCCGATCACAGCTGTCTTCTAGGTATCGGGGGAAGCATCGGGAGCATTTGCCCGAGTACAAATACTTGGGCAAATGCTCGGTATCGGGACAACCCTATTTTTAACTATTAATTTATTTTGACACTGTCTTTAAAATAAAAAAAATAAAAAAAGTTGTTTCATCGCTTTTATTGCTGTCACAAGAAATATAAAACATCCCTTGTGACAGCAATAGGCATGTGACAGGTACTCTTTATGAAGGGATCTACAAGACCCCAAATCCCTGCTCTGCCTTTCCAAGCATTCAAAAACACAAAGATCTGTGTTTTTGGATGCTTTTGATATCTGGGTAAAGCGGAAGTAATGCAAGATCAAATCGCTTCCAGGTTACTATAGCGGGGAGCCAATCCTGGCTTTGTTCAGCTGTCTGGCCAACTGGCGTACACACCAGGCTGGTCGCTCGGGTCTCCAGGTGGTACAGGAGAGCCGCATAAGGGGGGGCAGGATTGACCATGGACCTTCCTGGACCATCTAAATTCTATAAAATTTCTGGTTACAGGATCTCTGTCTCAGATTCCATCTTCTAGCAGTAAATATATCATTGCCGTGATCATAGATGTGTGTGAACTATAAAGTGTATTCAATTCTGTGTTTGTTGACATGTATCTTTTTAGAGATAAAATCCCCCTGAGGAAGACCATGACTGTACGGGTCGAAACGCATTGGTGCACCTATGTGGTTGGCATTTGTTAATGCTATGTGTTGCTCCATTGTATTTTTATCCTCATACATGATGGAATGTGTCTTTGTACTATATATATAACCAGAGCTCATATTTTGACCTACATGTTACTGTGTTGGTATCCTATTTTTGTAAAATAAAGACTTTTACAAACAGTTATAGCTTTTTTTGTTCTAATTACTTGGCTGTTATTTAGAAATACAAAGACCAACCCCCTCCTGAAATTGCAGGTTGCTTGGCTGTTGGCTTCAACAATTTAATTTTTTTTGTTAAATGCTACTGGAACTGTGCCATGCCAAGCAGACCAAGATTTTCCATAGACGCCAATGTTAAATGTTGCGGGAGCAGTCCCTTGCCAAGCTGACCAAGAACTCTCAGGAGCCAATGCAAAACCTGAAAAGACAGTCAGTGGCTTATCATATTGAAACCACCGAATCAGTAGGTTAGCCAGGCAGCCAGCATTTCCCATTCACTGTACAAAAGTCAAATACTCACTTCCTGGCCAGGTAGCCTCGGCAAACGGATTGGAAGTAAATGATGATATCGGTTATCTTGAGGTCCCGTTCCTCTTCCAGGTGCGCCAGCACACCCGCGCGGAAAAAGATCTTACTCTGCCCAATTCGGAAGAGGTTTGGGTCCAGCTCGAGCGCCCGGATCTACGGGGAGAACCCAACTGTCAGCAAGGTGGGGGGGAGGGGGGGCAAACAAAGCAATCACATATCAAGATCAAGTGACCTCTTCTATTCTGATGACCAAAGTGCGTCTCTTACCATCCTCTCGCAGGCCTGCTTCCCGTCCATGAATCCTTTGGGGATGGCGTTGGGGGTGAGGATTTCATACCTGGAAAGGAGAACCACAGCCATTGGTTAATCTCCATCCATTCTCAGATATCCAGTCCTGCCCTATGATCTCTATGGGAGTTGTGGTCACATGACCAAGCTTTGACGGCACAGCCAGGCTCCACCCATCTGCTAGGCTGACTTTGATTTTTGAAACAATGTTTCAATAATGTTCCACAATTCACCAGGCATTCTTTATTTCGGATAAATTCGTATTTGTTAGGTTCACTAACAGCCAAATTTGAAAGGAAATTCCAATACCTATCATTTAATAGTTAGTTATTTCAGATTTTCGTTCTTATTTTAGGACTTTTGATTTCTGAATTTCCAAATATTTGAATTTTCGGATATTCTGAAAAATTTGTTAAAAACGGGTTTTCATTAACTCGGATATTTCCAAATGAACTTATGTGTCGAAATTCGTTAAATAATAGATTCGGGAAGGAACGAATTGCACATGTCTAACGCCCATACACACGGAGAGGCCGCATATATGAGGTTAAGGCAGGCAGTGAGGAGGCAATACAACACCACTTCACTGTCTGTCAAATGCTCTCCGAAGAGCGACCCCAATGTGGATTGCTCTTCAGCGATCAAAGCACATGTGAAGGAGACTGAAGTTATTTATTTTTTTTATAAATTAGGACAAGCAAGTGAATCTATCATGTATAGAAAAATAACAATACAAATATTGGAACCCGAGGGATCTCTATTTTACAAGCTCGTGTTTCCAGTACCTCTGCCGGAACTCCTGAAAGACGATCCGGTTGGGAAATCCCTGCCGGCAGATTCGGATCCCTTCCAGAACCCCATTACACCGCAGCTGATCCAACACCAAATGAGGGTCCAATTTACCAGCCTGTACAGGACACAGAAAAACAGGAGTCAGGTTTATAGAGGTTCAAATCCAGCAAACTGAGAACCATAAAAACATTGTGCCGAGAGAGAAGTATCCCTCAGCTGTATGTAAAAACCCCGACCACCAGAGGGCGCTGATCCATTATAGAGGACCAAATAGGAATAAATCTTCAAAAGGGCCACACCTACCCAATTTCAGAAAAAAGATAATATTCACTTGGAAAGGTAACCTTCCCTTCAGTCATGCACGGTTGTACCGGCTCCTCTCCAGGACAGAAACAGCTTATTCTGATTTCGCTGCACACTGTGAGCTTCTCACAATGTGCATTAGAAGCTGCAGCAAGTCATATAGAGCCCCGCCCCATTTCGTGGATGAAGGATGTCCCCATCATCTAGCTCCTCCTTCCTCAAGCCTGATTATCCCTCCCCCACCCAACTCATTCATTGGATTTCAGTTCCTTCAATCATGGAGACTCAGCATTGCATGTTTCCCTATGGAAATGCAGCCAGCCTGGAACACCCCAACATCCTGACTCCTCCAGACTGACACCCCAATGCCCCGACTCCTCCAGACTGACACCCCGACTCCCCCAGACTGACACCCCAACACCTCCAGACTGACACCCCAACACCTCCAGACTGACACCCCAACACCCCGACTCCTCCAGACTGACACCCCGACTCCTCCAGACTGACACCCCAACACCCCGACTCCTCCAGACTGACACCCCAACTCCTTCAGACTGACCCCCCAACTCCCCGACTCCTCCAGACTGACCCCCCAACGCCCCGACTCCTCCAGACTGACACCCCAACGCCCCGACTCCTCCAGACTGACACCCCAACACCCCGGACTCCTCCAGACTGACACCCCAACTGCTCCAGACTGACACCCCAACACCCGGACTCCTCCAGACTGACACCCCAACGCCCCGACTCCTCCAGACTGACCCCCCAACGCCCCGACTTCTCCAGACTGACACCCCAACTCCTGCAGACTGACACCCCAACTCCCCGACTCCTCCAGACTGACCCCCCAACGCCCCGACTCCTCCAGACTGACACCCCAACGCCCCGACTCCTCCAGACTGACCCCCCAACGCCCAGACTCCTCCAGACTGACCCCCCAACGCCCCGACTCCTCCAGACTGACACCCCAACGCCCCGACTCCTCCAGACTGACACCCCAACACCCCAACTCCTCCAGACTGACACCCCAACGCCACGACTCCTCCAGACTGACACCCCGACTCCTCCAGACTGACACCCCAACTCCTCCAGACTGACACCCCGACTCCTCCAGACTGACACCCCAACACCCCTACTCCTCCAGACTGACGCCCCAACTCCCCGACTCCTCCAGACTGACGCCCCAATTCCTCCAGACTGACGCCCCAACTCCCCGACTTCTCCAGACCGACGCCTCAACTCCACGACTCCTCCAGACTGACACCCCGACTCCTCCAGACTGACACCCCAACTCCTCCAGACTGACACCCCAACTCCTCCAGACTGACACCCCAATGCCACGACTCCTCCAGACTGACACCCCAACGCCTCCAGACTGACACCCCAACTCCTCCAGACTGACACCCCAACGCCACGACTCCTCCAGACTGAAACCCCAACGCTCCGACTCCTCTAGACTGACACCCCAACTCCTCCAGACTGACACCCCAACGCCACGACTCCTCCAGACTGACACCCCAACGCCTCCAGACTGACACCCCAACTCCTCCAGACTGACACCTCAACGCCACGACTCCTCCAGACTGACACCCCAACGCCTCCAGACTGACACCCCAACTCCTCCAGACTGACACCCCAACGCTCCGACTCCTCCAGACTGACACCCCAATGCCACGACTCCTCCAGACTGACACCCCAACGCCTCGACTCCTCCAGACTGACACCCCAACGCCCCGACTCCTCCAGACTGACACCCCCCCAATCAAGGCATTTTGAGGCTCCGTTTCCAATAGCGTGACAGCCCATTGATTCAGAGCAAATCAATGCAACTTAACCACTTGCCCTCCGGAAGAATTACCCCCCTTAATGACCAGGGAAGGGAGAGGGTGTTCAGTGTGCCGGCCCCCAAAATATTGAGCACCGGCTGCCACTGCATTTAATTGATATGCTGATGAGGCTAATGCACACTGTGAGAAGATCACAGTGTGCGGTGATAATAGAGGAAGCCATTTCAGTCCAGTAGAGGAGCCGGTATACCTGTCCTAGACTGAAGGGAAGTCCGGAGTTCTCCGGCCTCTGAATGAGAGCTGGAATGCGATTCTGGGTGGATCCGCACATATAACCCAACATCAGTAAAGCAGATTTAAAGACAACTTTATTGCAGCGCCCTCCAGAAGTGAGGTCAATGTGCGCCTTCTCTGATCTCACACTTACGCGTTTCTCATGGTTGGGGATGATGCAGCGCACAAAGTTTGGGTTGGTGTTCCGCAGCGTCGCCATCAGCTTGGTCAGGGACTCCTTGTACAGCTGCCCCACCGTGCGGAACATTCCCTTCTTCGTCTTATAGGCCGATCCGAACGCCGTCTCCGTCATCCCCGCCACTTGGTCTAGACCCACGATACGGTCTACTACAGAGAAGAACGCGTTGGGGGTTAGTGAGAGTCGCACTGCGGCCAATACGCTGAAAGACCCCAGACATGATCCAACTCTGTGTTCCCCCTTTTGTTTTAACACATCCTGTGGCCCCCCAACTATGGGACACTATTCCTCCCACTGACACCAATGATAGGGCACTATTCCTCCCACTGACACCAATGATAGGGCACTATTCCTCCCACTGACACCAATGATGGGACACTATTCCTCCCACTGACACCAATGATGGGGCACTATTCCTCCCACTGACACCAATGATGGGGCACTATTCCTCCCACTGACACCAATGATGGGACACTATTCCTCCCACTGACACCAATGATGGGACACTATTCCTCCCACTGACACCAATGATGGGACACTATTCCTCCCACTGACACCAATGATGGGGCACTATTCCTCCCACTGACACCAGTGATGGGGCACTATTCCTCCCACTGACACCAATGATGGGGCACTATTCCTCCCACTAACACCAGTGATGGGGCACTATTCCTCCCACTGACACCAGTGATGGAGCACTATTCCTCCCACTGACACCAGTGATGGGGCACTATTCCTCCCACTGACACCAGTAATGGGGGAATTTCCTCCCACTGACATTGTAGACATCAACCAGCGAGATACAAAGATTCCTGAATGTATGGTATAACCCAATAGTTAATGACTTTCTGTGACCCTCAACTGGCTGGGGAGACAATTCCAAATTTTTGAGCAGTCATAAGGACAGGAAGAGAGGACATCTTCCAATTGGAACAACCTGTCCTGGTGACAACTGTCTGAGAAGATTTCCTCTCACTTCCTTCTGAATCTCCAGGAGAGGAAGTGAATGGATTTCTTAAGGGGTACAGACCAAAACACGACAAGAAACCTGTCAGCAATTTTAAACCTTCCCCGTACTATCCAAAAACGTAAAATATAAAGTTTGGTCTTTGATATAGATTGAGCAATCTTACAAAACAAGCGTGTGCACTTTCCATACCTGGAAGATCTTTTCAGTATAAACCCCACAATGTTGCATGAGGTACTTGAAAATTAGAGAATTCTAGGCTGCTGTATGTGTGAAAATTGTTTTGTACAAGCAATCTTTCCCAAGACTGGTGCACATAAGCAGGATGGTTCAACACGTAGGCGCAAATACAGCAACCTCTGGTCATTTTAACAACCATCTTTTTCCTAAACATGAAGGAGCAAGCCGCGGGCGGTGGAAGGAGCAGGCCCTGGAAGGAAGGAAGGAGCAGGCCCTGGGAGGAAGGAAGGAAGGAAGGAGCAGGCCCTGGGAGGAAGGAAGGAGCAGGCCCTGGGAGGGAGGAAGGAAGGAGCAGGCCCTGGGAGGGAGGAAGGAAGGAAGGAAGGAAGGAAGGAAGGAAGGAAGGAAGGAAGGAAGGAGCAGGCCCTGGGGAGGAAGGAAGGAAGGAAGGAGCAGGCCCTGGGGAGGAAGGAAGGAAGGAAGCAGGCCCTGGGAGGAAGGAAGGAAGGAAGGAAGGAGCAGGCCCTGGGAGGAAGGAAGGAAGGAAGGAAGGAAGGAAGGAAGGAGCAGGCCCTGGGAGGAAGGAAGGAAGGAAGGAAGGAAGGAAGGAAGGAGCAGGCCCTGGGAGGAAGGAAGGAAGGAAGGAAGGAAGGAAGGAAGGAAGGAGCAGGCCCTGGGAGGAAGGAAGGAAGGAGCAGGCCCTGGGAGGAAGGAAGGAAGGAAGGAAGGAAGGAAGGAAGGAAGGAAGGAAGGAAGGAAGGAAGGAAGGAAGGAGCAGGCCCTGGGAGGAAGGAAGGAAGGAAGGAAGGAAGGAAGGAAGGAAGGAAGGAAGGAAGGAAGGAAGGAAGGAGCAGGCCCTGGGAGGAAGGAAGGAAGGAAGGAAGGAAGGAAGGAAGGAAGGAAGGAAGGAGCAGGCCCTGGGAGGAAGGAAGGAAGGAAGGAGCAGGCCCTGGGAGGAAGGAAGGAAGGAAGGAAGGAAGGAAGGAAGGAAGGAAGGAAGGAAGGAAGGAAGGAAGGAAGGAAGGAAGGAAGGAAGGAGCAGGCCCTGGGAGGAAGGAAGGAAGGAGCAGGCCCTGGGAGGAAGGAAGGAAGGAAGGAAGGAAGGAAGGAAGGAGCAGGCCCTGGGAGGAAGGAAGGAAGGAGCAGGCCTTGGAAGGAAGGAAGGAAGGAAGGAAGGAAGGAAGCTCATGGACGGTTGAAGGTGGAGCTCATGTGACAGTAAAAGGAGCAGGTCATTAAGTCATAATAAAATGACTTGGTGCCTTAACTGCACCGACTTTTGAAGCGGAGTGCTTTTGAGTGCTTAACACGCTTACCCGTTAATTTCTAGAGCGGCTGCAATTTTTTATGTATACCTAACCGTGGCAAAGGTACGAAGCACATCTAAGCTGACTAAAGCAGATTCTGCCTCCTCTACCGTATCTCCACTGCAAGCGTGCAGACTAGTCTAAAAGCTGCTCTCTACATCCAGTTCTAATCTATGAGCAAAGAAAATCACCTCCACATATGTGGTCATAAAAAGAGGCTCTCTGGACAGTCGGTATGGCTAAGGTAATGAGAAAAAAAAAAAAAAAAGGGGTTGAAAATAATCAGTACAAAAACTGTTTAGGTTCAAGGAATTTCCCAGATTTCACCCATCAATGAGATGTTGTGTGACCCCCCAGCACAGAAATCTTCACTATTCACAAGACTTGTTTGAAAAGGACTCCGACGTGCAGCTTCTGTAGAGCAGCTTGTAGGCGGACTTCCTTATATGGAAGTAGGCGGTTCCTGGATCTCAGTGAAGCAGCCGCGCATGCTCTGAACGCACGCTGCTCCTGGATCTCAGTGAAGCATCTGAAGTGCAAACAGTTGATGGGGGAGGTTGGAATATGAAGTCACCTTTGCCCTGCCCATGTCCGGCTCCTTCTGAGCATCAAGAGACGTTACAAAACCCCCCAAAAAATGCTGAAAGATTTCCACCTGAAGTTCCTTTGACAGATTTTGGCTGAATTTAGACGAATATCACACAAAAAAAAACACATTTAGCTCAAACAAGCATCAATGAGGAGTTTTCCTACCATCTTTCCAGAGCTCGGCCACAAATTTGTCCGTGGACTGGTGGAGGAGGGTGGCCACGTTGTCATTCAGAGGGTCCATGTTCTTCATGAGCCACTCATCGGCCTTATAGTCCACCTGCAGGGAGAGACCGAAGACCTGTAACTTCCAATCACCTATTCTGCCCCATGTGGTGAAGCTGCCGGCACACCATGTCAGAGCCGAGTCATCTTCCAGGCAACCTAGGCAGGAGCCCCCCCCCCCCCTCCCACGGGGGCCAATGGGTGTCCAGAGAGCCCAGCGACAACTTTAATGCTCCAAAAATAAACCAGAGGACAGGGATGTGGTAAAAGAAAAAGCTATCACCTTACAAAAGAGGATACAGTTCGTAAATGCAAAATGTGAGCAACTTCTCTGGGCCTACTGCAAGCCAAAGCTCACATCACACCTTAAAGTGGATTGCCAGGAATTTAGCCACATTATAAAATGTGCTGACTGACTATGGGTTAAGTCCAATAAGGTGCATGCCACCTCGTTCACTTACAGGATCTCACAAAAGTAAGTACACCCCTCAGTCACATTTGTGTCAATCTTTTCTTCTCTCTTTTCATGTGACAACACTGAAGAAATGACACTTGTCTACAATGTAAAGTAGTGAGTGTACAGCTTGTATAACATGTAAATTTGCTGTCCCCTCAAAATAACTCAACACACAGCCATTAATGTCTAAACCGCTGGCAACAAAAGTCACCCCTAAGTGAAAATCTCCAAATTGGGCACAACTAGATATTTTTCCTCCCCCGGTGTCATGTGAATCATTAGTGTTACAAGGTCTCAGGTGTGAATGGGGAGCAGATGTGTTAAATTTGGTGTTATCGCTCTCACTCTCTCATACTGGTCACTGGAAGTTGACATAGTAACAAAGTGTCATTCCTTCAATGTTGACACATAATAAGATAAAAGAAAATATTTATAAAAATGTGAGGGGTGTACTTACTTTTGTGAGATACTGTTTCTCTCTAATTTATATGGAGTGCTGGGAGAATAGCTATCACTAGATTTTCCCAGCTCTGGTGCTGGACATTCTGGTTTCAGCTCCAGCCGCTCTGCCTGCTCCCCCTCCTCCTCCACCCATTCATAAAATACAAAGTCTTCTCTCAATGGACCACAACAAGCAGAGGGCAGGCGGAGCGTTTCCTGCAGGAGCACTGGGAGTATAGTGATAGCTGTACTCCCAGTGCTCAGTAAAATTCTAAGTTGTTAAAGAGAAATCCGCAAGGTGGCTTGCACCTCATTGGATTTAAACCATATTAAAGCCAGCAAATTTTAAAAACCTGACTGGTTCGGCTTTAAAGGGGTTGTAAACCCTCGTGTTTTTTCACCTTAAAGTGATACTAAAGGTTAATTCTTTTTTTTTTTAAATAACAAACATTCCATACTTGCCTCCACTGTGCAGCTCCTTTTGCACAGAGTGGCCCCGAACACTGTCTTCTGGGATCCCCCAGCGGCTCTCTCGGCTCCTCCCTGCATTAGATAACCCCCTCGGAGACGCACTTTTCTGGGGGGGGGGGGGTTACGTTGCGGGTGCGCTCCCAACTCCACTATTCGGCGTCCATAGACACCGGCACAGCCCCCCGGCGGCTGCAACATTAGATTTGATTGACAGCAGCGGGAGCCAATGGCTGCGCTGCAATCGATCTATCCAATCAACAGCCCGAGAACCCCCTAGCAGAGGAATGGCACGTCCCCGCTGGGTCAAGTTCGAGGGTTCAGGTAAGTAAAACATGGAGGGGGGGTTTCACCTTAATGTATAGGATGCATTAAGGTGAAAAAACACGCACCTTTACAACCCTTTTAATGCATGCTATGCATTAAGGTGAAAAAACACCTGGCAGTGACCGACCCCCCAGCCCCCCCGTTTTACTTACCCGATCCCTGGAATTTTACCCGGCAGAGACGTGCTCTTCCTCTGCCCAGGGTTCCCGGCTCTTGATTGGATAGATTGATAGCAGCGCAGCCATTGGCTCCCGATGCTGTCAATCAAATCCAATGACGGAACGCCAGGGGGTGGGGCAGAGTCCAGCATCCGTGTCTATGGACGCCGAATGCTGGACTCAGGAGCGCGCTCGCAAGGTAACCCCCTCAGCGATGTGCTTCTCCTAGGTGATGTAGGGAGGAGCCGCAAGAGCTGCCGGGGGACCCCAGAAGAGGAGGATTGGGGCCACTCTGTGCAAAACGAACTGCACAATGGAGGCAAGTATGATATGTTCCTTATTTTAAAAAAAACAACAAAAAAAAACGAGCCTTTACAATCACTTTAAGGAACCAATTCACACTATACGCAATGATAAATGTTTTACGTCTCTCACCACAGGGACACACAGGAAACAGTCCATAAACAAGGCCGCTGCAGCTGAAACGCGTCGACCTCTGCTGTACTTTTATCTTTTTTGGAGATGCAATATATTTGGACTGATTTAAAGAGCATGTATGGGAGTTGCGGATTGTCCTTTATCCACACACAGGAAACAATTGTTTTCTATGTGTCCGATTTACATTGCAACACAGCCTAGCACAGCACTGCAGGGGGGAGGGGCCTGCTGAAGAGACAGCCAATTCCACGTGATGAAAATAAAGAAGATGGCGGCACGGGACAGGACCTGACCTTTGGCTTCTAAGTATGTAATTCCAGCAGAAAACGATCACCAAAGTTAAGTGGGGGGATTTATTAGGGAGGGGGAGATTCTTCTTTAGTTTGGAAGGGATGCTTTGCAGGGAAAATTCCAACAAATTCCAGTAAAAAAGGTGCAGATTTGTTCACCAAGAATTGACTTCCATGGGACAAGATGACTCTATTGGGGTCGATTATTGAACAAAATCTGGTGCAGCTGTGCATAATAGCCAATCAGCTTCCAAGTTTTTGTTTTTTTGTCAAAGCTTAAAGTGATTGTAAGGGTTTTTTTTTTAGTTTAAAATAACAAACATATCATACTTATCACCACTGCGCAGCTCGTTTTGCAGAGAGTGGACCCGAACCTCGTCTTCTGGGGTCCACCGGCGGCTCCTCCCTACATCCTCTAGAAGAAGCGCATCCCCGAGGGAGTTACCATTCGAGCGCGCTCCCGAGTCCAGCATTCGGAGTCCATAGACACGAATGCCGGACTCGGCCCCGCCCCCTGGCGCCCGCGTCATTGGATTTGATTGACAGCAGTGGGAGCCAATGGCTGCACTGCCATCAATCTATCCAATCAAGAGCCAAGAACCCCGGGCAGAGAGACAGCATGTCCCCCGCCGGGTCAAGTTCCAGGGTTCAGGTAAGTAAAACGGGGGGGGCGGTCACTGCCAGGTGTTTTTTCACCCTAATGCATAGGATGTACGAGGGTTTACAACCCCTTTAATTGAACTGAAGTTAGAAGCCGATTGGCTATCATGCACAGTTACTCCAGATTTTGCCCTCTCCAGTTTTAGTTAACAAACCCCCCATAGAGTCATCAACCCCTCTAGATGAACTACATTGTGTATGATGAGAGACGGCTTGTACCTCAGTAGTCAGATACAGAAGCAGAACGGATGCCACGTACCCTGCCGGCGTAATGGATGATGCAGAAATCGGCTTTGTCCTTCAGCTGGCGCGGCTTCTGGAACTTGGAGTGGGTGCCCTGTTCCTGCACCAGCTTGTCCACAAAGGTCTTGTCTGTGGCTTTGGGGAACCAGCACTCCTCATCCAGCAGGGCCAGGACCCCGGGAGGGTTGGCCTAGGGGGAGGGGGGGGAACAGAAACAAAGGATGAACAGAAGTTCTGCAAAGCAGTACTGGTCTATTGTAACAACAGAAAGGGTTACATAGTAGGTGAGGTTGAAAAAAAAAAAGACAAAGTCCATCAATTCCAACCCATGTAAAATAGTTAAAGGCCAACTCCACCTATTACACCATAATATAATATGCAGGGGGGTGTAACATGGTTGCAAGCCGACCACCCTTCCTCTGATAGTTTGCCATGGGTCCCCCCCCCCCCCATAGCAGCTCTTACTTTGGAATTTAGAGTGGCTGTGCTGGGTTCTGCTTACACAGGTGTGTCCTTTATAAACAGAGATCTGTAAATGGATGAACTACAAATCCCATCTGCCACTGTGACCACCACACTCACAGTCCAGTGATACCTCCTCCAGCTCTCCAACTGAAAGGCTGTGCCTTGGTAAAGACATAGAGGGCAAGGGCAGAGCCTATGCATTGCACCCACCATTCACTGATCGTGGGTTGCAATGCTTTGCAGGTTTGTTTGCAAAAAAATAAAAATAAATGCACATTATTTTTTGCTGCAAATATTTGTTTCTAAGTGTCCAACTCAGAAGGAAAATAATTTTCTCCTAGGAACTCATCCCCAACAACATTCCTGCTTTTCTAAATAGGATGCAGCCTCATTCCTGTGATTTATGTATGAAAAACTAAAGTCTCAGATATGAACATTACCGCTACAAAACCGTCCTGGAGGAGAACCCGGGAGTGTACGGCAGGCCCCATATATTCTGATTCAGCATCGGAGGGATTATCAGCAATACTTTCAGCTAGAAGGATGATCATCATCAGGGACTGAGCCAATACAGACACAAATCAATGCCGACTTTTCTCCAGCAGATGGCGCCAGAGCTCAATTTAATTCTAACATACGTAGGCTACATTCACATGGGCCATGAGAATCGGTGTGAATGGTGTCAGTTCCTCCTGCGGCTCTCAGTGCTGCTGCTGTCACCATTCACCATAATAACAGTTTGCCGGCAGCCGCAGCTATTTGTGGCTCTCTACACAGCCAGCAATTACCTGTGGCGATCACTGCTGGAAGCACTTTGTCCTGCGTCTGCCAGTGACCTATCATATCAATGATATGCTGCACTGATGAGGCTGCACTGATGGTCAATGATGAGGCGGCACTGAGGGGGGCGGACATGCTGCACTGATGGCCACTGATGAGGCTGCACTGAAGGGCACAGACAGGTGGCACTGATGGCCACTGATGAGGCTGCACTGAAGGGCACAGGCAGGCGGCACTGATGAGGCTGCACTAAAGGGCACAGACAGGCGGCACTGATGAGGCTGCACTAAAGGGCACAGACAGGCGGCACTGATGAAGCTGCACTGAAGGGCACAGACAGGGGGCACTGATGAGGCTGCACTGAAGGGCACAGACAGGCGGCACTGATGAAGCTGCACTGAAGGGCACAGACAGGCGGCACTGATGAGGCTGCACTGAAGGGCACAGACAGGCGGCACTGATGGCCACTGATGAGGCTGCACTGATTTGCTTTATGTTAATATTGTTGTTAATATTTATTTTTGTAACCTAATTTTGCATAGAACATTTAACAGTGTCATTTCATGAGATAATATACGAGGGTGTGATGAGGGGACGGGGTGGAGTGGGAGAGGTGGGGCAACTCTCAAGGCCGGGCTAGTAGCTCAGGACTTGAAATTTTGAGCCCTGTGCTACAGCATGCGGAAGGGATTATGGGGATAAGTGCGGTATTTTGCTGTCCATTAACCCCGATGAGTTGAAAGGGTAAATTCACTTTCGTAAGGAAAAAAATATCTGCAAACAGAAATGATTTGTAATCATCTTCTGAAAGCAAACAGCATTCAATTATTCACATTGGGTAAAGTAATGACGGATGATTTCTGATTGGCTCTAGGTTGATGCGTGTAGCCCTCTCATTAAATCGATGATTGTTCAAAGCAGAGATAACGGACGATTGTACTTACTGGTCTCTCGATGAGGTCAATACAGGGCTGGAGGTCAAGGCCGAAGTCGATGAAGTTCCACTCGATGCCCTCCCGCTGGTACTCCTCCTGCTCCAGGATGAACATGGTGTGATTGAAGAGCTGCTGCAGCTTCTCATTGGTGTAATTGATGCAGAGCTGTTCAAAGGAGTTGAGCTGGAAGAGGGAGAGAAGAGAGAGAGAAGAGGGAGAGAAGAGGGAGAGAAGAGAGAGAGAAGAGGGAGAGAAGAGGGAGAGAAGAGGGAGAGAAGAGTTATCGGCGACATCGCAACAAACTATGACATGCAAAAAACTGCAAAGACTCAACCCATAAGCAGGTTTCTATTTAGGGAACATCGCCAAATGTTCATTTTTGCCCAAGCAGTACCTGGAAGATTTTGCCTTGAAATTCTTCTGAAAGACAGCAGTTCAACTTCTGTACCTGGGCACTCGTGTGACCACATTGTTCTATATCTGCTGTGTGAGATCATCTAAGGCCGTGGTCTCCAAACTGCGGCCCTTTGCTTGCCTTTACCCAGCCCTTGGGACACTATTCCTCCCACTGACACCAACAATGGGACACTATTCCTCCCACTGACACCAACAATGGGACACTATTCCTCCCACTGACACCAACAATAGGACACTATTCCTCCCACTGACACCAACAATGGGACACTATTCCTCCCACTGATACCAATGATGGGGCACCATTCCTCCCACTGACACCAATGATGGGGCACTATTCCTCCCACTGACACCAATGATGAGACACTATTCCTCCCACTGACACCAATGAAGGGGCACTATTCCTCCCACTGACACCAATGATGGGGTACTATTCCTCCCACTGACACCAATGATGAGACACCATTCCTCCCACTGACACCAATTATTGGACACTATTCCTCCCACTGACCCCAATGATGGGGCACTATTCCCCCCCCTAATGATAAAGATGCACTGTTTACTCCCTCTGACTCCAGGACAATTTCTTAAAGTCTGAATGACAGTAAACTGGCCCTTTGTTTGGAGACCCCTGATCTAAGGCATTGATGTCAGTCACTGGTAGTCTCACCAGATTTGGTGATGGCACTTGTGTTCCTGCTCACTGTTCTCCTTGCTGGAGGAGAAGCTGTAAAGGAGAACCAGCAGTGCAAGGATCTCCCTGCTTCATATATTCTGTGGATCTGTACTTCCTCCAATGTGCCTGCTGCTTCTTGATCATTATCCCACCAGTCACCGGGGCAACTGACATAAGAAAGCAAAAGACCATCTTCTAACAAGATGGCCGACTCCACACAGACAATGCAGAAAGATCCGTTGCAGGCAATACCAGTGAGGTCTTTTATCCTCTGCTTCCATTTTTTGGTCAGGTGTTCCCCCCTCCCTCCCCCTACAAAACTGCTATGGAGCAACAACAAATCGCTGGCTTGCTGTCCCTCTGTGAAGATTGCCAGGAAACTTGGCCCTGTTTAAGGCAAGGCTAACCTGTTGCTGCCTATGTAACACATATGTGCCAACAGCAAAAGGGTGGGCTTTACAATCCCCACTATGAACATTTGTGCCACTGGGTGGCCAATGTTTCTGTGCTGAGAGCCAGCTGACTGTGCGCTCCCAGCATACAGACCGGGACAGTCCCCACTAATGATTGGCAGCTGGCGGGCCTGGCTTACGATCATGTGACCACAGTGGCAACCAATAACCACGGTCACATGACCAACGCTCTTTCTCCTTCCTGCCCCTCAGGCTTTCAGAGTCTGTCTCCCTATCCCCATGAGATGAGTGCTGTGTGCCTAGATGGGCAACCACCAAGTGGTGGAGTCGGTCACTTGCCCCCGAATATCCCCAAGAACCGATTACTTGGCAAAGAAGCCGGCGGAGCACCTGGAAAAATGAGCTTGTTGCCTGGCCCTTCAGGGCTTGGCACTGTGGCTAAAAAGGCAGGACTTGGAGGACCTGGCAGTCCCCCCATCCCCCCGCCATGTCCCAGGATCCCCCATTGGAACACGTTACATAGAAGGTGGACACAACCTCAGTGTATAGGCTTAGACAAAAGAGGTCCTCTAGAGGAAGTGGAATCCTGGAGTATGGCTGCAGCAATATGCCATAACCAGCCGGTGATTCTCTAACCGGTGAAAGTGGTGCGAGAAGTGGACTCCCCGCTGGAGCGGCGGGAGGGGGAGGCGGCCTACCGCAAGGGCAGATTCTCTCTAATTCCTGAAGTTCAGCTTCAATTTAAAAAACAATTATCTAAGAGAAGGAATCACAAAAAAAGGACTCAGTTGATGCGACGTTATAAGATTAGAAATGGCGTACGTTGGTTATGAAACTGACGATGAAACGCACCGTCAAATCATATGCCGCCAATTTGGCAGCTTAATGTTATAAAATTTGCAGATCTTGAAGTCCCTGAAGAAAATGAGACTTTTTTATTATAACTTCTTCCCAAATTAGGTTAACATGTTTTTTTTTTTTTTAAAGAAATAACAAACGAGATTTTACAAATCACTTTAACTCCTCCGACTCACCTCGAAGATCTCGAAGCCGGCGATGTCCAGGATGCCGATGAAGGAAGCTCCTTGGCGTTTGGTGCGGTCCAGAGCTTTGTTAATCCGGTGGACCAGCCAGCGGAATAGGCGCTCGTACGTTGCTTTGGCTAGAGCTTCCATAGCAAAATCCGCCTGGAAAAAAGAGGGAGAATATGAAGCCAACAGTTCCTATTATGGGCAAAAAAAAAAAAAAAATCAAATGTTACATATGTATTGCAGCATGTATCCCCCCCCCCCCCCCCCCCCCCCGATGGGATTAGCAGAACACTTTTTAATCCCTTGTTTTTTTATGTAATTTTTTTTTATTGGAGAATTATTAAAATGATGTGATAATATAATTGATAATAATTAATACAATTTTTATCCCTCGTTGATTCGTGATTTTTCCATTTCCTATAACGGGCCAAGCTGTCCAAGAAAAGTCTTTCACAGGGACAAACTACCCCTGCCGTGGTGGGGGAAAGGGACGGGGAAAGGGGTGGGGTTACAATGGTGAACTCATGTGGCCTAGACCTTTTGTTTTTCAAAACAGCTGCAGCTGGGCTCTAATTTGTATGTCTGTTATTTAAAGCGGAGCTCCAGCGCCCCCCCCCCCCCCCACAAAAAAATGTTTTTAATTTAAAAAGTCTAATTAAAAGCTGCTGACTTTTCTATTAGGGCACTCACCTGTCCAGGGAGCCCTCGGTGTCCACACCCAATCGCCGCCATCTTGGGTAAAGGAAACCGGCAGTGAAGCATCAGAGCTGGCTTCCTACTGCGTGTAACGCGCTTTGCTTTCTCAATCGGCCGGCTGCAGAGAGAGCCGAACATCCAGCTTCGACCGCGGCAAACTCAGCAATAAGTGAGAGCGATTACCTGTCAAAACCCAGGTACCTGCTCCCCCCCCCCTACAAGGCACCGGAGGGGGAGGCAGACAAGCAGCGCTTCTCCTTTTGGATGGAGCGCCGCTTTAATAGCTTACCTTTTCACAAAAGGTTCATAAATTCATCCAAGAGATTATATATATATAAATAGAGAGAGAGAGAGAGAGAGAGAGAGAGAGAGAGAGAGAGAGAGAGAGAGAGAGAGAGAGAGAGATTTTTTATATTAAGAATAAATTTACTTTATAGAGAAAAGTGGGAGGTAGCTGCATATAACCTTTGGTGTCCTGAAAAAAAATCACACTATTTGGGTGATGGCGGGCGGCTCACCTGCTCCTTAGTCTGTGCCTTCTGTACGTAGTCTCTGCCCACTTTGATGCGCGGGGTCAAGATGGCTCGGGTGAATTCCATGACGTTCATGCCCAGCAGGTGGCAGAGTTTCTGTGCAGCTGAAATAAGAGAAGAGGAGATGAGGCCCCCCCCGCACACCTGGTTCATACACACAGCTCCCCTCCTCCTAACCCCCGCTGTCTGGGGGCGCTAGCCAAATTACTGATATTTGCTGATAGCCTTCCCCCCATTCTGTATGTTAATGACCCCTTCCAACAAATGCAGGACCATGTCCACCATGCAGCACAGCACCGATCTGAATCTGTATACAGTCTAATAAAAAATAAAAAAATAGAACTTTAAAAACAAAAAAAGTAAAAAAGCTTGTCCACTGCCAGCATCCTGCAGAGAAAGACCTTTGCTCTCTGTGTAGAAGCAGTGGTCTCTCTACAGAGGTCTGACACGCCCCCTGCCAAGTCAGGGCTCTTCAATCAGCAGGGAGCATACATTTTTCTGATCGACATCCCAGGCTCTGGGGGCCCCTGGACTGGAGAGGGCCCTGGCTCCGGACACTGGATTGGAGGGCCCTGGCTCTGGGGGCCCCTGGACTGGAGAGGGCCCTGGCTCCGGACACTGGATTGGAGGGCCCTGGCTCTGGGGGCCCCTGGACTGGAGAGGGCCCTGGCTCCGGACACTGGATTGGAGGGCCCTGGCTCTGGGGGCCCCTGGACTGGAGAGGGCCCTGGCTCCGGACACTGGATTGGAGGGCCCTGGCTCTGGGGGCCCCTGGACTGGAGAGGGCCCTGGCTCCGGACACTGGATTGGAGGGCCCTGGCTCTGGGGGCCCCTGGACTGGAGGGCCCTGGTTCCAACTCTGTCTGGAGGGCTTCAACCCAAATCAAACTCTTCAGAGACCTTTAAGCTCTGATATTGCAAACTTCCAAGCAGAAAAGCATTTTGAGATGTTCACTGCTCAATCATAGAATTAATTACCAAGAAGGCATTAAAGTGTACCAGTCTAGGCAAAACCTGGTGGGGGGTTCCATTAAGTTTTCATTGCTGTCTGAGTCCCAATTGGGGAGATTCTTCCCTCTATTCTTCCTGGAGATCTTAATTGCCAAAACAGAAAGTTAAGAGTAATTCAAAAAGTCAAGGGATGAGTGGAAACCTTCCAAGGGGGACACCTGTTCCCTCATAATGGGCACAGCGGGTGTACAGACCCAGGAACTCAGCACAGGGATGGTGGGAACCCCTCATAATGGGCACAGCGGGTGTACAGACCCGGGAACTCAGCACAGGGATGGTGGGAACCCCTCATAATGGGCACAGCGGGTGTACAGACCCGGGAACTCAGCACAGGGATGGTGGGAAACTGCCATTCCACTCCCTGACAGCGAGGTGTGAGGTTGCTGGTTCCTTTGCTCCTGTGCTTCCAGAGACCAGGGACTAGAGTTGCTCCTCTGCCCCAGGAGTGATGCAGGATCCTGGGGAGGACCCTGGTGGAGGCCCCCTGGATAGGCCTCAGCCTGTGGACGACACTGGGCCTGGCCCAAGGAAAGATGAGTCCCCGTCTGCCTTTAGACGGAGGGTTATTGAAACGCTGAAGCGGATTGAGAAGGAAGAGGAGAAGTTGGTGGCTTTGAAAAATGAATTTAAAAAGAAAAAGCAGATTTGTGCCAAAATGTTCAGCAAGAAAAGAGCGGCTCTGAGGCCTGAGCTGAAAGACCTGGAACAAGCTCTGCGGAAGCAGAAAGAACTGGTGAATTCTCTGAAGGAGAATAGTGGAGCATTTAAAGAGAAATATAAGAATGAAGAAAGATTCAGCCAAATGAGAAGAGGAGCCGCTTCCTGCATGGAGGATGAGGAGACCAGTGAGGAGATGCAGCTACAGACAGCAGAGAGTGAGAAAGTGGGCCCGGAGGATGAGCCCAGCTCTTCAACACCTCAGACATCTGCTGAGCCCTCAATGGTGGAGGCCTCTGTCCCCTTCACTCCCCAGCAATGTGGAACATCTGAGCAGGAGGTTGAAGGTTCTGCCATGCTGGATTTCATCAATAAACTTGAATCCACTTCCCAGGATGGTGAGGAAAAGATGGACGCCGTTCCTAGCCCTGTGGAAGAAAGACCTGTGGAGAGACAAGGTGCAGGTACAGTGTGTGTGCAGGATGATGGTGTGAACTTTAATGACAATGTGCTTGCTGAGGGTTGTAGTGCTGCAGGCAGTCAGCCCAGACCCATAGACAATACACAGCATGCAATAACATCTGCTAATAACTGTCAGCTTCAGTCTGCAGAGAGGTCCATGGACAATACAGAGACTTTGCCTGGACCAGGCACAGCGGCTGTTCCTCTGAATGGTGGAGGAGATGCTGGGTGCAGTAGTGCTACAACTTTCCAGGAGTCTGCAGCAGCCATGACTGTGATTGATCCCAGAAAAGAAACCATGTGCTCGGGGGAGGGGGAGGGTCCTGCCTCTAATCAGAAGACTGCTATCTCAGCTGATTCAGACTCTCTGCCAGCAGGTTTGATTGTGTCTAAGGACAAGACTGCAAATGCTGCTGGTGGAAGAAAAACTTATGCTGGTGTTGCTGCTACAGGATCTGGGAAGGGGCAGCAAGCAGGGAGGGAGCATGAAAATGTTTTATCTTCCTCCATGTTTAAAAGGAGGAATGTTGTGCAATTAAAATGGGGAGGCGGTGGAATCCCCCCACATAGGAGGACAGTGGTGGATAAGATTCTACAGATGGGGTTTACACCCACAGATATCTTCGCCCTGATCAGTCCGGCAGGTTCCTATGAATATGATTTGTCCTTTATCCGTCCGGAGTCTTTGGACATATTTTGGGAGAAATATGAGCACGTGTGTAGGGGCCTGCCGGACTGGAAAGGGCTCATCCCAAAGCTTGTTTCACGCCAGCCCCTCATTAAAATGGTCACAATTTTGGTCCGCAATGAATCCATACCACAAGGGGATTTATCTGTTTGGTTGAGGAGGTATGGAGACGTCCTGAGCCCCCTAAAAAAGATTGTGGACGATCGGGGAATATGGACGGGGGGATGGTCTGTGCAGCTAAAATTAAAGGTTGTTGATAATGTTGTCCAGCATCTGCCATCCTCAGATTTCCTGGGAAGGGACAGGATGACCATCTTCTATCCAGGCCAGCCAAAGCTCTGCAATAAGTGTGGAGATAAAGGACATCTTGCATCCTCCTGTCCAGTGATGAAGTGCTCTCTGTGTCAGGGTATAGGACATTTGGCGAAGGACTGTAATATCATCAGGTGCAATCTGTGCAATGCGGTGGGACATCCTTACAGTCAGTGTCCTGAGGCAATGCACAACAATCCTGAGCTCATGAGAGAGTTCTTCCGCATGGACATGGAGGATGCTCAGAGCTCAGCAGCTGGGGTGCCTGTGAGTCCATCTGAGTCTGTGTCAATACCTAATGTGTCTCCCCAATCTGTGGTGCCCCAGTCTGTGCCAATACCTAATGTGTCTGTGTCTCCCCAGTCTGTGCGTTTACCTAGTGTGCCCATGTCTTCTGTAGGTAAGGTATCGGTTGCCAAAAATGTGTCCAATCCTTCTGTGTCTGTGTCTTCTAAAATTGCAGAGGCAGCAAGAGGTGCTGAGGCAGGTGCATCAGGTGTGGTGCCAACCCCCCTCCCCCGACGCTGCAGGGTTTCTATTGAGGATCGCGGGGTGCAGAGGAGTGGGGTGGATGGTGGAGAGGCTGGCCTGGTGGTAGATAAGGGAAGGGGGACTGGGGGGGTGGGGGGTGAAGGGGAGGATAGAGGTGGGGAGGCTGTTGAGTCTGGTTTGTCTAAGGATGATATGGAGTGGTTGGAGGATAGGAGGAGGAGGGGCAAAAGAAGGAAAAAAGGGGGTTCAGTTACCTTAAATCCTAAATTTTTGCCTTTAGAAAATAAGTTTAAGGTCCTGTCTGATGATGATGATGATGATGAGGATGAATGGGACTCATTCAGTTCTGCATCCTCTATGGAGGATGAGTGCCAGGGTGCAACAAAGCGCGCTGGTTCTCCAGGAAGAGGGAGTAGTCAGGCTAAGAAACGGCTGCCTCAACTACCCTAATGGCAGTTCCCACTCCGTTAAAAGTGGCAACCATTAATGTTGCCAGCTTAAGATCGGTAAGTGCTCGTCATGTGGCCTTATTTTTGCTCAGTGAGTTTGATGCTGACATTTTGTTTTTACAAGAGACCCATCTGAGTAGTCTGGCCGATATACATCTGGCAAAGAAGGAGTGGAGACGTGGTCCCTCATTTTGGTCTCTTGCGGCCGAGCCTTACAGCGGAGTTGCAGTCCTTTTTTCTGGTATGGTAACGTGCCGGCGGGTAATTGAGGTAGAGATAGGGAGATGCATGGTCTTAGACGTCTCTGTGAAGGGGCAGGACTTGCGCCTGATTAACATCTATGGTCCCCAGACGAAGTGGGACAGGAAATGCCTCTTTACAAAGATTAAGCCTTTTCTTTTTACGGCCCAGCAGGTTATCTTTGGAGGTGATTTCAACACCATTACTAGGTCTAAAGACAGGAGAGGTTTCAGAGATAAGCTGGGCTATGACACCCTTTTTCTTAATGCGATAGTTAGGGAAGCAGGTCTGGTAGATGCGCACATTAAGCGCTGCCCAGACAGCACGGGGTTCACTTTTCAGCGAGGTAATAGTCAGAGTAGGATAGATAGGTTTTTTTTAAAGGGAGACTCCGCTTTTTCAGCACCTGTGTGTCGGGCAGTGGAGTTTTCTGATCACTCTATTCTATCTGTGACTCTGAATGCCCCAGACATGCCACCTAGGGGGAGGGGTATCTGGAGATTGAATTCGGCCCTCCTGGAAGACGAGAGGGTAAGACAATCCTTTGAGGATTTTTTTCAAGCACAGGTAACGATCCTAGACTTTTGCAACAGCAAGTCAGAATGGTGGGAGCTTGTTAAACAGCGGATTGTTGGTCTTTTCAAGGCCATAGGAAGAAAGAAGCAGCAAGATAAGTATATCACCTACCAGCGTTTGCGGAGGAAACTTGACCGCCTTGTTTCGAATGGAGGAGATTCTAGGGCGATCTCTGAGGTGAAGCTCCTCCTTAGGAGACATCAATATGACCGGCACGCCTCTTTGGTTCAGGAGAGGGATTACGGGAAATACCATTCGCCTGACCCTTACCAGAACTGTAAACAGAGCGTAGCAGTTAAGACGGTCAATGGCCTGAGGGACAGTACGGGCTCTCTGACGAAGTCTAGGTCAGGGATCCTGGAGGTTGTCAGGTCATACTATGCCGATCTCCTTGGAGGAAGGAACCTTGATCGGACAAGGATGTTGGGTTTTTTGGACTCTACACCAGGACTGGAAAGTAATGTTCCTTTGATGAATTTGACAGATGAAATCACTGCAGATGAGGTAATTCAGGCTATTGATAAACTAGCCATCAAGAAAACTCCAGGGCCAGATGGTTTGACAGCCGAGTTCTATAAATGTTTTAAAACGATCCTGGCTCCCTACCTTGCAGAGGTTTTTAATGGCTGTTTGAATGAGGGTTCTCTCCCTCCCTCCATGAGGCAATCTGCAGTGATCCTTCTGTCAAAGGGTAAAGATCCTTCCATGATTGGGAATTGGCGCCCCATTAGCCTTCTTAATGTCGATAGAAAGACACTGGCAAAGATTTTCTTCTGGCGATTATCACCAGTTGCAGGCAGTTTGTTATCCCGCCACCAGCACTGTTCGGTCCAAGGTAGAAGCACTTTCTCAGCAGTGTTAGCTGTCCGGGAGGCCTTGGAGCGTTGTAGGGCTGCTGGTTGGGGTAAATATTTGCTGACATTGGATCAGGCTAAGGCCTTTGATCGGGTTAATCATGAGTACTTGTGGCTCCTTCTTGACAAATATGGCCTGGAGGGGGGTTTCATTGATTGGCTCAAGATTTTGTACAAAGGGGCTGAAAGCTTTCCTCTGGTTAATGGTTGGGTCGGGCAGCCCTTTGCGGTCGGCTCGGGTGTGCGTCAGGGGTGTCCATTGAGTCCTCTGCTGTATGTGTTTGCAATCGACCCCTTCATTAGAAGGCTAGAGAGTGGACCATTGTGTGGGGTACCTTTGGGCATCGCTGGTGAGCCTCCTTTGAAGGTTGTGGCCTATGCTGATGATGTTTCTGTTTTTATCTCTGGGACTGCGGAGGCGCAGGAGGTGGTCTCAGTGATAGGGCAGTATGCAGAGGCATCTGGTTCAAAGGTCAACCAGGACAAGTGTGAAGCTTTCTGGATGGGTGTGGAAGGGGAGAGCTTTGTTCTCCCGGATGACTTCCCGGAGCCCCAACAAAAAATTCGAGTTCTAGGCATTGAATTCGGCCCAGGTGACTATGGTCATGCAAATTGGGTGAACAGGCTGGAGAATGCCGATGCCAAGGTGGCAAGCTGGAAAGGTTGGCGGCTTTCCTTGAGGGAAAAGGTTGATCTGATCAAGACTTACCTGATTCCGATTTTTCTGTATGTCAATTTTGTTTGCGTTTCTCTCTATACCAGGATCTATAGTTGTTTCTTCCAGCTGTTATGGGGGAACAGAATAAACCTTGTCAAAAGGAATGTGACTTACCTTCCTAGGCGGGAGGGTGGTCTAGGGATGGTCAACCCTGTAGTCTTTTTCTCTCTGATGTTTCTGAAGTACAATCTTGGTAACATGTTCGCAGAGAGACCGCCTGGGTGGGTTGGTATTTTCCAGTCCTGGTTTAGGCCCTTTCTGCGAGACTGGGAAAATGGTGGGCCAGTGAAAAGCCTGAGGGTCAGGCATGAACAGCTCCCGGCTTATGTTGCCCCGTGTTTGAAAATGCTTCGGCAGTGGCAAGTAACAGCAGGAGAAGTCAAATCTCTTCCAAGGAAACTTCTTGAGAAGCGGATCATGAGCTCTGCTTTTTGCGAGCCACTGGCCTTGAGGGATTGCCCAAGCCTGGTTTTGGGGGTGGGTTTGCGATTGATTAATTTGGAGAGAATCCCAATGAAGTTTAGGGATCAGGCTTGGCTTGCCTTTCATGGAAAACTATATGTGAAGGGCAACTTGAAGTTTCTTTCCATGAGTGATCGGGGCTGCTCGAGAGTGGAGTGTGGAGGAGTGGTGGAGTCCATGGATCACTTTCTACTTCAATGCCCTTTTAATATAGAGGTGAACAAGAGGGTTGGGAGGGCTCTGAGTATACCCTTCCTCCCCCATATGAGTTATGCAGAGTGGGTGTATGGGGCATTCCAGACTCGTCGGGATTATGATTTGGAAACACTTTTTTTAGTTAGTCTAGTAGTCCGTTATTTCACGTGGAGTGCACGGTGTCAGGTATCCTTACGAGGTAAAATCCTCCCTGTAGAAGTGGTGGTGCAGGACATTCTGGGTGAGGTTGGGAAGATTCGGGGTCTTGAGAAAGGCAGGTGGCAGCAGGAGGCCTGGATAAGGGCGTGGAGGAATATCAGGACTCTGTAGCTGCTGCCTGTTGATCTCGGGGTGTGCGGCTTTTCTTTGTATTCTTGATTCACTCCCCTAGATTTTCAAGATGAAATATATTTTTGATAAAGGCTACATGCATGGTGACGGTGATGTTCCTTAGTCTGGCTCTCCCATAGGGATTATGTAGTGCGCAATTTGGTTTGTACCATTTATTATGTTCTTGTTTTGTATTATCAAATTCAATTATTTTGTAAATATGTTTTATTTATTTATTATGGTTTTATTGTATATAAGTTGTTGTTTGTAAGATTTTTCAATAAACAAAATTAACCCCTCATAATGGGCACAGCAGGTGTACAGACCCAGGAAGTCAGCACAGGGATGGTGGGAACCCCTCATAATGGGCACAGCGGGTGTACAGACCCGGGAACTCAGCACAGGGATGGTGGGAACCCCTCATAATGGGCACAGCAGGTGTACAGACCCGGGAACTCAGCACAGGGATGGTGGGAACCCCTCATAATGGGCACAGCGGGTGTACAGACCCGGGAACTCAGCACAGGGATGGTGGGAACCCCTCATAATGGGCACAGCGGGTGTACAGACCAGGGAACTCAGCACAGGGATGATGGGAACCCCTCATAATGGGCACAGCGGGTGTACAGACCCGGGAACTCAGCACAGGGATGGTGGGAACCCCTCATAATGGGCACAGCGGGTGTACGGACCTGGGAACTCAGCACAGGGATGGTGAGAACCCCTCATAATGGGCACAGCGGGTGTACAGACCCGGGAACTCAGCACAGGAATGGTGGGAACTCCTCATAATGGGCACAGCGGGTGTACAGACCCGGGAACTCAGCACAGGGATGGTGAGAACCCCTCATAATGGGCACAGCGGGTGTACAGACCCGGGAACTCAGCACAGGGATGGTGGGAACCCCTCATAATGGGCACAGCGGGTGTACAGACCAGGGAACTCAGCACAGGGATGATGGGAACCCCTCATAATGGGCACAGCGGGTGTACAGACCCGGGAACTCAGCACAGGGATGGTGGGAACCCCTCATAATGGGCACAGCGGGTGTACAGACCCGGGAACTCAGCACAGGGATGGTGGGAACTCCTCATAATGGGCACAGCGGGTGTACAGACCCGGGAACTCAGCACAGGAATGGTGGGAACTCCTCATAATGGGCACAGCGGGTGTACAGACCCGGGAACTCAGCACAGGGATGGTGAGAACCCCTCATAATGGGCACAGCGGGTGTACAGACCCGGGAACTCAGCACAGGGATGGTGGGAACCCATCATAATGGGCACATGCGAATGTAAGTAGCAGAGCGGATCCATGCCAGCCCCTCCCTGATCTATACACTATCCTGGGATCCCCCTCATTCAATGGAAGAGCCTTGGTTGCACGGAATGGATTTTCCCCTCGCTCTGCTGAGAAGACAGTAACATGATATTGATTACGTCAGTCGGGCGCTATGCACCATTCCACCCAGACCGCCGTCTTTCCACGCACATGGCACACTCGGGAGACACGCGGTGCAAATGTCTGAAGTTTTGGGCCAATTTTGTATTTTTTTTTTCACAGATTTGCTTATAAGCTCTTTTTTAGGAAGTTGGTGATTTGGAGAAGACTTAACACCTTAGTGTTCGGCATTCTGGGATCCACTGCACAGAGGATTATGGGTAAAGAGGCAATCCACCCAATACTGAGATTTTGGTGTGTTTAGCCAGTCTATGATTTCTATCTCTTGGCTCTCAGCTCACAGTGTGCAGTGAAATCACAGTAAGGAGAGAGAAGCCTGGAGCACTGTACGAGACTGAAAGGGAGGCGGGAGATCAGATTTTAGTGAACTCAGATCACCTAACAGAGAACTCCATTAAAAACAGCCCAACACTGCCTGTAATTTATTGCTGTCCTCCTTAGCAATTTGTTTCTGACCCAGGCCCGAGGGGCTCCAGCTCCCAACCCCGAGGGGCTCCCGCTACCTCCCTGGCCCCAGAGGCTCCTGTGTCAACCCTGGCCCAACGGGATCCTGCTATCTCCCTAGCCCGAGGGGCTCCTGCCACCTCCCGGGCTTGAGGGGATCCTGTTCTCGCCCTGGCCCGAGGAGCTCCCGCTCCGACCCGAGGGGCCCCTGCCCTGGCCCGAGGAGCTCCCGCTCCGACCTGAGGTGCTCCTGCTTGACCCCCCGACCCGAAAGGATCACGCAATCTCCCCGGCTCAAGGGGCTCCTGTTCCAGACCAAGGGGCTCCTGTTCCAGACCAAGGGGCTCCTGCTTCGACCTGAGTGGATCCCGCTCCTAAGGTGCTCCCGTTATCTCCCTTGCCCGAGGGGCTCCCGTTATCTCCCTGGCCCATGGGGCTCCCGTTATCTCCCTGGCCCATGGGGCTCCCGTTATCGCCCATGGGGCTCCCACTCCGCCCATGGCCCATGGGGATCCCACTCCGCCCATGGCCCATGGGGATCCCACTCCGCCCATGGCCCATGGGGATCCCACTCCGCCCACGGGGCTCCCACGGCCCATGGGACCTTCCTCCTCCCTTTTCCACTGCAGCCTTCTGGGACATGTCACAGGTCCCAGAGAGCTGTGGGGCCATTCACAATGCATAGCGCGGCTCACGCATGCGCAGTGTGAGGCCGTTTTGCTCCAGACAGAACCTCCTCGCCACCGAAGTGGGGGGGGGCTGTAGGCCATGAGGGATGCTGCGACTCGAGCTGGGACCCGGTCGTATGCGACCACGCGAGACGTTTAACTCATAGGGCCCGGCCCCCATCCAGTGAGGATATGTCACGGCCGACCTATCGCGTATCTGCAGTCTGCACACGCTCGCTGGCCAGACTGGGGAGACCACTGGATCAAGTGTCCAGCCTGTCACCCAGCCCGTTAGTTGATTGTTTTTTTCCCTGGATTTTTTCCGGTGAGATCTGCAAAGAAAAAATAAAAATTTGCCAGGACTAAAGATCCCAGCAGGGAACAAGGTCCTTAGACTAGGCAGAAAAAAAAAACTGAAGGCCTGCAGCAGAGCGGAGGAGGGGGGGGGGGGGGGGGGCAGTACCACCTAGGACTGCCCATGGGCGTAGCCAAGTCTTTTTTCTGCCTAGTGTCCTACTCCTGTAGGGGGCGATATAACCTATGGTTCTGAATAAGGAAGCGCTGCGTCTGTCAATGAACAAATCAGAAATTACTTATTTTCAAAATTTTATAACAAAACAAAGAAAACTTTTTTTTAATTTTTTTTGTTAGTTTTTTCCTCAAAATGTTCAGTCTTTTTTCATTTGTTTTGGAAATAAAAAAAAAATAATAAAAAACAGTGGTGATTAAAATACCACCAAAAAAAGCTCTGCCAAAAAACAAAACAAAAAAAAAAACCAAGTGTTGCATGACCGCGCAATTGTCATTCAAAGTGTGAAAGCGCTGAAAATTGGCCTGGGCATGAAGGGGGGGAGGGGGGGGGGTTGGTGCCCAGCAGGCAAGTGGTTAATGGACTGTCTAATTCATGTGGATGAACGCACTCTTCATGGTGGGAATCTATCTATATATAATTACAGAGCTGCATTACTTTGTGTCTTTTATATCTGCCCGGATTTTAGCTTTAAAAAATTTGAGGTCCTCAATTCTTCTCAGCAATGCGGAGGACCTGAGGAGGGCAGGTAGGGAGTAGATACCCGCGGCGGCTCCGGGTTGATTGTTGGGTTAAACGTTCTTCCTAGACGGGGAACAATGGGTTAGGAAGTGCTTTTTCTTGGCTCAGACGGACCTCTGGGGGTTTCTTCAGTCTGGCTGCAGATTCTTGGCCTCTAGTCTGCTCTCCGCAGCCCGAGACCAATGAAAATAAACACTTCCAACAAGCTATGTATACGCTTCCCACCGCCGCTACCCACCCCTCCACCACCGCCGCTACCCACCCCACCCCCGCTGCTACCCCCCCTCCACCACCGCCGCAACCCCCCCTCCACCGCGCTGCTGCCCCCCCATCCACCACCGCTCCCCCCCCTCAACCCGCTACCCCCCCACCCTCCATCACCGTCGCTACCCCCCCTACCACCGTCGCCTCCCCCCTCCACCACCGTCGCTACCCCCCCTCCACCACCGTCGCAACCCCCCCCTCCACCACCGCCGCTACCCCCCCCCCCACCACCGCCTCCCCCCCACCACCGCCCCTGCTCCCCCCTCCCTCCACAACCACCCCAACTTCTGGAGGACGATTAGACGCAAATTAATCGGCAGGGAGGGGCTGCAGCCACGTGAGCTGCACTGGAGAAGAGGAAGGCTGGTATGTGCCACGGGTAATGCAATCCCATTGGGGACACGGAAGAATTTCTGGGGGTGCAGAAACCGAAGAGAGGAGAGGAGGAGTCCTGAGGCAGGGGGGGTGCTGTGAGGTCCAGGCCCCTCCCACCAGCCATGATCTGCCTGCATTGCACAGAGTGGCACAGAGATCTGGTGATGATTTCACTGGGTCTAAAATATGATATGTAATAAATATGAAAAAAATAAAAAATAAAATATAGAAACTGAAGACAAAAGTTTACTTTAATCAATTCTGGACCCGTATGTCACTGGACGTTCGGTGGTTATGCCAGGATAGCGGCCGGCTCTCTTGTAAAATCAATACTAGCGACTAACTAGCTCCTCATTTGCTATTACAAGCAGTGGGAGGGGATATCTCCCCCTTCTCTTTTTTTTTCCTTTAATACTTTTCCAAAAGAAATAGAAAAAAAACAAAACCAGAGGGTACAGACACAACCGAATGCATAGTCCCCTTGTTTCCGATTACTACAAACCCCTTTTAGATGGGTTCTTGATGTTATAGTGGATATCATGGAGATCAGACTACATGGGAGTTTGGCCTCCTGCTGATGAACCCTTATTCTTACCTGGTATTATTTCCTCTGTTTATACCGTACATATAAATATACAGATCAGTTATATATACATAGTCCTGGGTTTTCTGTACTGTTTGCGTTGTGACAAAAAAATAAAGAATTGGGGAAAAAAAAAAAAAAAAAATAAAATAAGGCATGACAGGTCCTCTTTATGGAGACATCTGGGGTCAATAAGACCCCATTATATCTCCTCTACACTGAAAGGCAGGAGATAAAAAACAAAAAACAAAGAAAAATTTGATCTCCGCTTTTCAGAAGAAAAAAAAAAAAAAAAAATTAGCAGAATCGGAAGCGACGTCATGACGTTGCTTTTGGTCCTCCCAGGACCATAGAGCTGGCTGGAGACCATTCGGTCCACAACCAGCTCTATGGTAACCTGGTAGCACCCCCAGGACCGGATAATGAGCTCCTTTGATTGCACAGGAGGAAACGGAGAAATCCCCCAAGGGGTGGGACTATTACGGCACCAGTAGAATAAAGTCAAAGAGGTGATAAGAATTGTAAAATTATCAAATTTTATTAAACTGTATACAAAACATCAAGTGAAAAATAATAGATGACAACCGTACATAAATATTGGAAACATTGGATACAGATAGCTAACGCGTTTCCTTCTTCTGAGGTGTCTTCAATATAAAATACAAACTATCCAAATTGTTAAGTGATAAAGCATTTGGAAAGTTGGTACAACAACTTGGTAAGTTTGTATTGTATATTGAAGACGCCTCTGAAGACGGAGTTCCGAAACGCGTTGTCTATATCCAAGCTTTCCAATATTTTTGTACGGTTGCATATTATTTTTCACTTGATGTTTTGTATATATACAGTTTGTAAAAAAAAAAAAAATTGATAATTTTACAATTCTTATCACCTCTTTGACTTTAATCTACAAGTGCTGTAAAAGTCCCACCCCTTGAGGGATTTCTCCATTCATCAGGGATGATGGCACTCATCCATTGCAGCCATATTCCATATTTTGATTGCACAGGAGAACCCAGAGAGGCGCCAGTAGATGGTTAATTGGGGGGGGGGGGGCATTCCCATCCCCTTCTGCCACCTGTAAAAGCAATCCAGCAGCTACTCAGTCACTAGGATGGCTTTTACATGACTGGGAATCACCAGGATGAAAAAAAAGAAGATGCCAGGATGAAGCCTGTAGCTGCAACCATCATCCAGATATCTCCACCTGAAGTCCAGGACGTCCTATGACATCCTAAGGGCGGGAAGTGGTGAAGAGTTTCAACTATTTGGAGGTGTGGTGACACCAGATGACCCACCTGTGTTCTCCGGCATGGACGCCTGGTCTGTGTTCCTCTCCTTCTTGAAGACGATGTTCCCGTACTGCAGGACGGAAGACACCACTTTCAGCATGGCTGCGGAGAAGGAAGGCCGTGTGATAGGATTAGTGGTGGTGTTGGAGGGGGGGGGGGGGGGGGAACAAGGAGAAGGGCGTGGTCTGGGGGGTACTCACAGAGAATCTCATCGTGAGAGAAGCCCATGATGTGCATGGCCTCCATGGTCTCCTGGAAGTTGTCCTTGTCTTGTTGGCCGGGGATTGGCACGTAGCCGTTGGACAAGAAGCGGTAGTTGTTGACACTTTCCAGCAGAAGATCGGCTGCGTGAGGGGGGAAAAAAAACAATGGTCATGAGATTTACAACAAACACAATATTGTATATATCACCTAAACCCCCCGGAAGTGATGGGACGCGATAATACATTGATGTCAATGTGATGCGATTTTGCATTGAAGTCAAAGGGACGCGATTTTGCATTGAAGTCAATGTGATGCGATTTCGCATTAAAGTCTTCTCTTCTCTACATCTGTTCAAAGTCCAGAATTTATAAAGTTTGTCTGAGCGTTCAGAAAATGGGGTGGAGAGAGCTGAAAGTACACACTGTAGAGCTCAATGAGGAGAGCTCTGAGTGCTCATTGGAGGGGAGGGAAGGGACACCCCCCACCCCTTTTCACACAGGTCACAGGAACTGAGCTAAGGCTGTCAATCACAGGCTGTGTGCTGGAGGTCCTTCCACGTCACCATTTATCTCTTGGTGTCAGGAAAACGTGTCAGAGAAGTGACTCCTGCAGATAGCAGAGGAAGGGGGCAGCAGATAGAAATGACACTTAGAGCTCTGGACTGAGGCAAGTACACACTATAGAGGGATAAGCTTTGTTCATATTTCATGTCTGAGGTTCCCACCCACTTTAAATCCTGAACGATCGTCTGAGGGTAGAAGAGGAATGAGGCCCAGCGGTCATCGCTATAGAAGAGTAAAAGGTATATTCGTACTCTGCTTACATCGGAGGTGTTCCCCGGAGCCGGCCAGCAGCTGGTAGAAGATATGGAAGGTCCTCTCGTCCTTGGCTTGCCGAATCGCTCGAGACTTTTCCAGCAGATCTGTGCCCAGGCGTTAAGGTCCAGAAATAAAAAAGTGCGGGACCCGTCCAGAAATAAAAAAGTGCGGGACCCGTCCAGAAATAAAAAAGTGCGGGACCCGTCCAGGAACCCCGCAGAGTCCCCAACAACAGAAAGTGGAAAGAATGAAGAAAACTCCACAACACAATCCAAAAATGAAAGCCAAACTATTTTTTTACATTTTTTTTTAAGTTTTTATTTTATTTTATTTTTTTGCTGCTTGTAACTATTTGGGATATTTTATTTAATTTCATGCTACACTGTATCCAAATGAAATTTTTATCACACAAATAGAGCTTTCTTTTTTGGTGGGATTTAACTACTTCCCGCCCTCTGGACGTCATATGAGGGGCTTTCAGTGGACATATCGGGGTGATGGTTGCAGCTGCCGGCATCATCCAGATAAATTTTTTTTTTTCGGCCCGCGATTTCCTGCACCGTAAAAAAATAGCGACGTCCCCTCTCCGGGGCGTCTATCGAGCCGGAAAAACGAATCGGCTGGCGGCAGCCTTTTACCATAAAGGATACCACGGACCAGAAGGTCCCTGATCATCTCTGTAACCTTCGGAGGCTGGGCGCGACGTCATGACGTCACGTCCGGCCCCAGCAGGTGTAAATAACACTGTTTTTTATTTTTGTTTTTTTTTTACCTGAAAACGCTGAGATCCCACTTTTTTTTTTTTGCATTTGATCTCAGCCTTTCCAGCCTGAAGGAAAGATCTGGGGTCTTACAGACCCCACATCTCTCCATAAAGAGGACCAGTCATCCTGTATTTCTTTTAAAGGGGATGGTTAAATTCCTTGTAATAGGAAAAAAGGATATAAAAAAAAAAAAATATATATATAAAAGTGAAAGTGTAAAAAAAAAAAATAAAAAATAGGAAAGTGTAAAAAAACAATAAAAAGAAAAAAAACAAAAACAAATATATGTAAAAATAAAAAAAAAATATAATAATAAATATATATATATATATATATATATATAGTGTGATAATAAAAACAATAAAAACATTTTTTTAAAGGGAAACTGTAAAAATAAAGTAAAAATTTAAAAGGGAAAGTGTAAGAATAAATAAATTAAAATAAAATAATAAAAAAAAAATAAAAAGGGAAAAGTGTGATAATAAAAATAAAACAAACATTTTTTTTTAAAAAGGGAAACTGTAAAAATAAAAATAAAGTAAAAATTTAAAAGGGAAAGTGTAAGAATAAAAAATAAAAAAAATTAAAGAGAAAGTGTAAAAATAAATAAATTTAAATAAAACAATAAAAAAAAAAAATTAAAAGGGAAAGTTTAAAAAAATAAATAAAAAGGGAAAAGTGTGATGATAAAAATAAAACAAAAATTTTTTTAAAAAAAGGGAAACTGTAAAAATAAAAATAAAGTAAAAATTTAAAAGGGAAAGTGTAAGAATAAAAAATAAAAACAATAAAAAAATTAAAGAGAAAGTGTAAAAAATAAATAAATTAAAATAAAACAATAAAAAAAAATTAAAAAGGGAAAGTGTAAAAAAATAAATAAAAATAAAACAAACAATAAAACAAAACAAAGGGCTCTGGGTCTGCAACTTTCTGCCTTTTTAAATACTGGACAAACTAGCCATTACTCACAATGAAATTCCATCCAGAAACCAACTGTCCCCTTATTACCACCTAGGTAGGGCATTACAGGAACCAATCAGATTGCAGCATATTCCAGCCAAATTCCATGAGTGTCGATTTCAGCACAATCGCTACAAGTTATTATCTTTTATTAAAAACCTGAAAGTGTTAAAGTGCGGCGCCCCCCCCCCCCCCCCCCCCCCCCGGGAAGGATCAGGACAAGGTGATGTGTTTTTAATTAGGAGAAGCTGGATTTCATCTTCCACTTGGCGCGGGACGGAATCCCAGGAATGACATTTAATTTCCCCGCTCTGGAGGTTTATGCTGAGATCCCCTCTCTCCGAGTCCCGATCAATACCAGCCGGCATCCAACCAATCGGGCTTTCCAGGGAAGTAACACGAGATTCCCGAATCGCCATCCTGCGGGGAGGATCCGCTTTACCGCCACATTTTTTTATCCAGATTTTCCTACCATTTTATAGAGAGTTTATACCCCTCCTGGCCCTCCCTTTGGACATCTCCAGTTCTAGATTTTATCAGCTTGCAAATTAAAATTGTTAAATAAAAACTTCTCGGCTTTCATTACATCCCTTATTCTCTATCTAGTGACATCATCACTGGGTCTCTGTGCTTCTCTATGCAATCGTGGCTGGTGGGAGGGGCCAGCAGAGTGCTGAACGTAGCTTCCTGAAAACATCCCGCCCCCCCCCTATGGGACTTGCTGCGGCTTCTTATGCAGACTGTGCGAGGCTCGCAGTGTGCGGTGAAATCAGAGGAAGCCATTTCGGGTCCAGGAGAGGAGCCAGGAAACCTTTGCAAGACTGAAGGG
This sequence comes from Lithobates clamitans, assembly GCA_037952925.1. Lineage (NCBI taxonomy): Eukaryota > Metazoa > Chordata > Amphibia > Anura > Ranidae > Lithobates > Lithobates clamitans. Next base: position 81,799 of record JBBGZY010002346.1, on the reverse strand, counting down.
GAAGGTGGGATTTTAATAAATGGCAGCTCTGAGTAATACTATCCTTGTCTCCAGCCCAGTGGCGTCGCTAGGGGGTGGCTTTTGGGGCTATAGCCCCGAATCTGGGACCCATAGCCCCCAAGTCTCTGCAGGGGTCCCCAAGGGGAGGGGAGGCTCTCTGGGGACCCTGATGTAAGTGGGGGGATCCCTGGGGACCCTGATGCAAGGGGGAGGCTCTTCGGGGCCCCTATTTTTAAAGGGGAGGCTCTCTGGGGACCCTGATGCAAGGGGGAGGCTCTTTGGGGCCCCTATTTTTAAAGGGGAGGCTCTCTGGGGACCCTGATGAAAGGGGGAGGCTCTTCGGGGCCCCTATTTTTAAAGGGGAGGCTCTCTGGGGACCCTGATGCAAGGGGGAGGCTCTCTGGGGACCCTGATGAAAGGGGGAGGCTCTTCGGGGCCCCTATTTTTAAAGGGGAGGCTCTCTGGGGACCCTGATGCAAGGGGGGGGGGCTCTTTGGGAATATACACACACACACACGTGTATTACTGTATATACATGTGTATGCCCACCCAAGCTTATGACTTTCTTTATTATGCTGCTATGGGCTCCGCCCCTTTTTTTCCACCACATTTGTAGCCACTGAGCTGAAAACTGACAAACCTCAAACTTTCATCTCCACATTATAAACCTTTGCATTCTAAAGCCCGACTTCCCAGCCTTCATTTCCTGAATTGTTTCAATCATCGATAATTCCTTCTCCTTCAGATCTGTACTGTTGTCGGCCCAGCTTCTAGCTTTCTCAGCCATCATTTTATGAAAAAAAACACATCCCTGGCATCCCTTTAAATGTGCATGAAACTGTCCTAAAAAAAAAGATTGACAAAGCATAGGATTGATACATAGGGCTTGACTATTTGAAGATGTTCCCACCTTTGTTCTACATTACTGGGTGGTCCCTCTTGATGGGACAGGGTGGGATGGTACCCATTTTCTCTCCCTCCCACTTTACCCCACCGTCTCCCTTACCCAGCGCCCCCCCCCCATCCAAATGCAGGACCCGATGCTCTCCGTGGTACTGTACAGACGGCCCATAATTGCTCTTATACTGACCGAATTCCTCCTCTAGATTTTAATAGCAATGTCTTTCTTTGTGACTTTGTGAATTGTAGACACTCTGCAATGTGTTCGATTGCTTTTTGATTTCAGTTTTCTGCACCTTTTTTTATATCTCTTAATAAAAATGTTATACTGAAAATAAACATGCATACTCAAGCAGCAGATTGCACAGCTAAAGTTTGCAGCACCATGCGGGAAGTAGAGAGGAGCATGCACATCTAAAGGGATGCCAAAGATGTGTTCTATTGTGTTTTGACTTCCTGTATATCTCTTAAAAATGTTTTATTGGAAAAAAAACAAAAAAACAAGCAAGCTCAAACAGCAAATTGCACAGCTAATGCTTATATCACCCAATGGGAAGCAGGGAGAAACATGCAGGTCTAAAAGGATGCCAAGGATGTGTTCTATTGTGTTTTGACTATATGCTTCTGAGCCTTTTGTATATCTCTTAAACATGTTTTACTGAAAAAAAAAAAGTGCATGCTTAAGCAACTGTTTAGCAGATTGCACAGCTAAAGTTTGCAGCACCTATGTCTATAGTGTTTTGACTTCATGCTTCTGTGCCTTATATGCATCTCTTGATCAAACTGTTCTACTGGAAAAAACAAAAAACGTGCATACTCCAGCAGATTGCATAGCTAAAGTTTGCAGCACCCAGCGGGAAGCAGGAAGGAGCATGCACATCTAAAGGGATGCCAAGGATGTGTTCTATTGTGTTTTCACTTCATGCTTCTGTGCCTTTTATATACAACTCTTAAAAATGTTCTACTGAAAAAAAAAAAAAAAAAAACAAGCTCAAGCAACATATTAGCAGATTGCACAGCTGAAGTTTGCAGCACCTAGAGGGAAGCAGGGAGAAAAATGCATGTCTAAAGGGATGCCAAGAATGTGTTCTATTGCGTTTTTCACTTCATGCTTCTGCACCTTGTGCATCTTTTTTAAAACAAATTTTCCAATGAGAAAAAAAAAGCAAGCTCAAGCAACTGATTAGCCAATTACACAGCAAAAGTTTGCAGCACCCTGCAGGAAGCAGGGAGGAGCATGCACGTCTAAAGGGATGCCAAGGTTGTGTTCTATTGTGTTTTGACTTTATGATCCTGCGCTTTTTGTATATCTCTTAAAAACATTCTACAGAGAAAAAAAAAAAAAAAACAAGCAAGCTCAGGCAGATCACATAACTAAAGCTTGCAGCATACATGCACGTCTAAAGGGATGCCAAGGATGTGTTTGACTGCGTTTTGACCTCATGCTTCTGTGCATTTTGTAAATTTTCTACTGGAAAAGGAAAAATGGATGCTCAAGCCACTGATTAGCCCATTTCCACAGCTAAAGTTTGCAGCACCCTGCAGGAAGCAGGGAGGAGCATGCACGTCTAAAGGGATGCTAAGGATGTGTTCTTTCACAAGTGATTGGATTGAAAAACTGTAATTTCATGTTGGTTGGGGGGGGGGGGGGGGTGGGAGGAATACATTACACATCAGATTTAAGAGGGGAGGGCTGAGTGACGATCTCTCTTGATTTTATGCTTCCCCATCATCCAATCATAGGCTGGGGGCGGGGAAATGACCAAGCTATACTGCTAGGAGGGTAGGAGGGCGGGGCGTTTTCTCGCCAAAAATAAAGTCCATCCGACTACAAAACGCGAGGGCGCCGGTATCTGATCCCCATAATGACGGCATTTCTGCTCTGAAAAATTCAGGGAATCAGTAAAAGTACGAGCGGGGGAGGGGTGGATGGATTACGATAAATGGACCGATTTATATTACCGCCCCCCCATACGGGACCCGACATTACAAAAGGGGCTCACAGGATCGATCGGGCTGCGTAGGAGAAGAAAACGTTTTCATCTGCACAGATTTTGGCAGGCGCGTGTTTAGACAAAGGCCGGGAGGAGGGGAAGTCCGCGTTTATCCAAAAAAAAAAAAAATCGCTAAAAAAAACTGCCCACTGCTATTTCCTGCATTCCACGGGCTCAGCCGCGGCCCAGCAACACAAATACAAAGGATACAGGTCTCGATGTTCGCCCCGACAATGTAACCCGTCACATCGAAGTTGATGCGGATGAACTTTCCCTGAAAGAAAAAGAAAAGAAGGTCAATTCTGGGCTAAACCAAATTTTAGTCACCCACCAAAATCTTATATTTCTTGGAAACTCAAATAGAGAGATTTTCCTGCAGTAGTTTGTGTCTCTGCCCCTCCCACAATATTTCCTGCAGTAGTTTGTGTCTCTGCCCCTCCCACAATGAGATTTCCTGCAGTAGTTTGTGTCTCTGCCCCTCCCACAATGGTGAGATTTCCCTGCAGTAGTTTGTGTCTCTGCCCCTCCCACAATATTTCCTGCAGTAGTTTGTGTCTCTGCCCCTCCCACAATATTTCCTGCAGTAGTTTGTGTCTCTGCCCCTCCCACAATGAGATTTCCTGCAGTAGTTTGTGTCTCTGCCCCTCCCACAATGGTGAGATTTCCTTGCAGTAGTTTGTGTCTCTGCCCCTCCCACAATGATGAGATTTCCCTGCAGTAGTTTGTGTCTCTGCCCCTCCCACAATAGGGAGATTTCCTGCAGTAGTTTGTGTCTCTGCCCCTCCCACAATATTTCCTGCAGTAGTTTGTGTCTCTGCCCCTCCCACAATGGTGAGATTTCCTTGCAGTAGTTTGTGTCTCTGCCCCTCCCACAATGATGAGATTTCCCTGCAGTAGTTTGTGTCTCTGCCCCTCCCACAATGGTGAGATTTCCTGCAGTAGTTTGTGTCTCTGCCCCTCCCACAATGATGATATTTCCCTGCAGTAGTTTGTGTCTCTGCCCCTCCCACAATGAGATTTCCTGCAGTAGTTTGTGTCTCTGCCCCTCCCACAATATTTCCTTCAGTAGTTTGTGTCTCTGCCCCTCCCACAACAAAGAGATTTCCTGCAGTAGTTTGTGTCCCTGCCCCTCCCACAACAAAGAGATTTCCTGCAGTAGTTTGTGTCTCTGCCCCTCCCACAACAAAGAGATTTCCTGCAGTAGTTTGTGTCTCTGCCCCTCCCACAATGATGAGATTTCCTGCAGTAGTTTGTGTCTCTGCCCCTCCCACAATGATGAGATTTCCTGCAGTAGTTTGTGTCTCTGCCCCTCCCACAACAAAGAGATTTCCTGCAGTAGTTTGTGTCTCTGCCCCTCCCACAATGATGAGATTTCCTGCAGTAGTTTGTGTCTCTGCCCCTCCCACAATGATGAGATTTCCTGCAGTAGTTTGTGTCTCTGCCCCTCCCACAATGATGAGATTTCCTGCAGTAGTTTGTGTCTCTGCCCCTCCCACAATGGTGAGATTTCCCTGCAGTAGTTTGTGTCTCTGCCCCTCCCACAATGGGGAGATTTACCTGCAGTAGTTTGTGTCTCTGCCCCTCCCACAATGGGGAGATTTACCTGCAGTAGTTTGTGTCTCTACCCCTCCCACAATGATGAGATTTCCTGCAGTAGTTTGTGTCTCTGCCCCTCCCACAATAGGGAGATTTCCTTGCAGTAGTTTGTGTCTCTGCCCCTCCCACAATGGGGAGATTTCCTGCAGTAGTTTGTGTCTCTGCCCCTCCCACAATGGGGAGATTTCCTGCAGTAGTTTGTGTCTCTGCCCCTCCCACAACAAAGAGATTTCCCCGTAGAATTAGGTGGGGAAGGGTTACATTCTCTGTAAAGTTTTATTGCACTTTAGGCCTCACTTCCTGTTGTGTCACTAGGACAGGAAATGAGGTGAAATGTGTGTTATGGTGACACTCCCATTCCTAAAGAAGGGTTAAATCAGGATGGTGATGCTTGGTGACTAAGTGATACGGGGGACACGTCTCCATCCATCGCTGTATGGTGGGCCCCGCACAGCACATTTCAGGGGCTCCTCTCCTTGGAATATGAATTCAGGGTACACATAGGGAAGTATTAGAGGAGATGACACCGAGACGGGACACAAATCCCTGCGCTGATGTCACACTAAGCTCCTCTATCAGGCAGAACTGGCTTGGGTCTAATCAGGTGCTCTCAGGACAAGGAGGCGCGTACGGCCAGCGGGGGGGGGGGGGATTACCTGGAGGGAACCAGACACCTGCTGTGTGTTATTATACTGCAAGCCAGGCCTATGCCCTCTCCAGGCGGAGCTATAGGACAGGTTGGGAGTCGGGCAGCCCAAAGTCACCCGAGATCGAGGCATTAAATGACCGTAACTGCCGAAAAAACGGCTCCAGGAAACTAGGGGTGCGAAGGAGTGCTGGACCCCCTGTATGGACAAGTAAAGGTCTTAGTGGAGACAGGTGGGCAGAGGTATCCCTAAGGAGCGCTGCAATAATTATGTACAGTAAGGGTATATTTATTACAGACAATGTAAAGGTAAAAATACGAGTTTCGGGGGTTCACATCCACTTTATCAGGGCAAACCCAGTATGGACAAGGACAGGTCTTAGTGGAGGCAGGTGGGCAGGGGTATTCCTAAGGAGTGACGCTATAATTGATTACGTATAATAAGGGTTTATTTATTACAGACAACGCAAAGGTAAAAGTACAACGTGTTTCGGGGGTCACATTCCCTTTGTCAGGGCAACCCCCTGTATGGACAAGGACAGGTCTTAGTGGAGGCAGGTACGCCTAAGCCGTGGCACAATAATTGATATACATACAGTAAGGGTATATAAAATTAGAGATAATGTAAAGATAAAAATACGCGTTTCGCGGGGTTCCCATCTCCTTTATCAGGGCCTGTTTGCTGAACCCCCTGTATGGAAAATGGATAGGTCTTAGTGGAGGCAGGGGTATTCCTAAGGAGTGCCGCAACAAATGATTATGTACAGTAAGGGTATATTTATGAATGACAATGTAAAGGTAAAAATACGTGTTTCGGGGTTCCCATCCCCTTTATCAGGGCTTGTATGCTGAATCCCCTGTATGAACCCCTGTAAGGACTGCCTGCTGGTAGAGTGCAGCAATAATTGGTTAAGTACAATAAGGGCATATTTTATAGAGACGACGTAAAGGCAAAAAGACGACACGTTTCGGGGGTTCACATCCCCTTTATCAAGGATTGTATTCTGAACCCCCTTGCATGGGCAAGGATAGGTCTAAGTGGAGGTAGGTGGGCAGGGGTATCCCTAAGGAGTGCCTGCTGGTAGAGTGCAGCAATAATTGGTTAAGTACAGTAAAGGGTATATTTATTAGAGACCAAGTAAAAGGTAAAAATACAACACATTTCGGGGATTGACAGAACCTCTTTATCAGGGCTTGTATACGGAAAATGAATCTGTATTGGAGTTGTATCAAAGGATCGGATAGGTCTTGCAGTGGAGATAAGTCAAAGCAAGAGCATTTTATTTGGTCAACATTTGGACAGAGCTCCATACAACACGTTTCAGGGATTCATAAAACTTGCTTACTCAGGGCTGTACTGGATTTTCAGGGCTGTACTGGATTTGTATCAAAGGATCAGATGGGTCTTGAAGGAGTTATAAGTCAAAGTAACAGCATTTTATATGGTTAATGGTTCAAGAGAGCTCCATACATGTTTCAGGGGTTCACAAAAACTGCTTCATCAGCTAAAAATAAATCTGTACTGAACATGTATCAGAGGACTGGATGGATTTTGCCGTGGAGACGAAGCAAGAGTATTTTATGGTCAACGTTTCCATGGAGCTTCATCAAACTATTGACAAATACTATTGCTTTGACTTCTCTGCTGCAAGATCCATCCAGTCCTTGGATACAATTTCAGTGCAGATTCATTTTCAGCCTACAAACCCTGATGAAGCGGCTTTTGTGAACCCTTGAAACGCGTCGTATGGAGTTCCGTCACAATGTTGACCATAAAATGTTGCAGCTTTGATTTCTCTCTGTTGCAAAACCCATCTTATCCCTTCACCTCACATAAGCTTAATGAAACGCCGGAGCCGTGGCTCAACTGCTGAATAGGGTTTTGGTATATTTGTGCTTCACCAGGAAGCGCTGTAATCAACAGTAGATGAACGCTGCACACCAAACGACTCAAAGTAATTAAAAAGTGGAGAAGGACCTCGGCGCCAGCTCCTACCGAAAGCTATGCCATACGCGTTTCGTCCCACCCATGGGGCTTAGTCATAGAGCTTCATGAATGGGGCGAAACACGTCAGTGGGCATGGCTATCGAGATTTGCTGAGGCCGCTCTCCACCTTTCACATACTCTGAGCCATTCGGTGTGTGTGGCATTCATCTACTGTCCACCCTATCCTTTGAGACAAGTCCAATACAGAATCATTTTTTCTTTTTTCCGTATACAAGCCTGATGAAGGATTCGTGAACCCCCAAAACACATTGGATATTCACCTTTATAGCTAATAGAAATACCCTTACTGGACTGAACTAATCAGTGTGGCGCTCTCATTCTTTCAATAGCCTGTCAAAGACTGCTGGTGAATTGGTGGATGACCCCCCCCCCCCCAATACAAGGTTATATCAAACCTAGAAACCCATAACCAATCACAGACTAAAGAATCAAAACAGGGGTGTCAAATGCAGGACCGTCGCAGAGAGAACACCAGTATACTTCATGAACTGGGAAGACCCACCTGCCCTTGTTAGCTGACTGGAGAGACTACCTGGATTTACGATAACTGGCCTGAATCTACCAGTAGCTATAAAAAAAAAAAAATCTTCCAATTCAGACAAAAAGTATAGCAGAAGAGAACGTTCATTCTCTTTGAAGACACCAAGTGAAACTGGGCAGGACTGGTGTGGGGGAGGTTACAGCTCCTAGGGGGCTGGCCTAGTGTTTAATTCTTCCTGTAGGTGGCAGTATAACCCTAGATTGCTTGCTATCAAGTTGTGTCCCTCAGGGGACAATAGAGAAATCACAACGGTGATTTGTAGGGCCTGAGGCAGTTTCTTAGCTCTTGTTTCTCAAGTATACCAAAAAAGGAACAGTTATAACCAAAAGTTCCCCTCACGTGAAAGGGGCCTAAGGGTGGCATTTGGACTGCCCTTCAAACTGTGCTATGTGGCAGAACACATTGGCACATTCTACTAATTTTGTATCATAAGTTTCTTAAACTTATGAGATTTGATATCTCTGGGAATTTACTGCAGGTGCGGACCTCCCACTCACATGCGCCCCCAGAGGGTGTCCCCCCCAGTGTAACTCCTTGGCAAGCCACACAGGGCGAAGTGGTATCCCTTTTTGGAGTGGGAGTGGCCAAGGGAAACACGGGATCGTCTGATTGATTTTAAAGGAATTCTGTCTAGGAGATTCCCCCCCCCCCCCATTTCATGCCTTTTATTGGTAATTATACCCTATGTTTTCCTAAAAGAAACTGTTTATTAACTATTTGATGACACTTAAAAAGGTTTAAATATAATTTTTTAAAAAGTAAACCTATCCCCTGAGGAAGACTGTGACCATGAAGGTCGAAACGCGTCCGGAATTTTATGTGACAGATTTTATAATATTTGATGCTGTATATAATCTTGTGTTTGCATTTTCTGTATTTGGAATGGTACCATATCTCCTACCAGAGCTTTTCAATAAAGAATTTTCTTTTAACCAACTAATTCCTCGATATTATTAACTTTGCTGCTAACCCCGCCCCCCCCGGGAACCTTTCCCATTTTTTGTATTCATTTGGGGTGTGCAGCACCAATATTCCTCACATCATGTGTCTTTCCCATGCTATTCTACTCATTTTTTTTTCTGTGTCCCCCATTGGGGAGATTTCTGTTCACATCTTGAGGTCAAAACAGGAAGTGAGAACAAATCCCTCTTAGACAATGGTAACAAATGTAACATTTTGGATTTCCTATCAGTTTTAGGACAGATCGTGGAGGATGAATGTCCCCCCCACTGGAGACACATGCAGGAAATAAAACCTGTTAGATTCTACATTTTTCCTCATTCCATCCTAAACTACAAGAAAAAACGTTTTGGTTATAAAGACGCCTCCAGGATTTCTTTAGGGCAGCTGTGGAACCTTAGGCGTCTTCCAGAAGTTGCTAGAGGGGGTTCCTTGAGCTGTGGGTGAATGACCTCCCATCTGATAGTTCTGGAGACAACTCCACTTGGCAGAGCCAGCGGCATGACACCCAACAATCCTTTTATAGTGGTCTATAATGCCCCTTTTTACATGGGTCAGGCCCGCCTGTCAGTTTTTCAGGCAGACCCAATTGGACCATCCACTGCCCTCTATGGAACGGCGGGTGTCAACGGACAAGTGTCAACGGACCACCCTTGAACAGTGCTGCATAGCAGAACCCAATGGCAAATTCTACACGAAAAACCCTTATTCAATGCACGGGGGTCTCCACACTCACAAAGCGGGAAGAGTTGTCGTTCTTCACGGTTTTGGCATTTCCAAAAGATTCCAGGATGGGATTGGCTTGAAGCAGCTGACGTTCCAACTCGCCCTGCGGAATAAAAATAACGATTAACCGATGAGGAGTAGGAACAGGAAATCCGAGGAATTCTGATAAAATTATTTGTGTGTGCTGTGGGGGGAACTGGAGGTTGTTCACCGATGATCAATATGGACATCACGGCGCATTCAACCATCTGAAGGACATCCACGCCAACATTCACCCAACCTTGTATGCCCACTTACCTCTACAACATAATAAAGGTAAACTCAATATGTTTAATAAAGTGCAATTCCACACAGAAATATTTGTAGGCCATTTACCCTTCATGAAATCAGGGACTTCCCACCCGGATAAAAAATGATAGGCATAACAAAAAGTTGAAAGAAAAAAATAAAAATTGAGGTGACATCACCGGGACTTTTCATGGAATCCTGGGATTCCAAATCTCTTAAACTTTTGGAGCACCTTCTTGTAAGATTTGATTTTCTTGGCTTTCCTTGAACCCCGAAGTAAGGCCCGTTGAGGTTCTCCTTGCTCGGTGCCAATGGAAAGCAGAACAATAAATTAAAAGAACAAAAATTTTAAAAATACATTTAGGCGACATCACCGGGCCTTTTCATGGAATCCTGGGAAAGCCAAAGGATCCCAAACCTCTTCTGAATGAAACTTTTGGAACATCTTCTTGTAAGATTTGATTTTCTTTGCTTTCACCAAATCCCGCAGTAAGGCCCATTGAGGTTCTCCTTGCTCAGTGCCTACAGGAAATATTCAGAATGCCTGAACAGTGGCTGCATCTGATTGGATGCAGTTACTGTTTGGAACAAAACAGAAGACTCCTTCAAAAAAACGCGAACTGTCAACCTTCGTTGAACGGGACGGGGCCACCCAGTGAGTGAATTTCGTCTGTTTCATCATCATGGACCAGCTAACATTCGCTCAGTGTATGCCCAGCTTTAGCAACCCCTGCCTAGAACTAGGGGGCATGGTTTAAATCCTAACCAGGACACAATTGGCATGGAGTTTCAAGGTTCTTGTGTGGGTTTCCTCCGGGTACTCCGGTTTCCTCCCACATTCCAAAGACATGCTGGCTCCTGTCTAAATGGTCCCTAGTATGTATAGGAGATAGGAAATAGTGATGCACCAAAATTTTGGCCGCCAAAAATAGGGGTTTTCAGCTCTGTGCCGTAAGATCACAGCACAGTTGGGATGCCGCGCACACCCCCCTCCTACCCGGAAGTGCCGGATCATGTACTAGTTACTCACAGGTGTCAAACTGGCGGCCCTCCAGCTTTCGTGGAAGTCCCATGAGGCATTGCAAGGCTGACAGTTACAAGCATGACTCCCACAGGCAGAGGCATGATGGGACTTGTAGTTCCACAACAGCTGGAGGGCCGCCAGTTTGACACCCCCTGAATCTGGCGCAGGAGAGCTGCTCTGCCGCTGTACATCAAAGTGATGCGATTGGCAAGCAGTTAAGCCCTGAGGGGCAGGGCCGGCCCTACCACGGGTCCCAGTGGGTCCATTGGACCCAGGCAGCAAATTGACCCACGGCCGCCTCTCCTTCTCTAACAACCCAGCAAATGGACGACCAAGATTTTTTTCCAGTAGTTGTGTGTCATGACGACAACTACCCCCCACCCCCACCCCGGCCGCTCTGCCTGCCTCTATACTGCCCTAGCCTGTCTATATACTACCTTTGTCTGCCCCTCTACTACCCTAACCTGCCCATTACTACCCTAGCCTGCCCATTACTACCCTAGCCTGCCCATCTACTACCCTAGCCTGCCCCTATACTGTCCATATACTACTCTAGCCTGCCCCTATACTGTCCATATACAACCCTAGCCTGCCCCTATACTACCCGAGCCTTCCCCTATACTACCCGAGCCTTCCCCTATACTACCCGAGCCTGTCCATATACAACCCTAGCCTGCCCCTATACTGTCCATATACAACCCTAGCCTGCCCATCTACTACTCGAGCCTGCCCATCTACTACCCGAGCCTGCCCATCTACTACCCGAGCCTGCCCCTATACTGTCCATATACTGTCCATATACTGTCCATATACAACCCTAGCCTGCCCCTATACTGTCCATATACTACCCGAGCCTGCCCCTATACTACCCGAGCCTGCCCATCTACTACCCGAGCCTGCCCATCTACTACCCGAGCCTGCCCCTCTACTGTCCATATACTGTCCATATACTGTCCATATACAACCCTAGCCTGCCCCTATACTGTCCATATACTACCCGAGCCTGCCCCTATACTACCCGAGCCTGCCCATCTACTACCCGAGCCTGCCCATCTACTACCCGAGCCTGCCCATCTACTACCCGAGCCTGCCCCTCTACTGTCCATATACTGTCCATATACTGTCCATATACAACCCTAGCCTGCCCCTATACTGTCCATATACTACCCGAGCCTGCCCCTATACTACCCGAGCCTGCCCATCTACTACCCGAGCCTGCCCATCTACTACCCGAGCCTGCCCCTATACTGTCCATATACAACCCTAGCCTGCCCCTATACTGTCCATATACTGTCCATATACTACCCGAGCCTGCCCCTATACTACCCGAGCCTGCCCATCTACTACCCGAGCCTGCCCATCTACTACCCGAGCCTGCCCATCTACTACCCGAGCCTGCCCATCTACTACCCGAGCCTGCCCATCTACTACCCGCGCATGCCCATCTACTACCCGCGCATGCCCATCTACTACCCGAGCCTGCCCCTATACTACCTGAGCCTGCCCCTATACTACCCGAGCCTGCCCCTATACTACCCGAGCCTGCCCCTTGGAATTGAACATATTGGTATGTCATATCATTTTGCATATAGACAAAATGCTGTTGCATGTAAATATGACTTCCTGATAAATGTAATTTTAGTTTTAATAATCATGATATAAAATAATGGATGTGGGGGGCCCTTTGCGTGGGTGTGATTTTTTTTTTTTTTTGAGTGGGGGGGGGGGCAGCATTTCAATTTTGGACCCAGGCAGCACAATGTCTTGGGCCAGCCCTGCTGAGGGGCAAAGCGAAATGCGTTAGTGGCGGGTCTGTGTTCTGATCTTCTTCTTCCTGACATTGCTGTAGATTGGAGCCTGGAGGATCTCCTTTTCCCAGCCAGCATTCATCGTGTTTTAGTCTGGATTTTACCTCTTACCTGAGCGGCGCCTACATTTTGCTCTTGGGCCATACATTATACAATTTTCCTATTCAATTTCCTTTAGACTTACCTTCAACTATGTAGTGCGAGGGCCGGCCTGACAGAATGCAAATTGGAAGTGTTCAGGTGTGACCTCATATTATATGGTTTTGGCAAATCTAAGAAGGAGAATTGTACAATGTATGGCCACCTTGAGAGCACGACAGTCAAAACCAACCTGCGATAAAGGCGAACGAGCGACGCAGCGAACGTCATCTTCCCTGGAAGGCAATTTCCTATTCACGGCAGAACAAAGCGCGGCACCTTTATACAAATGCTTCCATGTAACAATAAATAACTCCTTTGTACACGTCCCCCCCCCCCCCGTCAGACCACCTTTGCCTCGGGAATGAAGCCTTTGTATGAGACAATGGGGTGGCAGGTGAGCGCCAGGAATTGTCCTTTTCTGGCCTCCCACACATCATCGTTATAGAACAACCCCCACAGAACGGCATGAAAAGAGCCGCTCACCGCACACTTCTACAGCAATAAATATCTCTAAAGAAATAAAAAGGGACAAGTTAACAATTCCTTGAAGGGACAAAACCCGTCGGGTGTGGGAGGAACACAACCCGTATTATTCCATCTTATGGGGTCCAAACTGCAAGCCTGTGTGACCCCCGACCAACCAAAACACACCCAGCCCTTTCCGCTGGCCTATTAATATACTTACATTGGGTCCAGCGTGGCACAAAATAAGTGTACATATCTAATACCCGAGGAACCTCTGTGGAAGTGGACAATTTCCAATACTTGGCATTATTACAGTCATTGCCGCGATCTTCTGCGTCCTGTGCCACAGGGAGTCGCTCACTCAGCTTTAAAAATACCATTCGATGCCAGTTTGTAAATGTTAAACACAGATCCTAATTGGAGTGCTGATTGCTACTTTAATGGGGACGAGTGGGGCTGCACTGCTGGGCACGAGTGGGGATGCACTGCTGGGCACGAGTGGGGATGCACTGATGGGCACGAGTGGGGATGCACTGCTGAGTAAGAGTGGGGATGCACTGCTGAGTAAGAGTGGGGATGCACTGCTGGACACTAGTGGGGCTGTACGAGTGTTGCTGCACTGATGTGCACGATTGAGGCTGCACTGATGGGCACGATTGAGGCTGCACTGATGGGCACTAGTGGGGCTGCACTGATGGGCACTAGTGGGGCTGCACTGATGGGCACTAGTGGGGCTGCACTGATGGGCACTAGTGGGGCTGCACTGATGGGCACTAGTGGGGCTGCACTGATGGGCACTAGTGGGGCTGCACTGATGGGCACTAGTGGGGCTGCACTGATGGGCACTAGTGGGGCTGCACTGATGGGCACTAGCGGGGCTGCACTGATGGGCACTAGCGGGGCTGCACTGATGGGCACTAGCGGGGCTGCACTGCTGGGCACTAGCGGGGCTGCACTGATGGGCACTAGCGGGGCTGCACTGCTGGGCACTAGCGGGGCTGCACTGCTGGGCACTAGCGGGGCTGCACTGCTGGGCACTAGCGGGGCTGCACTGCTGGGCACTAGCGGGGCTGCACTGATGGGCACTAGCGGGGCTGCACTGATGGGCATGAGTGGGGCTGCACTGCTGGGCACAATGAGGCTGCACTGATGATCAGTGCTCTAATTATCAGTGTAAACAGTGTGCTGACAGCCTTGCCAGTTTTATCAGCTTTCCTTTCCTCCCACAGACACAGCGTGTGAGGAAAGGACTGCCAATAAAAAGCAAGTCTGATTACATGAGATCCGCTGTGATTGGACACCGCTGATTACATGGTAAATGGCCACTGTGATTGGCCCTTTACCTCAATCTCTGGTTAGGTGTGTCCAAAGGACACAGCAGTCACAGAGCCCTCAGGATGTACACCACAGGGAGCGAGGTTCTGGGGGGGGCGGGACGTCCTCCCCCTATAGTACCGCACTCTACCCGTCCTTTGGCTATTGTGCGGTACTAAAGTGGTGAAGTAAGCTGCTAGCAGGCTTCAGCAAGCTTTTAAGAAGCATCAATAGTGCTGAGGCCTGCTATCAGCTTGCTTAAAGTGGCAATCAGCACTCCCATTAGGATCTGTGTCCAAACTGGAGCTGAATGGTGCTTTAAAAGCTTCAACAAAGCTTTCTGTTCACAAACAAGCTGAAGCCCGTGTGAAACAGACCTATCAACCATTCACAGAACGCCTTATATATATATATATTTTATTTTCAGTGATTGGACGAGGTGGAGAGAAGGGAAAAAGTAAAATCATGATCTCCACCTCATCTAATCGGAGAACGCCTTGCAGTCATTAAAGAAAAAAAAATACATGTCATTCTGTGAATGGTGGCGGTGCTGAGCCGGCGGCCCCACTGGGGGGGTCAATGTACAAGAAGGTGGAGCAACGCACAGAAAACCCATTCGATGGTGAATTTCAGCATCCTCAGCGACCCTCTGGATATCAGATATGGAGTATATATATATATATATATATATATATATACATATATACACAGAATCTCACAAAAGTAAGTACACCCCTCAGTGACATTTGTGTAAATCTTTTCTTCTCTCTTTTCATGTGACAACACTGAAGAAATGACACTTTGCTACAATGTAGCTCACACTCACTACTTTACATTGTAGACAAAGTGTCATTTCTTCAGTGTTGTCACATGAAAAGATAGAAGAAAAGATTTACACAAATGTCACTGAGGGGGGTACTTACTTTTGTGAGATTTTGTACATCAAGCCAAGCTGGACCAATGAATGTACAATGGGCGGGGTTATATGGATACACTGCGGGGGGGGGGGGGGGGCGGTCCCAGAAAAACATTTGTCAGCGTCCAATCACCTGAAGGTAGCGGCTTATAACCCAGGTCTATGATACCATTCCTGTGTCCCTGTATGATTAAGGTGGGGGTGGGGAGGGGGTGATAGACTGGGGCATTTACACCCCAAAATGGGCGGAACAGATAACCTGGTTAGAAATATAGTTAACCTTTAAAGCAATAATAAAGCCAAAAGCAAACATTACATTATATTGCATCTTACCAATTCCTAGACGAGACGGCTGCATTTGTTTTCTTTTTGTAGGTTTTCTTTCTTCTGCTTTCATCTGGTGATCCGGCCAGTAAGTCTGTCGTTTTTCAGAACTCAAGCTCTCCAGCAGAATGTATCAGTTTACAGGGATGAGACAAACCACTTAACACTGACAGGGGTGCTTACAATGATCAGCTTTTATTTGTTCATGTAATACCTTTATCCCAAAAAAGGTAAAAATTAAAAAAAAAAAAAAAACTGTTGGCTGTAACGGATTATAAAGTGTGATCCGGAGTCCGGCTTCAGGTTTGTTGGTGTATCTAAAAAGTGGTTCTAAAGGCTCAAGGTTTTTTTACCTTCATGTAATCTTTGCATGAAAGTTAAAAAAAAAAACTTCTGTGTGCAGCAGCCCCCCCCCCTTAATACTTACCTGAACCCCCCCCCCCTCAATCCAGTGATGTGCACGAGAGCTGAGGCTCTCCGGGAACTCTCACTCCTCATTGGCTGTCAATCACAGCCAGTAAGCCAATCAGGAGAGGATGGGGCTGAGCCTGTGTGTGAATGTACACAAAGAGCCGTGGCTTGGGAGCCCCCCCCCCCCCCAAGCAACTGCTTGCTTTGGAGGCACTCGGCAGGAGGGAGAGGGCCAGGAGCACCAACGAGGGACCTGAGAAGAGGAGGATCAGGGCTGCTCTGTGCAAAACCATTACAGAGGAGGGGTAAGTATAACATGTGATTTATAAAAAAAAAAACACATATGACTTTAAAACGGAGCTCCACCCAAAAGGGAAAGCTCCGCTTATTCGCACCCCTCCCCCTCCACTGTTACATTTTGCACTTTTTTTTTGGGGGGGGTACCTGGCTTTGACTTCCCACTCCCACTTCTGGGAAAGATCGCTGCAGTGATCTATGAACATTTCTGGCCCCTCCTCCTCCCCCCCCCCCCCCTCCTCTTCGCTGCCTTCCGGGACACACGGAGGTCCCAGAAGACAGCGGGATCATTAACAAAGCCCAGCACAGCTCGTGCATGCGCAGTAGGAAACCAGCCTGAAGGCTCCACTGCCGCTTTCCCTTACTTACAATGCCAGCGCCTGCACCCCTAAGCCAATTGATGAATCAGCTCGAGGTGCCGACATCGCGGGATCCCTGAATGGGTGTCCTTATATAAGAAGTCAGCAGCTACAGGATTTGTAGCTGCTGATTTTATTTTATTTCCCCAGATTAGAGCTCCTCTTTACTATCATTTTAAATCTGTTAGTGCATCATCCCCCCCCCCCACCCCCGACAATACTGCTGTGCCCCCTCTGCTCATTCCTCCAGTCATGTCTCACTAATACAGGTGGTGTGTTATTGGCCAGATCACAGGTTGGAAACAGAGGGGGGGGCAGCCAAAGAGAAGAAAACTAATGCAGCCACCACATCTAATGATTGGTAAGCTGCAGTATACAGGGGCATCTACAAAAAATAGAATATCATCAAAAAGTTACATTTATTTCAGTAATTTAATTGAAAAGTGAAACTCTCTCTCTCTCTCTCTCTATATATATATTTCATTATCCAGCAGGACTTGGCACCTCCCAGACTGCCAAAAACCAATACCTGGTCACATGATCATGAGATCGCTGTGCTTGATTGGCCGACAAACTCGCCTGACCTAAATCCCATAGAGGATCTGTGGGGAATTGTCAAGAGGAAGATGAGACACCAGACCCAACAATGCAGAGGAGATGAAGGTCGCTATCAAAGCAACCCGACCTTCCATAACACCTCAGAGGTGCCGCAGTCTGATCTCCTCCATGCCACACCCCATTGATGCCGTAATTCATAGAAAAGGAGCTCCGACCAAATATTGAGTGTATATTATACCCCATGATTGTGTAACCTCCTGAACCTGACTGAGAGATCAGGAAACCTTTACAGGTGTTTTGAGTTAATTAGCAGATTAGAGTGTGAGCCCTCGAGTCCACAATACCCAACTTTTACACAATATCCTCATTTTCTGGGATACTGATATTCGGGGTGCCACTCGCTGGAAGCCATAATCATCTAAATTAAAATGAGAGAAATGAGTTTCACTTTTTGAATTCAATTACTGAAATAAATTAACTTTTGATGATTTTCTAAATTTTTTGAGATGCTCCTGTATGACATTTTTGGGTTTGGGTTTAATACGGCTTTAGGTCAGACAGCCAGGCATTCGGCATTTTCATAAAGAGTTTAGCAAATGCCAGCTAGACGTGTGCACTGCCGAAAAATTTGTTCGTTTGTTTAATAATTTTTGGGGGGTTTTTTTCTCGTTTTTTTGGGTCATTCATTATGATGGCAATTCGTAAATTCAAAAATCAGAAAATATTAAAGAAAATCTGAAAATTTGAAAGAATAACTAATAATAACTATTAAATGATAGGTATTGGAATTTCCTTTTAAATTTGGCTGTTAGTGAAAGTAACAAATACTAATTTATCCGAAATAACGAATGCCGCATCTAAAGAGATGGAACGGAACGAATTAATAATTACAAAAAGGTTTTATTATTATTGTTATTTATTCATTACGTTCCATTCGTTTAGATGCGGCATTCGTTATTTCGGAAAATTCGTAACTTCGGATAAATACGTATTTGTAACAAATGCCGCATCTAAACAAACGGAACGAATTAATAATAAATAATAATAAAAAGTTTATTATTATTTATTATTATTAATTCATTACATTACATTTGTTTAGATGCGGCATTCGTTATTTCGGATAATTCGTTACTTCGGATAAATTCGAATTCGTTTCGTTCACTAACAGCCAAATTTAAAAAGGAAATCCCGATACCTATCATTTAATAGTTAGTTCAGATTTTCGAGTATTCAAATTTACGAATATTCCAAAAAAATCAGTTAAATGTGTTTTCATTAAGTCGGATGTTTCCGAATCAACGAATTTGTCAAAATACATTAAAAAACAAATCCGGAACGAAACGAATTGCACATGTCTAATGCCAGCCCCATACTTCTCTTATGAAAGAGCCACTTTAACAGGCGCCCCCTTATGGCCGGGCGGGTTGGTTGGTTGGTTGGTTGGCATTTCACTTGTAGAACATCCTTGTAGTCTTAAAGAGAATTATGAAGAGGGTTTAATTTTTTTTTTATTGCCAGTAGGTGCCAGATAGTGTTAGACAGGAAGGAGAAGCGGGTGTCATGCAGCGCGCCCCATAAAGCGGGAGAGAAAGAAAAGAATTGGTGATTGGAGGATACAGAGAAGTGGGGAGGTGTTTGTGGGGGTGCGGTGGGGAATAGCAGGTGAGAAAATTACAGTTGAGTGTGGGCTAAGGAGTGGAGGTAAGAAGTGGGGTGGGGGTGAGAAGTTGGGGTAAGAAGTGGGGGTGGGGGTGAGAAGTTGGGGTAAGAAGTGGGGGTGGGGGTGAGAAGTTGGGGTAAAAAGTGGGGTGGGGGTGAGAAGTTGGGGTAAGAAGTGGGGGTGGGGGTGAGAAGTTGGGGTAAGAAGTGGGGGTTGGGGTGAGAAGTTGGGGTAAGAAGTGGGGGTGGGGGTGAGAAGTTGGGGTAAGAAGTGGGGTGGGGGTGAGAAGTTGGGGTAAGAAGTGGGGGTAAGGAATGGGGGTGCTACAGGCTACTCACATACAACAAGGATCCACTCTGTAGTTTACCAAAAATGACAGTGAAAAAAAAAATATAAATATATTAATGGATGTGGATTAATGCAGACACCAAATTTAACACAGGGATACAGACAGCTCTGGGGGGGGGGGGATTGTCTGCCTAATGACCCCCCCAAGATGGAGGGGGGTACACCAAGGCAGATGTTAAAAAAATAAAAATAAAAACACACAAAATACGGGTTGGGTTAAACATGGAACAAGGCGGGCCATAAAAATCTACACAACACGTAAAATATATAAATATTATTTGTACACATATACTGAACATCGAAACAATGCAATAGAGGATCACTACACAACAATCGCAGACCTTCTCCCAGGATAGAGACTAACGCGTTTCGACATTTGCAAAGTGCGTCAGTTAGCTCACTATTTCTGAATAGGGTGATCAATGACTGAAAAAAAAAAAATCAGTCCGGCACAATTTTTTTTTTTTTTCAGAGCAGGGGGATGTAACGCATAGAGAATACCATGGGTGCCTCGTAATGCTTAATGTAAGCACAGCAACCCAAAATTAAATTTGTTTTTTTTTTTACCTATTCTAGAAGAATGGAGAATGCGATCGTTACAGGCAATACACTATATTTCCATTTTTTGGCGCCAAGACGCAAACTCTGGAAACTGTCAATACGAGGGTAGAGCTGCACGATTCTGGCCAAAATGAGAATCACGATTTTTTGTGCTTAGAATAAAAATCACGATTCTCACGTCATCTTTCACATTATACAAAAAAAAATAAAAAATCGGGCTAACTAATGAATTAAAAAAAAAAAAATTAAACACTGAAGTGTATTTTTCCCCCCAAAAAATTGCGTTTGAAAAACCGCTGCGCAAAAACAGTGCGACATAAAATATTGTAACAATCGGGTCTCTGCTAAAAAATTTAAAAAAAAAAATTATATATATAAAATGTTTGGAGTTCCAAGTAATTTTCTAGCAAAAAATACTGATTTTAATTTGTGTCAGAAAAACGTTCAGTCTTTAAGCGGTTAAACTGACCTCATTTACAAACCAAAGTTCATCCCTTCGATCTAAAACAGAGTCCCAAACTGGGGGCCCTCCAGCTGTTGCAGAACTACAAATCCCATGTGGCATAGCAGGGCTGACATTTACAAGCTTGACGCCGACATTCAGAGGCATGATGGGACTTGTAGTTCCACAGCAGCTGGATGGCCACCAATTTGAGATCGCCTGATCTAAAAGAACCAAATGTTACAATGTTTCTCTTGTATCTCCGCCTAGGCAATGTTGTGATAAACTTGGCAGGCTGCCTGTTCTTTGTTTTGTTTTTTGACAGCTGTCAGCAGTGAGCAGAGAACTCTCTGCACTGAATCGGGAAAATGCTGTGTTAGGATCGTGAGGGGGGGAAGAATCGTGATCTCCATTCTTTAATGATTAATCAGGCAGCTCTACTACGGGGGCAGCCAAATCAAACCACACAAGGGGGATGTCAATGGAAGTAGCACATGCTGAAAGCAGAAGGATGTACACTTCCTGCAGAATATTTTTACTATGATAGAATGTCACAAAGAGTTGCAGCACACTTCAAAAGGTTTCATTTTAGGTTCAGCAAAAAAAAATGCATTTCATATTTTCAGATTTAGCATGAACTTTAATGACATCCCAGTCATAGTCCGGAGGGTTCAATATTGAGTTGGCTCCGCCCTTCGCAGCTATAACAGCTTCAACTCTTCTGGGAAGGCCGTCCACAAGGTTTAGGAGGGTGTCTATGGGAATGTTTGACCATTCTTCCAGAAGAGCATTTGTGAGGTCAGGCACTGATGTTGGATATGAAGGCCTGGCTCGCAGTCTCCGCTCTAATTCATCCCAAAGGTGTTTTATCAGGTTGAGGTCAGGACTCTGTGCAGGCCAGTCAAGTTCCTCCACCCCAAACTCGCTTATCCATGTCTTTATGGACCTTGCTTTGTGCACTGGTCCAAACCATTTGGGGGAGGGGGGATTATGGCGGAGGGGAGGGGGGATTATGGTGGGGGGTTGTTTCTCAGGGGTTGGGCTTGGCCCCTTAGTTCCAGTGAAGGGAACTCTTTAGGCGTCAGCATACCAAGACATTTTGGACAATTTCATGCTCCCAACTTTGTGGGAACAGTTTGGGGACGGCCCCTTCCTGTTCCAACATGACTGCCCACCAGTGCACAAAGCAAGGTCCATAAAGACATGGATGAGCGAGTTTGGGGTGGAGGAACTTGACTGTACTGCACAGAGTCCTGACCTCAACCCGACAGAACACCTTTGGGATGAATTAGAGTGGAGACTGTGAGCCAGGCCTTCTCTTCCAACATCAGTGGCTGACCTCACAAATGCTCTTCTGGAAGAACGGTCAAACATTCCCATAGACACCCTCCTAAACCTTGTGGACGGCCTTCCCAGAAGAGATGAAGCTGTTATAGCTGCAAAGGGCGGGGCCAACTCAATATTGAACCCTCCGGACTAAGACTGGGATGCCATTAAAGTTCATGTGCGTGTGTAAAGGCAGGCGTCCCAATAATTTTGACAATATAATATATATTTATATATAAAACATTTTCCCTTTTTACGAAGATGCACTGAAGAAGAATTAGCATAACAGTGCTTCCAGCAAACCAAAAATTGCCACTTTTCCACGTGAATTCAAAAAATGTAAAACGTTTCTAATATAGCCTGGATGTGGGGCGGCGGGAGGGTTTTGCGGACGGTTCTCATGCTTCGGATGACATTAGAACAATGCGAGGTTAATATTTAGAAAGGAATGTTTTCGGGGAAGGGATGTCTAACATTAAATGAGACAACTACAAATGATGACCTTAAAATAGTGAGAACTTCAGGACAGAACAGAAGGAGTCGTCAGGACGGGACCGATCGGTCTGCACAGCCAGGGCAGCCATTTTGAACCACCCTCCCATCCCCCGGCAATGCTGGAACGCAGCCTGTCCCTTCACAAAGGGACAATTTAGATGTGAGTAAACGGCAGCCTGGGGGGGGGTGTGCAGACCGAGGGGACACGTTTATCATTCAAAGATAAAAGAAGAAGAGAATAGGGAGTATGGAGGAAATCCACTTGCCTGATGTTTGATGGGTTTGGGTGACTCCATCTGTTGCAGTAAACAAATGAAGAGGTTAGTGGGGTGGAGTTAATACCACAAATTAGTTTCAACAACTCATTAAATTCACAACATGCTGGAAATTAAAAAACAGAGAGCCGGTCCTGATTGGGACTATACAAGAATCGGAATATTCAATAATAAATAATTATCACCATACAGCTTCAACGATTAAAGATTTTTATCGATCACTCTAAGTTGGCCTTACTCCTCTGGTCTGAGCCCGGCTATTGAGCACAGATGAGAACACTTATTGCGGTCAGCTGATCCCACGTCTCCCAGCTCTGGAATGCGCATAACAGGACTTAAGAAAAGCCCTGTAGATGCTTTCATTCCACAAAACTAGAGGGCTCACTTTACGATACTGTTGTGCAGACTCAAAAGCTTGGGGACAGACTGCGTTGTGCATAAGCCCAATTGTGACTGGATCTGTTTCACATCCAGTGGTGGTAATGATCAAGCAGTTGGCCGTTATTGAATGGCTATGGGGACATGCGAAAACGAAAATTTTGAAAGAGTCCAGAATTTGAAAGTCAAGAGACCAGGGTTTCAACGTCAAGAGACCAGGGTTTCAACGTCAAGAGACCAGGGTTTCAACGTCAAGAGACCAGGGTTTCAACGTCAAGAGACCAGGGTTTCAACGTCAAGAGACCAGGGTTTCAACGTCAAGAGACCAGGGTTTCAACGTCAAGAGACCAGGGTTTCAACGTCAAGAGACCAGGGTTTCAACGTCAAGAGACCAGGGTTTCAACGTCAAGAGACCAGGGTTTCAACGTCAAGAGACCAGGGTTTCAACGTCAAGAGACCAGGGTTTCAACGTCAAGAGACCAGGGTTTCAACGTCAAGAGACCAGGGTTTCAACGTCAAGAGACCAGGGTTTCAACGTCAAGAGACCAGGGTTTCAACGTCAAGAGACCAGGGTTTCAACGTCAAGAGACCAGGGTTTCAACGTCAAGAGACCAGGGTTTCAACGTCAAGAGACCAGGGTTTCAACGTCAAGAGACCAGGGTTTCAACGTCAAGAGACCAGGGTTTCAACGTCAAGAGACCAGGGTTTCAACGTCAAGAGACCAGGGTTTCAACGTCAAGAGACCAGGGTTTCAACGTCAAGAGACCAGGGTTTCAACGTCAAGAGACCAGGGTTTCAACGTCAAGAGACCAGGGTTTCAACGTCAAGAGACCAGGGTTTCAACGTCAAGAGACCAGGGTTTCAACGTCAAGAGACCAGGGTTTCAACGTCAAGAGACCAGGGTTTCAACGTCAAGAGACCAGGGTTTCAACGTCAAGAGACCAGGGTTTCAACGTCAAGAGACCAGGGTTTCAACGTCAAGAGACCAGGGTTTCAACGTCAAGAGACCAGGGTTTCAACGTCAAGAGACCAGGGTTTCAACGTCAAGAGACCAGGGTTTCAACGTCAAGAGACCAGGGTTTCAACGTCAAGAGACCAGGGTTTTAACGTCAAGAGACCAGGGTTTCAACGTCAAGAGACCAGGGTTTCAACGTCAAGAGACCAGGGTTTCAACGTCAAGAGACCAGGGTTTCAACGTCAAGAGACCAGGGTTTCAACGTCAAGAGACCAGGGTTTCAACGTCAAGAGACCAGGGTTTCAACGTCAAGAGACCAGGGTTTCAACGTCAAGAGACCAGGGTTTCAACGTCAAGAGACCAGGGTTTCAACGTCAAGAGACCAGGGTTTCAACGTCAAGAGACCAGGGTTTCAACGTCAAGAGACCAGGGTTTCAAAGTCAAGAGTCCAGGGTTTCAAAGTCAAGAGTCCAGGGTTTCAAAGTCAAGAGTCCAGGGTTTCAACGTCAAGAGTCCAGGGTTTCAACGTCAAGAGTCCAGGGTTTCAAAGTCAAGAGTCCAGGGTTTCAAAGTCAAGAGTCCAGGGTTTCAAAGTCAAGAGTCCAGGGTTTCAAAGTCAAGAGTCCAGGGTTTCAAAGTCAAGAGTCCAGGGTTTCAAAGTCAAGAGTCCAGGGTTTCAAAGTCAAGAGTCCAGGGTTTCAAAGTCAAGAGTCCAGGGTTTCAGTCATAATTTAGCTTTTCAGTGTCAAAATTTACAGTTTCACCACCAGAATTCAGAGTATTTAGATTCCGAATTCAGAGTTTCAAGGTCAAAATTCTAAGATGTCCGCAAGCTGGAAAGAGGGCGGAGTTTACTTTAAAAGGTGAAGCTTCCAAAATCGTACAAGGAAGGCTTAGTTCCCTGAAACACGACACTGCCAGAAGCTCAGCTGAAAATATAGTGGCTGTGCAAACACTAGGTCAGATAGGAGGTAAATCAGGCTCCCCCCCCACGATAACTTACAGGAATGGTGTGGTCCTTCTTCCCCTTGTGTGATGAGGCGACGTGTGCCAGATACTGGATGACCTTCTTGGTATTCTCCGTCTTCCCTGCACCGGATTCACCTCTAAGAAAGAAGAACAACCAGGATCACAAGGGTGCACCATGACAGCAGAAGTCCCAATCAAGTCCTAATCAAGCGTGGTCTCCTCCTGATCTTCATGGTAGATGAGGAGCACTAGGAGGTTAGGGTGAGGGGAGTTAGGTGCAAGAAGCAAAACAATCTGAGAAACTGATGAGGACAGAAAGAAAAAACGTCCAATAAAACTGGATAGTAGAAAAAAAAAAAAAAAAAAAAGAAGGTCACAGCACTATAAGCAGCAGAGGTCCCATTCTTTTCAAGCAACGCCCCCTCATAATCTGCATGTTAGATGGGCAGCAGACATATGCACTGCCGAAAAATTTGTTCGTTTTCATTTCATTCTTTTTTTTTTTTCGTGTCATTCGTTATAATCGAAAATTCGTAAATTAGAGAGTTTGAAAATTCAAATTAAAAAATTAAACAACAAAAAAAACAACAAAAAAAACAAAAAACAAAATAACTATTAAATGATAAGAATTGGA
The DNA here is from genome assembly GCA_037952925.1 of Lithobates clamitans. NCBI lineage: Eukaryota > Metazoa > Chordata > Amphibia > Anura > Ranidae > Lithobates > Lithobates clamitans. The sequence goes on along the minus strand of JBBGZY010002346.1, from coordinate 56,480 downwards.
ATTTCCTTTCAAATTTGGCTGTTAGTGAACGTAACAAATATGAATTTATCCAAAGTTACGAATTATCCAAATGAATGAATGATTTGTAAAGCACTGCAAATGCGAACTGAATCGCCTCAAGGCACCGAAATAACGAATGAAAATGGAACGAAACAAATAATAATAATTTTTTTTTTATTATTGTTATTTAATATTATCAATTCATTCCATTCCATTCGTTTAGATGCGGCATTTGTTATTTCGGATAATTCGTAACTTCGGATAAATTCGTATTTGTTACGTTCTCTAACAGCCAAATTTGAAAGGAAATTCCAATACCTATATATTTTTTTTTTTTTTAAAAGGTGTTTATTTTCATTTTTAAACAACAAAATGAAGACAAAACAATAAAAACATAGACTGTCCTTACATATATGTATAGTGCAACAGCAGCTTAATTCAGACAGTGAAAAAATTAACAATTAAGCAGTCTGGAAAAAACATAAGTACCCCAAAAACAAAAACTAACAATACCCATCATTTAATAGTTAGTAATAGTTAAGTTGTTGTATCAGATTTTAGAATTTTTGGATTTCGTTGTTCTCTTGAATTTTCGTTTATTTTCGAATCCCGAATCTTCTCATTTCAAATTTCCTAATTTTCTGATTTTTGCAAATCCAAAATCTGGAAATTCGAAAAAACTCAGAATTTTCAAATATTCAAATTTAAGAATATTTGGATAAATTGGTTAAACTGGTTTTTCGTAAATTCGGATATCTCAGAATTTATCGAAATTCGTTAAGAAATGAATTTGGGAGGAAACGAATTGCACACGTCTAATGGGCAGCACTAGGAGGCTAGGACGAGGGGAGTTCGGTGCGACTAGCCCTAAACTTACCCAAACTAACCTCCTAGCACTGAATTAAAGGCACATGGTCACTTATTACAAAGATTTAAAATGAACAGCCCTGCCTAAGAAGATACCACAAGGCAACTATTCGTGGCATTAGCAGCAAGCAAACTGCCTCCTGTGGGCCAATGAGGCTGCCCAAAGGACCAATAGAGAGTCCCGGGAAGGATGGCCAGGCAGTCATTGAGCCGGAGTTACGATTTGTGTAATAAAGAGCCTTTGGGTTTCAGGGCTGTTCAAGATAAGAGATGGGTAGATGTAAAACCTCGGGGGTATTTGAAGGTTTTCCCATATTCAACCATTTCCCCGCCCCCGTCTATGGACATCCTCGGGGTTCAGTAGTTATAGCGGGGTGGTGGGCGGTCCTACAGGCATCATCCCGATATGACATTTTTCAGCTGCCGATTCCATTTCTGGCAGAGTTGATGGAGTGGCTAAATAGCCACCCAATCACTTCTGCGAGTGGCGGAAGGGGGTCCCACAACAAACAAAACTCAAAATAAAAAAATTTCATTATTTTCTACAAAACTCAATTTTTTTTAATTTTTAATTTTTTGGGGGATTTTTTTTTTCAAATGCTGTTTAATAAAGGTATTTATTTTATTTTCGGATTAACTTTATTGCTATCACAAAAGATGAACAACCTCCCTTGTGACAGCATAATAGGTCCTCTTTATGGGGAGATCTGGGGGGGGGGGTCTATTAAGACCCCAAATCTTTCCTCTGGCCTTCAGATTGGTCGATTTCCTGCCCGCTAACATCCAGGTGAACAAAGAGGCGGATCCGGAAGTGACGACATAATTTCCGGGATCACGGAGAGAGAGAGGAGCAACGTTCATTCCTCTCTCTCTCTGTTCCGTGCAGCCATCGCCGCCAGTCGCAACGCGCCCGGGTTTTGCGATCAGACGGTAGAGCCCAGCGCCGATGTGACCGGCGGCGATGGCTGCACAGAACAGAGAGAGAGAGAGAGGAATGAACGTTGCTCCTCTCTCTCTCTGTGATCCCGGAAATTATGTCGTCACTTCCGGATCCGCCTCTTTGTTCACCTGGACCGTCAGCAGGAAAGCGACCGATCTAGAGGCTAGAGGAAAGATTTGAGGTCTTAATAGACCCCCCCCCAGATCTCCCCATAAAAAGGACTTGTCATGGGCCATGCTGTCACAAGGGAGGTTGTTCATCTGAAAAAAATAACATTTACTAAACAGAATTTGAAAAAAAATGTTCCCAAAAAAAAAAAAAAAGGATTAAAAATTAAATTTTTTTTTTTCTAAAAAGAACCCCGTCACCCCATGCTTACACGCAAATACAAACGCATACGCTACTCCCGTACACATATGTGAACGGCGATCGCACCACCACACACGTGAGTTATCGCCGCGAACGTCAGAGCGAGAGCAATAATTCTAGCACCAGACCTCTAAACTGGTAACCTGTAAAAAGGCGTTTAAAGCGTCTCCTAATTTTAAGCACCATAGTTTGTCGCCATTCCACGGGCAGGCGCAACTTTAAAGCATGACATGTTAGGTATCGTTTTACTCGGCATAGCATTTATATAATAAAAATTGGGGTAAATATTGTGGTAAATATTTTATTCTCTAGGGTCTCTGCTAAAAAAACAAACAAACAAAAAAACAAAAAAAACACACATATCGATATATCTCTATATAGATAGAGAATATAAATTGTGTATATATATATATATATATATATATATATATATATATATATATATATATATATATATATATATATATATATATATACACACACACACACACTTTATTATATTATATATATATATATATATATATATATATATATATATATATATATTTTCTAAAAAAAAAAAAAAAAAAAGTAGATTTTTACATGTAGGAGTGAAGTGTCAGAATTGGCCCCGATGGGAAGTGGATGGGGGAGGGTCAGAACGGAGTTCTCCTTTAAGCCCCTCCTCTCATACCCTTCCTATATTTATGGCAGGGTGGTCTGTATAAGGCCAAGAAGATGGGAATGGCGGTACACCTGGTTCTTTCTGCGGTTAATTCAATAAAGCGTTCGCCGTCTATCTTCCCTGGCTCGTGTTTTCTCACTGCGGCAGGCGAAGCGTCCTTTTATGGACTGACCCATTTCCCGGGACAACTCGCCGCGTGTCTTTTAAAAAAGGTATTAAAAAGCCAAAAGCGCAAATATTCTCCCCCATCAATCACAGCCAGAGAGGGAGTCCGGGGAATAGAGATCCGGCCTGCCAAAAAGAGGATTCGGAGTCTGTGATCGAAGAAATTTATGGCCGATCTGCGTCCGCAATAAAAGGATTTTTCTTCTGGAATGCGTTTTATTCTTTATAAAAAAAAAAAGTTAAAAGCTTTTCAGGATGGAGAGCCAATTTAAGGACTGGATCTATGAGCTGTCTCTTTCCAATTGAAGATAATATTTGAAGACAAAAACAATTGTTAATGTGGTTCTAAAGTCTCGAGGTTTGTAGCAGCCGTTCCTCTCCAGTCCCCAGCTGTTCGCCGCCCCCCCCCCCCCTTATACTTACCTGAGCCCCATCACAATTCAGCCACGTGCACAGAAGTCAATCACAGCCAGTGGGCCAATAAAGAGAGGGGGAGGGGCCAAGCCACGGCTCCATGTCTTAATGGACACGCAGAGCAGTGGCTCAGGAGTGACCCTTCTCAGGAGCCCCCGGACGCTGCACTTGGCAGGAGGGAGGGGCCAGGAAAGCCAGCGAGGAACCCGAGAGATAGGAGGATCGGGGCTGCTCTGTACAAAACCAGAGCAGGTAAGTATGACTTTTTTTTTTTTTTTTTTAACCAATTCCAGCCCAAGCCAATTCTGGCATTCCTCTCCTACATGTAAAAAAATCATCGTTTTTGCTAGAAAATTATTTAGAACCTCCAAAAATAAATAAAAAATATTATAATATATATATATTTATTTTTTTAACAGAGGGAATAAAATGGCAGTCGTTGCATTTTTTTTTTTTATATCACGGTTTTTGCACAGCAATTTTTCTAACACAAATTTTGCGGAAAATAAACTTTTTCATGAATTAAAACAATATTTACCCCAATTTTTTGTATAATATGAAAGATGATGCTACGGCAAGTAAAAAGATACCCAACATGTCACACTTTAAAATTGAGCACGCTTGTGGAATGGCGCCAAACTGCGTTACATAAAAATTCTCCATAGGCGAGGCTTTAAAAATGTTTACAGGTTACCTGTTTAGAGTTGCAGAGGAGGTCTAGTGCTAGAATTATTGCTCTCGCTCTAACGTTCGCGGCCATACCTCACATGTGTGGTTCGAATACCGTTTACAGATGCGGGTGCGACTCACGTATGCGCTCCCTTCTGCGCGTGAGCTCGGCGGGACGGGGACGCTTGAAAAAAACTTTTTTTTTATTATTATTATTTTTACACTTTCCCTTTACTTTTGAATTTTTTGATCACTTTTATTCCTAAACATCCCCTTGTAATAGGAATAGGGCCTAACAGGTCCTCTTTACAGAGAGATTGGGGGTCTAGAAGACCCCACACAGCTCTCCTCTAGGCTGGAAAGATTGAGATTAAAAAAAAAAAAAAAAATAGATTTTAGACTTTCCAGCTAAAAAAAATCATGACATATCATGAAATGACATCACGACATCACGACATCACTTCCGGCTTACGAGGGTCATAGAGCTGGCCGGAGACCATCTGGACTTCTCTATGTAATGCAGGCAGATCGGGGCTGGTGGGAGGGGCCTTCCATTAAAGTAGAAAGGCAAAAAATTTAATTTTGGATAGAGTAACGGAGGGCTATAACCCTCTTTTTTTTTTCCTTTTTTATGCCATCAAAATTTGAGTTTTGTTTAATCTGATGCAGGCAGAATGCAGAGAACACCTCACAGGGTCACTGGATATGTATTTCCTAAAGCCTGCGTCATGTCATTTCCCTAATGCTCTGCTTCCTGTGTCACCGATCGTATGCCAATTTGCAAAGCTGTAACAGTTTTAGTGGTAAGAACCTGAAATAAGTCTCAATGCTGAGCTGCTGAAAGCTGAAATCAGGCTTACAGTGGGTGTGGCCTGTTCAGCAACAGGATAGGCGGGAGAGGAAGGTGTTTAGCAAAGCCTACAGAAGAGCATAGGTGGCACTGTCCTTTCACAGCCTCCTGCTCTCCATAGGTGGCGCTGTCCTGTCGTGGCCTCCCTCTCTCTATAATTGGTGCTGTCCTATCGCGACCTCCTGCTCTCCATAGGTGGCGCTGTCTTATCTTGGCCTCCCTCTCTCCATAGGTGGCACTGTCCTAACATGGCCTCCCTCTCTCCATAGGTGGCGCTGTCCTATCACCACCTCCTGCCCTCCATAGGTGGCGCTGTCCTATCACCACCTCCTGCCCTCCATAGGTGGCGCTGTCCTATCACCACCTCCTGCCCTCCATAGGTGGCGCTGTCCTATCACCACCTCCTGCCCTCCATAGGTGGCGCTGTCCTATCACCATCTCCTGCCCTCCATAGGTGGCACTGTCCTGTCGTGGCCTCCCTCTCTCTATAAGTGGCGCTGTCCTATCGCGACCTCCTGATCTCCATAGGTGGCATTGTCCTATAGTGGCCTCCCTCTCTCCATAGGTGGCGCTGTCCTATCGCGACCTCCTGATCTCCATAGGTGGCATTGTCCTATAGTGGCCTCCCTCTCTCCATAGGTGGCGCTGTCCCATCGCAACCTCTCTCTCTCCATAGGTGGCGCTGTCCTATCGCAACCTCCCTCTCTCCATAGGTGGCGCTGTCCTATCGCAACCTCCCTCTCTCCATAGGTGGCGCTGTCCTATTGCAACCTCCTTCTCTCCATAGGTGGCACTGTCCTATCTTGGCCATCGCCCCTCTCTCCATAGGTGGCGCGGTCCTATCTTGTCCTCCCCGTGCTCTCCATAGGTGGTGCTCTCCCATCACCACCTCCTGCCCTCCATAGGTGGCACTGTCCTATTGCATCCCCGTGCTCTCCATAGGTGGTGCTGTCCTATCACCACCTCCTGCTCTCCATAGGTGGCGCTGTCCTATCACCACCTCCTGCTCTCCATAGGTGGCACTGTCCTATCACCACCTCCTGCTCTCCATAGGTGGCGCTGTCCTATCACCACCTCCTGCTCTCTATAGGTGGCGCTGTCCTATCACCACCTCCTGCTCTCTATAGGTGGCGCTGCCTTCTTGCGACCTGCCTCCCCACTAGAAGTCTCAATGCTGAGATGCTGACGACTGCAATCAGGCTTGCAGTGGGTGTGGCCTGTTCAGTATAACAGGATAGGTGGGAGAGGAAGGGGTTTAGCAAAGCCTACAGGAGAGCATGGGGGGTGGGCCATCTTCCTGGTTGTGACCTACTTTCCATAGGTGGCGCTGTCCTTCCGCCTCTCTCTGACCACAGGACCCGCAGGCAGTGAGGCCAGCAGGGAAAGTAATAGATGGTGCAGGCAGCAGACGAACCCCAACCAGCGGCGGCACATTCAATATTTTGCCAACACGATCCCGGCAAAGCCTCTATTTAGGTAACTGAGATCATCCTAATCAGCCTGGAATGTGGAAGAGCGGAGGGGCAGCAGTTACATAGTAGGTGAGGTTGAAAAAAGACACAAGTCCATCAAGTCCAACCTATGTGTGTGATTATGTGTCAGTATTACATTACATATCCCTGTATATTGCGGTCATTCAGGTGATTATCTAATAGTTTCTTGAAGCTATCAATGCTCCCCGCTGAGACCACCGCCTGTGGAAGGGAATTCCACATCCTTGCCGCTCTTACAGTAAAGAACCCTCTACGTAGTTTAAGGTTAAACCTCTTTTCTTCTAATTGTAATGAGTGGCCACGAGTCTTATTAAACTCTCTTCCACGGAAAATTTTTATTCCTATTGTGGGGTCACCAGTACAGTATTTGTAAATTGAAATCATATCCCCTCTCAAGCGTCTCTTCTCCAGAGAGAATAAGTTCAGAGCTCACAACCTTTCCTCATAACTAAGATCCTCCAGACCCTTAATTAGCTTTGTTGCCCTTCTTTGTACTCGCTCCATTTCCAGTACATCCCTCCTGAGGACTGGACCCCAGAACTGGACAGCATACTCCAGGTGCGGCCAGACCAGAGTCTTGTAGAGCGGGAGAATTATCGTTTTATCTCTGGAGTTGATTCCCCTTTTAATGCATGCCAATATTCTGTTTGCCTTATTAGCAGAAGCTTGGAATTGCATGTCATTGCTGAGCCTATCATCTACTAGGACCCCCAGGTCCTTTTCCATCCTAGATTCCCCCAGAGGTTCTCCCCCCAGTCTATAGATTGCATTCAGATTTTTGCCACCCAAATGCATTATTTTACATTTTTCTACATTGAACCTCATTTGCCATGTAGTCGCCCCTCCCCCATTCATTTGTTCAGATCTTTTTGCAAGATTTCCACATCCTGCAGAGAAGTTATTGCCCTGCTTAGCTTAGTATCGTCTGCAAATACAGAGATTGAACTGTTTATCCCATCCTCCAGATCGTTTATGAACAAATTAAATAGGATTGGTCCCAGCACAGAACCCTGGGGAACCCCACTACCCACCCCTGACCATTCTGAGTACTCCCCATTTATCACCACCCTCTGAACTCGCCCTTGTAGCCAGTTTTCAATCCATGTACTCACCCTATGGTCCATGCCAACGGACCCTATTTTGTTCAGTAAACGTTTATAGGGAACTGTGTCAAATGCTTTTGTAAAATCCAGATACACCACGTCTACGGGCCTTCCTTTATCTAGATGGCAACTCACCTCCCCATAGAAGGTTAATAGATTGGTTTGGCAAGAACGATTCTTCATGAATCCATGCTGATTACTGCTAATGATACCGTTCTTATTACTAAAATCTTGTATATAGTCCCTTATCATCCCCTCCAAGAGTTTACATACTATTGATGTTAGGCTAACTGGTCTGTAATTCCCAGGGATGTATTTTGGGCCCTTTTTAAATATTGGTGCTACATTGGCTTTTCTCCAATCAGCTGGTACCATTCCACTCAGTAGACTGGCAGTAAAAATTAGGAACAACGGTCTGGCATTTACCTGACTGAGTTCCCTAAGTACCCTCGGATGCAAGCCATCTGATCCCGGTGATTTATTAATGTAAAGTTTCTCAAGTCTAATTTTAATTCCGTCCTCTGTTAACCATGTAGGTGCTTCCTGTGTTGTGTCATGAGGATAAACACTGCAGTTTTGGTTACTGAAGCCCCCCGATTCACTCGTGAAGACTGAGGAGAAGAATAAATTCAATACCTTCGCCATCTCCCCATCCTTTGTAACCAGATGTCCTTCCTCATTCTTTATGGGGCCAATATGGTCTGTCCTCCCTTTTTTACTGTTTACATACTTAAAGAGATTCTTGGGATTTTTTTTGCTCTCCTCCGCTATGTGTCTTTCATGTTCTATCTTAGCCGTCCTAATTGCACCCTTACATTTCTTATTGCATTCTTTATAAAGTCTAAATGCTGAGGATGATCCCTCAACCTTGTATTTTTTAAAGGCCTTCTCCTTTGCTTTTATATGCATTTTTACATTGGAGTTAAGCCATCCAGGATTTTTGTTTGCTCTTTTAAATTTATTACCCAATGGGATACATTGGCTAATGCCCTTATTTAATATGCTCTTAAAGCAAACCCATCTCTCCCCTGTATTCTTTGTTCCTAATATTTTATCCCAATTTCTGCCTTTTAGCAAGGTTTGTAGTTTAGGGAAGTTGGCTCTTTTGAAATTCAGTGTCTTTGTATTCCCTTTATGTTTCCTATGTGTGTGATTTATACTGAAACTAATTGACCTGTGATCGCTGTTACCTAAATTGCCCCGTATTTCCACATCTGTGATCAGGTCTGTATTGTTGGTAATCAGTAGATCCAGTAATGTTTTATTTCTAGTTGGTGCGTCTACCATCTGACCCATAAAATTGTCCTGCAAAACACTAAGGAACTGGCGAGCCTTAAATGAATGCGCGGTTCCTTCCGCCCAGTCTATGTCTGGATAATTAAAATCCCCCATTATGATAACACTTCCCATCCTTGCTGCTAATCCAATTTGTGATAGGAGATCTGTCTCCACTTTCTCCCTCGGGTTAGGGGGCCTATAGCATACTCCCAGTATTATTTTCCCCTTAGCTTCATCCCTTTGGAGCTCCACCCATAAGGATTCCACCTCCTCCCTAGCTCCCTCAGTGATGTCATCTCTCACATTCACTTGTACATTATTCTTGATATATAGGCACACCCCTCCCCCTTTTTTACCCTCTCTACCCTTGCGGTATAGGGTATACCCTTGAATGTTTGCCAGCCAATCATGAGAGCTGTTGAACCAGGTCTCTGAAATTCCCACAAAATCCAAATCCTCCTCGTACAACAGTATCTCTAGTTCACCCATCTTGTCCGCCAGGCTCCTGGCATTGGTGAACATGCCACATAGTTTAGACCGGTCGCATATTTTCCTCGTATTGGGTGTTTCGAGATTGCAACTAGGACTTGCTACTATACTCACCTTGCGTTTTTGTGCTTTGGTTAACCTACCACTAATGCCCCCAACACTACCCTCTGGAATATCTTCCGCGCTGGCTATCTCTATCTCTGGCAGTGACACGTGTTCAGCGCTGTCAGTACCGGGGGGGGCAGCAGACAGAGGCTGGGCACTCACATGACTCCCCCCACATTCCAGCTCACAGGGCCCCCAATGATGAGAGACGTAGACGAGGTGTCAGCGGGAGGCCTCCCAGGTGCAGACACACACACACAGCTGCAGGATTTAAAGGAGAACTCCGGCCTAACAAAAACGTGATACAGGTTGGTAATGACTGAGAAAAAAAGCCCCCCGGAGTGCGGATGGCGTCACCCAACCTGGCTGTGTGATGGAGGTTTGTGGATCACAAGACCGGCTGAACAAAACCAAGAAATCTTTGGTAGATATTAGATAAAATAAAATACATTTCAATAACTCAACAATTAAACAAGAAGGGCAGAGTAAAAAAAAAACACAACTACAATAAACTGTTTTAAACTCTCATACAAATATATATTTGAAATTAAATCTTTATTATTTTTTGGCAATAACATGGTGTGGGCGGAGTTCTGCCAGTCACAGGCTGTGCCACGCCCCCTCCAGCCTGTGTCCTAGAATAAGAGGGAGGTGAAGCCTCCATCGATCTAAATGTAATATCCCGCCCCCCATTGTGTTTAGCTGGGAGGGAGTGGCCCGTCATTGTGTACACACCCACATGTGTGACTCTATAGTCACATGGGCTGCTCAGATGTGATAGGGAGGAAATGCTCAGCATAGAAACTCACTGAGAACTGAGCATGTGCAGAGCTGCCAACACAGCTCTGCAAAATCCCTCGCTGCATTGGGGACATGGACAGGAGGGGGTGATACAGAGCAGCAGGATCAACCAGGATTTTTCTCATAGTGCTGACGGAGTATGACCAGCATGGAATACGCCATTTATTCATCATTTTTTATGATGGGGGTTCAGTGACACTTTAACCACTTACTGCAAATCGCCGTAGCTGTACGTCGGTACTTTGACGTAGAATACCGGGGTTATGGCAACAGATAGCTGCCATAACCCTCGTAATTTCTGCAAAGGCGGGAGGTCTGCCTTAGGATAAAAGTGGTCTCTGCGGCGGATTCACCGCAAGATCCAATTATCGGTGGCAGGAGAGGTGCCCCCTCCTCCGGTCCTCTCCACCGCTTACTGGAGCCGCCGGTAGCGGCGGAGACGATCGGGTCCTCTCTCCTCAGTAGCAAGAGGCCAAGTGAGGGAAAGATGGCCGCCACTCGGCTCCATAACATTGGATGATGGAAGCGAGGTCAAACGTCACTTCCGCCCAATGGTCTTATAAAGGGGAAATTAAAAAGAAAAAAAAATTATTTTAATTTTGTTTATTGCATTTTAGTGTATATATTTCTAGATTGTAAGCTCCTCTGATCAGGGCCCTCCGATCGCTCCCGTATCGATTTGTATTGTAAGTGTAATGTCTGCCCTCATGTTGTAAAGCGCTACATAAACTGTTGGCGCTATATAAATCCTGTATAATAATAGTAATAATAATAATAATAATATAAATCCTGAATAATAATAATAATAATATAAATCCTGAATAATAATAATAAATAATCCTGTATTATAATAATAATCCTGAATAATAATAATAATAATAATAATCCTGAATAATAATAATAATAATAATAATCCTGAATAATAATAATAATCCTGAATAATAATAATAATAATAATAATCCTGAATAATAATAATAATAATAATAATCCTGTATAATAATAATAATCCTGAATAATAATAATAATAATCCTGTATAATAATAATAATAATCCTGTATAATAATAATAATAATAATAATATAAATCCTGAATAATAATAATAATAATAATAATAATAATAATAATAATCCTGTATTATTATTATTATTATTATTATTATTATAATACAGGATTATTATTATTATTATTATAATTATTATTATTATTATTATTATTATAATAATAATAATATAAATCCTGAATAATAATATTAATATTAATATAAATCCTGAATAATAATAGTAATAATAAATACAAGATCTGAGGTATTTTTGACTATTACTATGACTTTTTTCTATTACAAGTGATGTTTATATTCCTTGTAATAGAAATAAAAGTGACCAAATTTTTTTTTTTTCTTTTTTAAAAGGACAGTGTAAAAATAAAAAGTAAAATAGAATAAGAAAAAAAAAATTTAAAGCACGCCGTCCCGTCGAGCTCATGCGCAGAAGCGAATGCAAAACGTAAGGGCGCACTGGCGTACGAAAACGGTGTTTAAACCACACATGTGAGGTATCGCCGCGATCATTAGAGCGAGAGCAATAATTCTAGCAAAAGACCTCCTCTGCAACTCAAAACTGGTAACCTGTACAAATGTTTAAACGTTGCCCATGGAGATTTTTAATGGTTTAAATTTTTCGCAATTCCACGGGCGGGGCGCAATTTTGAAGCGTGACATGTTGCCTATCAATTTACTCGGCGTAACATTATCTTTCACAATATTAAAAAAAATAATAATAATAATATTTGGGCTAACTTTACTATTTTCTACTCAAAAAAAAAGTGTATTTTCCCCAAAAAGTTGTGTTTGTAAGGCTCTGTTCCACTACTGCTACTTGTTTTGCGACTTGACACATGTCAAGTCGCATGACAGGTCAAAACTCATTTATTTCAATGGTCTCTGTTCTAATTGGTGCGACTCAAGTCGCAGCGTCTCCAAAAAAAAGGTTCTTGCACTACTTTGTTCGTCTTCGGTGCGACTTGTTCTCCATAGAAAGGTATTAAGTCGCAATGCAGTCGCATGTACATGTCTGAGCACATGATCTCTGCTCCTCCCAAATACATCACTTCCTATATTGATGTATGTGAGTGTGGAAGACAGGAAGGGGAAATAACTAAGCAGGATAAGGAATTACATCACTCTGGCTAAATCGCAGAACATCAAAGTCCGTTTTTTAAAGTCGCATCAAATCGCAACATAAATCGCATTGTAAATCGCGCAACTTTGGGACGCAATAGTGGAAACATAGCCTAAGACTGCTGAGCAAATACGGTGTAACAAAGTATTGCAACGACCGCCATTTTATTCTCTAGGGTGTCTGAAAAGAAGAAGAAGAAGAAGAAGAAGAAGAAGAAGAAGAAGAAGAAGAAGAAGAAGAAGAAGAAGAAGAAGAAGAAGAAGAAGAAGAAGAAGAAGAAGAAGAAGAAGAAGAAGAAGAAGAAGAAGAAGAAGAAGAAGAAGAAGAAGAAGAAGAAGAAGAAGAAGAAGAGAAAGAAGAAGAAGAAGAAGAAAAGAAGAAGAAGAAGAAGAAGAAGAAGAAGAAGAAGAAGAAGAAGAAGAAGAAGAAGAAGAAGAAGAAGAAAAGAAGAAAGAAAGAAGAAAGAAGAAGAAGAAGAAGAAGAAGAAGAAGAAGAAGAAGAAGAAGAAGAAGAAGAAGAAGAAGAAGAAGAAAGAAGAAGAAGAAGAAGAAGAAGAAGAAGAAGAAGAGAAGAAGAAGAAAAGAAGAAGAAGAAGAAGAAGAAGAAGAAGATATGTTTGGGGGTTCCAAGTAATTTTCTAGCAAAAAATAAATAAATAAATTTAAAAAAAAAATGTTTAACTTGTAAACAAAAAAATCTCAAAAGGTCATTAAGAGATTATTGGATTGCTTTTCATGAATCTTCACACTGTAGCGGTGCGGATTTTTGGACTCTATACCGCCTGCCTTAACCACTGAGCCCACATTCGCGCGCCGGCGCTGCGTGCATCCCACCAAGGTTGCAGAGCGGCGCCGTTCACTTGAATGTGTTACATTTGGCAGCCAGTAGGCGGGCGCCGAAAGCGACATAAAGTGTAATTATGGTGCAAATTTTTTTTTTTTTTTTTTTTTGTTACTTACGTGCAAAGAATTGATTGGTCCTCACGATCTGAAATACAAGAAGAGAAGGAACGTTTTTTTGATTAGTTTGGCGGCTCACAAATACACATCACACCTCTATACAAACATTTCATTTTCATCACTTCGAAAAATATTTTTAAGTTTACAGCTCAACGCGTTTCTGAATTTACGATGTGCCACTATATACCATAGCGTTGTACAACTGACACTTCCACAATAATTATTCCTCGTGCTTCTGCTATGTCACAAGGATGTGTGAAGGACAATTCAACAAAAGGGCTGGACCTTCTTCATCAACGTTTTCCAGAAATCAATTCATTCTTTTATTAACCCCTTAGTGACGAGGGAATAAAATCCTGAACACAATTTTGGAACTTTGACAGGTGATTGTAAAACTGCATATACACTATATTACCAAAAGTATTGGGACGCCTGCCTTTACACGCACATGAACTTTAATGGCCTCCAGTCTTAGTCCGTAGGGTTCAGTATTGAGTTGGCTCCGCCTTTGCAGCTATAACAGCTTCACCTCTTCTGGGAAGGCCTCCACAAGGTTTAGGAGGGTGTCTATGGGAATGTTTGACCATTCTTCCAGAAGAGCATTTGTGAGGTCAGGCACTGATGTTGGATGAGAAGGCCTGCTCGCAGTCTTCACTCTAATTCATCCCAAAGGTGTTCTATCGGGTTGAGGTCAGGACTCTGTGCAAGGCCAGTCAGGTTCCTCCACCCCAAACTCGCTCATCCATGTCTTTATGGACCTTGCTTTGTGCACTGGTCCAAATCATTTGGTGGAGGGGGGAATACGGTATGGGGGGGAGGGGGATTATGGTGTGGGGTTGTTTTTCAAGGGTTTGGACTTGGCCCCTTAGTTCCAGTGAAGGGAACTCTTAAGGCGTCGGCATAACCAAGACATTTCGGACAATTTCATGCTCCCAACTTTGTGGGAACAGTTTGGGGACGGCCCCTTCCTGTTCCAACATGACTGCCCCACCAGAGCACAAAGCAAGGTCCATAAAGACATGGATGAGCGAGTTTGGGGTAGAGGAAATTGACTGGCCTGCACAGAGTCCTGACCTCAACCCCATAGAAGATCAATAGCCATTTAGATCCGACGAACAAGCGTTATGCTTTGAAACGTTCTCTCTATGTTCTGACGTCACTTCCGATGCTGGTTCTGAAGATGACGAGACGGATGCCAGCCGGTTGTTCCTCTCCTCTCGTGTTAACATCCACAACCCCCACACCATAATCCCCCCTCCCCCCACACCAAAATCCCCCCTCCACCAAAACTGATTTGGACAGTACACAAAGCAAGGTCGCGGTTGACACTCCCACCGTAAATACTCCAGTATAAGCCGAGTTTTTCAGCACATTTTTTTGTGCTGAAAATGCCCCCCTCGGCTTATACTGGAGTCAAACACTTTTCTGCAGCAGAGAATGACATTTTCCGAACTGACTTTGGGGCCCCGTATCTCAGGGGGGCCACCTGGTGCTAGAAACCCAGTTGAACGAGCACTACAACATATCCAAAGTTGGGGTTCCTAGCACCAAGTGGCCCTGGGATATGGGGCCCCAAATTCAGTTTGGAAAATGTCATTCTTTGCTGCAGAAAAGTGCTCGACATTTTCCAAACCGATTTTGGGGTTGCGTATCTCGGGGTCACTTGGTGCTAAAAACCGCAGCTTTGGATATGTTGTAGTGCTAGTTCCACCGGGTTTGCAGACCAAATTTGGGGTTCCTAGCACCAGGTGGTCCCAAGATATGGCGCCCCAAAGTCGGTTTGGAAAATGTCATTCTTTGCACCAGAAAAGTGCTCGACATTTTCCAAACCGATTTTGGGGTTGTGTATCTCGGGGTCACCTAGCGCTAGGAACCCCAAATTTGGTGTGCAAACCCAGTGGAACTAGCGCTACAGCATATCCAAAGCTGCGGTTCCTAGCACCAAGTAGCCCAGAGATATGGGGCCCCAAAGTTGGTCAACTGTGTCCATCTGCAGCAATGTCATTTCGGGACCCTTTGGGTCCAGAGACCCCAAATTTTGGCTGCAGCTAGGGGGGCATCTAGGAACCCTTAACTACCGAGTTTGAAGTTCGGGGGACCTATGGCTGCAAATATGCACAGTGAGGCTGCAAATGGGCATTGTTGACCCTCTTTTTCCACTTACAGTAGCTGTGCATTTCTCACCCTAGGCTTATACTCGGGTCAATAAGTTTTCCCAATTTTTTGTGGTAAAATTAGGTGCCTCGGCTTATACTCGAGTATATACCGTATACGATTTCACTGCAGAACAGACAGTGATGTCACCCAGTCAAAGGAAAGAAAAAAAAAATACACAACAAGCATCTCCTGGCAGGATCAACAGGCGATAAAACTATGCTGGGAGGGACATAAAAAAAAAAACAAATAAAAAAAAAAAAACCTGACAATTATGACATTGTATCAAATATTAGGGTTGCACTAATACCCTTTTATTATTGATTAGGAGTACCGATACTTTCAGTCAAGCACTCGTGGATACCGAGAGTACCGATACATACGGCAAAGCAGTTTCCGATACTGAGAGTACTGATACTTTCGGACAAGCGCTCTCCGATACCGAGTACCAATACTTTCGTTCAATCGCTCGCCAAATCCAAGAGTACCGGTACTTTCGATCAAGCACTCGCCGACACAGAGAGCACCGATCCTTTCAGTAAAGCATGGGCCGATACCGAGAGTTCCGATACATACGGCCAGGCAGTCGCTGATCCTGAGACTACCAATACTTTCGTTCAAGCCCTCGCCGATACCGAGTACCAATACTTTGCGGTGCGATTTGCATCTATACAAAATGAACATACTCAAATCGCACTGCAAAGAATCGTATTTGGTTTCCCCCATCGCTACCGATACTTTCGGTAAAGCATGCGTCGATACCAAGAGTACCGATACTGTCGGTCAAGTACTTGCCTATACCTTCGGTCAAGCGCTTGAAAATACCAAGAGTACCAAGAGTTTTCGTTCAATCGCTTGCCAGAACAACCCGTCAAGCACTCGCCAACACCGAGAGCATTGATCCTTTCGGTCAAGCGCTCGCCGATGGCATCAATACTTTGCTGTGCGATGTGAGTCCATACAAAATGAACACGCTCAAATCGCACTGCAAAGAATCACATGCGATTTGAACAGGAATGCGGTGCGATTCCTGTCCGATGTGCGTGCGGTTGCCCCCCCCCCACCGCCCCTGTGTGAACCCAGGCTCATCATAGTGACTTCAGCCCAGGTTCACAGAAGAGCAGTGCGGGGGAAGCCACATGCACATCGGACAGGAATCGCACCACATGCCTGTTCAAATCACAGGTGAGATTTAAGCCCATTCATTTTGTACGGGGCGCAAATCGCAACGCAAAAGTATCGGTTTCGGGAGCAATTCTCACAAGTACTCGTGAAAATACTCAGCATCGGCACTGATATCGGTGCATCCCTATCAAATCCGGGATATATTTTTTATTAGACAATTGGTCTCGTTGGATAATCCCGGTGAACCTCTGCTGGCCGTGGATCACAGACAAGGGTGAGCCGGTGGCATCCAATCGGGAACCCTGGCTTCTGATTATTTGCTACACACAGACACTTTTGGCTGCACTAAGAAAAATCGCAGAGCGCGGTGGGGGGGGGGGGGGGGGGGGGGGGCTGCGGTGTCCGGGGGGGTGCGGTGTCTGGGGGGGGGGGGTGGATTGCGCAATGAGGGGGTCTTGCTGGAAGGTGTTACAAAAACGATGTGAGTTTTCTCTTCAAAGGAGACGGCGGCCAGACGGTTCTCACAGCTCATTAAACCCCCCCCCCAGGAAGCCGAAACGCCGAGAGCGTCTCCCCGGCCGGAGGGCAGAAGATGTGCGGCTGATGAGACATCACACATTTTTAGGGGGCTTAAAAAAGGGGCAGAAGAGAGGGGGGGGAGGGGTGGGCTACACGTGACTGACCGCCAACCTCACCGCTATACAGACTTCCTAGAAGGTGACGCCGATCAGGCCTGAGGGCCGGCATGCATGGTTCCTGGTCACGAGCAGAGGTGGCAGCCAGCGGGCAAGCATGACCCCCATCGCGGTCTAATCCACACAACCCTTACTGTACAAAATAAGGTCGGTTGGCATGGACCATAGGGTGAGTACATGGATTGAAAACTGGCTACAAGGGCGAGTTCAGAGGGTGATGATAAATGGGGAGTACTCAGAATGGTCAGGGGTGGGTAGTGGGGTCCCCCAGGGTTCTGTGCTGGGACCAATTCTATTTAATTTGTTCATAAACGACCTGGAGGATGGGATAAACAGTTCAATCTCTGTATTTGCGGACGATACTAAGCTAAGCAGGGCAATAACTTCTCCGCAGGATGTGGAAACCTTGCAAAAAGATCTGAACAAATTAATGGGGGAGGGGCGACTACATGGCAAATGAGGTTCAATGTAGAAAAATGTAAAATAATGCATTTGGGTGGCAAAAATTTGAATGCAATCTATACACTGGGGGGAGAACCTCTGGGGGAATCTACGATGGAAAAGGACCTGGGGGTCCTAGTAGATGATAGGCTCAGCAATGGCATGCAATGCCAAGCTGCTGCTAACAAAGCAAACAGAATATTGGCATTAAAAAGGGGATCAACTCCAGAGATAAAACGATAATTCTCCCGCTCTACAAGACTCTGGTCCGGCCGCACCTGGAGTATGCTGTCCAGTTCTGGGCACCAGTCCTCAGGAAGGATGTACTGGAAATGGAGCGAGTACAAAGAAGGGCAACAAAGCTAATAAAGGGTCTGGAGGATCTTAGTTATGAGGAAAGGTTGTGAGCTCTGAACTTATTCTCTCTGGAGAAGAGACGCTTGAGAGGGGATATGATTTCAATATACAAATACCGGACTGGTGACCCCACAATAGGGAGAAAACTTTTCTGCGGAAGGGAATTTAACAAGACTCGTGGCCACTCATTAAAATTAGAAGAAAAGAGGTTTAACCTTAAACTACGTAGAGGGTTCTTTACTGTAAGAGCGGCAAGGATGTGGAATTCCCTTCCACAGGCGGTGGTCTCAGCGGGGAGCATTGATAGCTTCAAGAAACTATTAGATAAGCACCTGAATGACCGCAATATACAGGGATATGTAATGTAATACTGACACATAATCACACACATAGGTTGGACTTGATGGACTTGTGTCTTTTTTCAACCTCACCTACTATGTAACTATGTAACCCCATCAGAGAACTATATGGGCACATGTCCCGCTTCTAGCTGCGAATACGGCAAGGAGGGGAGAAGTCCCAGAGGAAGATCTGGATCAACCAGGAGACATTCGATTCCCCCCAAAAAAAGCCCGGCCAAGGGGCCAAGTGGAAGATTCACAGACATAGGACTTCAAAGTCTCGTATAGGGCTGAAACAACTAATCGATTAATCGACAACTAATCGATTATGAAATTAATCGATTACTATTTTCATAATCGAATAATCGGCCAGTAACATAATGGGGTTAAAAAAAGCTAAAATGAGTCCTTTATAGTACAAAAAGAGCAAATCGCTACTGTAAATATTACTTTCACAGTTCTACAGTAAAAAAAATGAACCCCTTACATTAGTGATTATCTGCTTTTTTTTGTACTATAAAGGGCTAATTTTAGTTTTTTTAACCCCATTATATTACTAAACGTCTTAGACCTCGTTCACATCTATGTGTTTTTTGGTGCTTTACTACAGTTCATTTACATGGTTTTCATATGGGACACGTTCACATCTATGCTTTTTTCAGCCACTGCGTATTTAGAAAGGGTCAGGGACCTTTTTTAACGCAAAACGGTGCTTTTTTTGGTTTAATATACTTCAATGAAGAAGCTGCAGAAGAGCATGTAATGTGTTTTTGCAGCAATTTGTGTTTTTTTTAATCTGCTCAATGACAAATTGTCCAAAAAAAAAATGCAAAAATGCAAATCGTAGCAAAATCACGTGTGCAAAAATCACAACGCACAGCAAAAAGCACTGCAAAAACAGATCAAAAGCAAACTGCATAGGTGCGTACCGAGACTTATGCTGGCCACACCGATCAATTTTCAGACGAGAATATTCAGACAAAAAATCTTTGTACATTTGCTGAATGAAAGAATGTTGTTTGAAATTTTCACTTGTTTTTAAAACGAATGTAAATTTCTGAACGAAAACCACATACACTGTCTGAAAATTCCTTTGACCAAGAAGTTTTCTAATATTTCCAAATTTTCCCATCACTATGGTTGAAAATGAACGTCGATTTTACCCCACTAACGATTAGAAAATCGAATGAACGTTCTTAAAATGACTTTTTTTTTTTTTAGAAGAAAGACATTTGTTTTTTTTTAAATAAAAAAATGTGATCTCTGAGTCTGATGATATTTACCAGATTCACCCTTTAATAGTATATACAATATATCTCCTCTAATAGTATATACAGTATATCTCTCCTGTAATAGTATATACAGTATATCTCCTCTAATAGTATATACAGTATATCTCTCCTGTAATAGTATATACAGTATATCTCTCCTGTAATAGTATATACAGTATATCTCTTCTGTTATTCTCAGAGTAGATTAGATATTTTGCTCCCTAACCATACAGTTGGTTATTTATATTTACCACTGTATAGAAATATTTAAGAATAAATTGCCTTTTTTTTAAAACTTTACATATTAACTACATTATACACCACATTTTTTTTCTTAAGGTTATTAACCGATTAATCGAAACAATAATCGGCCAACTAATCGATTATGAAAATAATCATTAGTTGCAGCCCTAGTCTCGTACACTCTAGAAGAAAATCAGGCGAACATTTATTTATTTTTTGTCCAAAGAATTTTTGTACGATTTTCATATAGTGTGGACACAACTTTTTCGACAGCAGAATCTGAATTTTTGTACGAAAATTCCAAAAGGGACAAACTTCAAAATTTTTCCCGTACGGGAACAGAACGAACAATTTTTTTTGTGTAATGTGTACCGTTCTCGTACGATTTTCATGATCGGAAACAAGAAGCAACCAAAAGAAAAGCCTTTGTTGTAAGAGAATTTTCGTACGATTTTTCATTCACTGGTTCCAATTTGCTGTGAGGCAGCGAGGAAAACTGGACACAGCCGATGACTGATCAGTGTACCGCCCCCGCTGCTGGTACCATGTGATCGCTGTGGCCAATCACAGCAGATCACATGACAGTTGTACACAATGGATGGTTTCCTTTCATGCCATTCATTGTGTATTATTGTGTTGCAAACTGATTGGTCAATGTGATCACAAGGTACAAACAGGGTCAATCACAGCTCCATCTGTACCGTGTGATTAGCTGTGGCCAATCACATGGTACAGACCGGGCCAATCACAGGTCCATCAGTACCGAGTAATTAGCTGTGGCCAAATCACATGGTAAAGACCGAGCCAATCACAGCTCCATTAGTACCGAGTGATTAGCTGTGGCCAAATCACATGGTAAAGACCGAGCCAATCACAGCTCCATTAGTACCGAGGGATTAGCTGTGGTCAATCACATGGTACAGACTGGGCGAATCACAGCCCCATCTATACCGTGTGATTAGCTGTGGCCAATCACGTGGTACATAGACAGGGCCAATCACAGCTCCATCTGTACCATGTGATTAGCTGTGATTTGGCCCACAGCTAATCACAACACAAACTGAACAAAATAATTTTATTGCAGTAAAATGCTTGTTTATAACAATGAAATTCAATGCTATAACCAATAATAATGTGTAAAAAACAAACAAAACTCCTGACCACTTCCCCAGAGTAGTACATTGTTACTATGGTAACACTGTAATGCTCCGGTCACAGTGTGTTAAAAAATAACTTTGAATTAAAAAAATGTAATAAAAAATAAAAAAATTATATATATATATATATATATATATATATATATATATATATATATATATATATATATATATAGATTAGTAATAATATATCATATTTCAATTATAATCATTGTAATTTAATTATCAGTGTCCCTGATCTCCACCACACCAGTTATGATGACCGTATGCAAAAAAAAAAAAAAAATTCTTCATTTTCCAAAAAAATGATAGCTTTAAAAAAAAACTTGCTCTTACTAAATACCTTGGACTGTCTTGTCTCTCCAGAAAGGGGTGATCTGGGGGGGTATCGGTACAGTCCTGGTATTGTCGGGTCTCAAGAAATGAGATTGTCTGGATTGATCCATTTTCATATATCCCATAGTTTGTGGACTTTCTATAACTTTCCTACAGACTAAATAATATTCACTGATTTGAGTTATTTATATTCACCAAAGAAATGTAGAAAGAATAGATTTTGGCCGAAATTTATGAAGAACAATTATTTGCAAAATTTTAAAGCAGGAAAAGAAAAAAAAAAGAAAAAATGTGGGTTTTTTTTTTTTTTTTAACCAATTGCCGCCCGCCGTATAGCAAAATGATGGCGGAAAAGTGGTTTCGATATCCTGACCGGACGTCAAATGACGTCGCCAGGATATCAAGCAACTGTGCACCCCCGGGGGGCGCGCATCGCTGCAATCGTTGTTGGGGTGTGACACATCCCAATGCTGATCTAGGTAAAGAATCTCTGATGGAGACTATTTACCACGTGATCAGCCGCGTCCAATCACAGCTGATTGTGACAGGAAGAGCCGTTGATCGGCTTTTCCTCACTCGCGTCTGTCAGAGGAGAGCCGATCGGCTGCTCCTCTGTCAGAGGGGGTCTGTGCTGATCGATTATCAGCACAACCCCCCCTAGGATGCCCACACTGGACAACCAGGGCCGCCACCACTAGTCACCACCAGGTATGCCACCCTAGACCACCAGGGATGCCAATCAGTGCCCACAATGGATGCCAATCAGTGCCCATAATGGGCATCACTGATTGGCAGGCATTGTTTGGCACTGATTGCATCCTTCAGTACCATCTATTAGTGTACATCTGTGCCGCCCATCAGTGCCCATCCGTGCCGCCCATCAGTGCCCATCCGTGCCGCCCATCAGTGCCCATCCGTGCCGCCCATCAGTGCCCATCCGTGCCCATCCGTGCCGCCCATCAGTGCCCATCCGTGCCGCCCATCAGTGCCCATCCGTGCCGCCCATCAGTGCCCATCCGTGCCGCTTATCAGTGCCACCTATCAGTGCCGCATAATAGTGCCCATCATCAGTGCCACCTCATCGGTGCCCATCAGTGCCCATCAGTGAAGGAGAAAACTTACTTATTTACAAAGTTTTGTAACTGGGAAAAAAAAAAAAGGAGGTGATCAAATGCCACCAAAAGAAAGCTCTATTTATGGGAACAAACTGATGAAAATGTATTTTGGGTACAGTATTGTATGACCGCGTAATTGTCATTCAAAGTGCGACAGCGATGAAAGCTGAAAATCTGGGCTGGAAGGGGTATAAGTGCCCGGCATTGAAGTGGTTAAACATTTTGGTCTTTTTTCGTTTATTTAACAAAAAATAAAAAACCCCAGTGGTGATTAAATACCACCAAAAAAAATAACAAAAAAAACCTATTTGTGTGAAAAAAAAATGATAAAAATGTCCTATGTGTACAGTGTTACACGACCGCGCAATTGTCATTCAAAGTGTGACAGCGCTGAAAGCTGAGAATTGGCCTGGGCAGGAAGGGGGTAAAAGTGATGGTACTGAAATGGTTAATACACTTTAATTTTTATTTTTTTTAATTAAACTATTTTTCTTATAGTAGCTATTGCGCAAAACATAAAAAATAAAATAAAAATAGTATTATATAAAATAATATAATATATAAATATATAATATATATTTTTAATAATATAATATAATATAATATAATATAATATAATATATATATATATATATATATATATATATATATATATATATATATATATATATAATATATAATATATAATATATATAATATATATATATATTTTTTTTTTTTTTTCCAATAAATAAAAAGGGCAACCAACTTGAAATTTTTATATTTTATCCCAAGCATTATTTTCTAGCTGGTGACCTCCAGCTGCCTATAGCGTTACCCCAGGCCCAGACCACAAACCGTCCGCCGTGTTATTGTATCTGCGGAGTTAATGACACAATTAGTATGATAAATGGCCGACTTCCAGGCCTGACTTCCTCTATTAATAGACACCTGAAATCGTACACTGCGCCTCTTTATCCCGCCATCAATCTCCATCGCCTGGATGATGTCACGACTACTGTGTGATCCTGCCTGGGGAGAGAGGGCCAAGCTCCCAGACGCTTTTATTATAAGCAAACCGCCAAGGATAATACGCGGCCCGCTAATTTATCTTGCTAAAATTCCAACGATTTACAATCCCTCATTAAAAAAAAAAAAAAAAAAAAAGGTTCTTTAGGACTGCCAATCGCTATGTAACCCGTTCGCGGCCTGGAAATACCCCAGAAGGCGCAGAGGAATGCGTCTGGGGTGACGACGCCGCGTGCGAAGCTCTGTGCTGTTTTCCTTATTTGGTAGGCGAGTTTTGGGATTCAAATTTCTGGATAGCAGAAAAATTCACTTATATGGCCTCAAATTATTTGTATTGCCCAATTTTCTTTCAATGGGGACATTCTGGTGACAACGGTCTCTTAGGGCCTAGAAGGTGTGTAGTAGACCTGGGCTGATAAGAACTAATTTTATACAAAAGGTAGTTAACTGAGATTAACCTGCAGTAAAGAGTGCTGTATAGAGCCGCATTTCTTAGTTGCAGAACCCTTGGCAAAATATTGAAGGCACCCCAGTCTTAAAAAACATCAAGTTTTATATCAATGGGATACCTGAGCCTGAGAAGATGCCCAACACCATTTGATGAAACTAGCAACACATCAGAGGCCCCCCTCATCACATCTCCCCCTCACGTCAGTCTTCAAACTATAGGTCCTCATTTCAGAAGGGCCCCCTTGACATCAGATGTCCGCCATTACATCAGAAGTCTTCCATCACCCATCACATCGCAACCGAGGTCTCCTCCATCGCAACAGAGGTCTCCTCCATCGCAACAGAGGTCTCCTCCATCGCAACAGAGGTCTCCTCCATCGCAACAGAGGTCTCCTCCATCGCAACAGAGGTCTCCTCCATCGCAACAGAGGTCTCCTCCATCACATCAGAGCCCCCCACCACATGAGAAGTCCTGCCATCACATCAGAGCCCCCTTCCAATCACATCAAAGTTCCTCCCATCACATCAGAAGCCCTCCATCACAAGTCCTCCTTACACTTCAGAAGGACCCCCTTGACATCAGAGGTCCCCCCCATCACATCAGAGGTCTCCCCCA
This sequence comes from Lithobates clamitans, assembly GCA_037952925.1. Lineage (NCBI taxonomy): Eukaryota > Metazoa > Chordata > Amphibia > Anura > Ranidae > Lithobates > Lithobates clamitans. The sequence goes on along the minus strand of JBBGZY010002346.1, from coordinate 31,826 downwards.
TCACATCAGACATCTCCCATATCACATCAGAGGTCTCCCATATCACATCAGAGCAGGGGAAGGAGGGCGGGACATCCCCTCCCGCTGCCAGTAAAAGCAATCCAACAGCTGAACAGACCCGAAAACTCAGGAGAGGGATGGTGGGAACCCCTCATAATGGTCACAGCGGGTGTACAGACCCGGGAACTCAGCACAGGGATGGGGGGAACCCCTCATAATAGGCACAGCGGGTGTACAGACCCGGGAACTCAGTACAGGAATGGTGGGAACCCCTCATAATGGGCACAGCGGGTGTACAGACCCGGGAACTCAGCACAGGGATGGAGAGAACCCCTCATAATGGGCACAGCGGGTGTACAGACCCGGGAACTCAGTACAGGGATGGTGAGAACCCCTCATAATGGGCACAGCGGGTGTACAGACCCGGGAACTCAGCACAGGGATGGGGGGAACCCCTCATAATAGGCACAGCGGGTGTACAGACCCAGGAAATCAGCACAGGGATGGTGGGAACCCCTCATAATGGGCACAGCGGGTGTACAGACCCGGGAACTCAGCACAGGGATGGGGGGAACCCCTCATAATAGGCACAGCAGGTGTACAGACCCGGGAACTCAGCACAGGGATGGTGGGAACCCCTCATAATGGGCACAGCAGGTGTACAGACCCGGGAACTCAGCACAGGGATGGTGGGAACCCCTCATAATGGGCACAGCAGGTGTACAGACCTGGGAACTCAGCACAGGGATGGTGAGAACCCCTCATAATGGGCACAGCGGGTGTACAGACATGGGAACTCAGCACAGGGATGGTGGGAACCCATCAAATTTTGGCACATAAAGGCCGCAGCAGGAGGAGGAGGCTCAGGACCAAGTCCTATAACTAAATTTATATCAATCAAATACAGCAAATGAAATCATCAGTACAACCAACAGCAGCATCTCTCTGCCCCCCTCCCTGATCCTTCACCATCTGGTCTTGTTACAGGACAGGTGCTCTTTACACCGGATAATACGGCTCCGATGATAAAGCAATCGTTGGATGCGAAGCTCGTATAATTGAAGAGACGTGTGAAGAACATCTGCAGTTCGCGCCTCTATAGGAATGACAAGCACAGCTGTGCGGTGCCGGCATGCCTCGGCGGTGAGGCGGAGAGACGGTGCAGCTGTTCCTGTGACTCCGGCGCTGAGATCTGTGAAGTTCGGCCATTGTGGCCTTTCCGCATTGCTGATACACGAGCAACTGATGAGTCGCTGTCTCGGTTATGTGCGTCCTTCAGAGAACAAAACTAGCCACAGATGGGACGCCGTCACGCCACATTCACCATCGGCGCGGGAACCTGCAGCTGCAAAAATTAAAGAAGAACTCTAACAATAAGCTGTAGATAGATATGCAACCGACCGACGCATTTAGTACTTTCCCTGCAATGGGGAGGCTCCTCCTCCTTTCTGTGCAGTCAGGTATTAGACGACCTGTAATTGTATTGTCTATTGAATGAGCAACAGTATTGATGTGCTTTATTGGCAGCTATGACAAGCCAACCCTGGGATTCTCATCATCCCATATAGTACTGATGGGACAGAGGTTAGTAAGTCAAAAGTAAGTGGATTTTAAAATTTGGGCAAAAAAAAAAAAAAAAAGAAAGAAAGGAAAGGAAAGAGTAAAAATGCAAGGGAAAGTAAAATAAATATAGTAAAACAAAAAAAATAAAGTAAAAAAAAAAAAAAAGGAGTTAAGTGAAATAAATTTAAGAAAGAAAGTAAATGAAAAAAAAATATATAAAAATAATTGTATTAAATAATTGAGTAAAAAACTAGATCTATACTCTTGGGCAAAAGGAGGAAAAAGTAAAAAAAGGTGAAGGAAAAAAGTAAAAAAAATAGTAAAAATAAGGGAAAAAAAAGTGTAAAAAAAAAAAGTGAAAAAGATCCAAGTAAAAAAAAAAAAAAAAAAAGTATAAAAACAACAGTAAGGACGGGTTCACATATGCGCCTGAATTCACACCTGAACCGGACCCAAAAATGCACAGGACCCTTTTTGAAACCTCCCCGCGGCTGACCCAGATATGCGTGAATGACGTCATGTGAATTGGATGCGGTGTAAAACGCATCCAAGTCACATATATGTGAACCTGGCCTAAAAAAAAAAAAAATAAATAAATAAAAATAAAAAGAAGAGCTAAATAAAAAAATAAAAGTAAATACACAAAAGAAAAAAAATAAATAAAAAAAAAAAAAAAGTAAAAAACAAAAGTAGAAAGAAAAAAAAAAAAAAAAAAAAAAAAAAAGTAAAGAAGAGTAAGAGCCCTTTCACACTGGGGCCGCCCGCGCATTTGCACGTGTTTTGGCCGCTAGCGGGGCGCTTTTAACCCCAAAAAAGGGGTTAAGAAATTCTGGGTTGCAGCGTTTCCGAATCGGTTTTCAGGCGCTCTGGAAAATCTGCCCATTCATTGCAATTGGCAGGGGCGGTTTATACAGCGCTCCCAAACCGCCTCAAAGATGCTGCTTGCAGGACTTTTTCTAACGTCATGCAAGCGCATCGCCCCCAGTGTGAAAGCACTCATTGTAATGTATAGGAGGCAGTTTTCAAGCGCTTTACAGGTGCCATTTCTAGCGCTAAAACGCTTGAACACTGCCTCAGTGTGAAAGGGGTCTTGCGTTAAAAAAAAAAAAAAAAAAAAGTTGAGTTAAATTTTTTTTTTCAAATTAATAAAAATTAAGAAAAAAAAAAGGGAGTAAAAAAAACAACAAAAAACAAAAAACAAAAAAAACCTTTAAAAAGTCTAATTGGCTGCCCAAACGTGTTGCAATTTTGCAGCGATTATCACACGCCACAAACTGCACATTTAAAATTCACATGAAGCTTGTCGCCCCAAAAAAGGGGCAGGAGCTTCTTTTGGGCAACAAACGTGCATATAGCGTACCCCACTGAAGTGAATGGACTGTGACATGTGGAATGGCGTGAAAGTTGTCCACACAAAAGCGCGAACAGAAACGCAAGTTCCCGCTATATGAAGTGTGAACGGCAGGATTGCACGCACAGCAGCGAGGACGGGGGGGGGGTCGGGAGGATCACTAACTCTCTGGTTTATATTCCCCCCTCCATTATTCAGCATTATTCTATTTTTAAGCAAAAAAAAAAAAAAAGCAGACGCCGAGAACGACCTCGGCCGCCCCAGACATCCCCATCCCAGGAAAACCTCCCAGCATGTATACATGATGTACAGAAGCCGCAGACCTCCCATCGCCACCCCCACCATGTTTATAACATCTGCCGTCAGCTAACAGACACCAGACAGATTGTGGAGGCCGCGTGCGATCCTAACGGCGCAACCCCGGCGCTCAGACGGATGGACGGGGGGGGGGGGGGGGAGGGGGAGAGTCCCCAGGACAAGCCGGGAGCATCTGTCGCAGCTGAGCCTAAATATCAGGAAAACAAGCCACCCGCACGCACACCGGGCTGTCCCTTCCGCCGTCACATCGACGACACGCCGCACGCAGATGGGGGAGGACGCGCCATATGCTACCGAACGGACAGACGACGATCGAAGCTCTGCTGGTCATCGAGATAAAAGAAAAAAATCCCAGCAAATGTACCGACGACCCGTATTACATCGAACGAGTCCATCTATAGAAGTTAGGGGGCGAATTTCCGACAATACTTTAAGCCTTTCGCTGCCGGTGCGTTTTTTCTTGCACCCATGCGTAAAAAAAAAATTATTTTAGGCCCAAAGATTAAATATTAAATAAAACCTCAAACATGATATAATTTTCTGAAAGCAGACACCCAGGAGAATAAAATAGAGGTAGTTCCAATTTTTTATGTCACACGATATTACCGCAAAATTTAAGGAAAAAAAAAAAAAATACACTAATGTTAATTTTAGGGCACACAAACCACTGTCAGCGCCGGCTGATAGTGCTAAAGCGCCGCTAGGTTTTGTGGCGTTTTAGCCGCACTTTTCGGCCATTAGCGGGGTGCTTTTTTACCCCCCCCCCAAAAAAAGGGTAAGCAGTCCAGTTTTGCGGCACTTTCAAAGTGCTTTAAAGGCGCTTTGGAATCGCTGCCCATTCATTGCAATAGGCAGGGCTACATACATGTGATACTTATGCACGTGGGAGGAGCCTGTGATACTTATGGACGTGGGAGGAGCCTGTGATACTTATGGACGTGGGAGGAGCCTGTGATACTTATGGACGTGGGAGGAGCCTGTGATACTTATGGACGTGGGAGGAGCCTGTGATACTTATGGACGTGGGAGGAGCCTGTGATACTTATGGACGTGGGAGGAGCCTGTGATACTTATGGACGTGGGAGGAGCCTGTGATAATTATGGACGTGGGAGGAGCCTGTGATACTTATGGACGTGGGAGGAGCCTGTGATACTTATGGACGTGGGAGTAATTCCTTTTTTATTTTGAATAAACTTGCAAAGATTTCAAACAAACTTCTCTCACGTTGTCATTATGGGGGATTGTTTGTAGAATTTTGGAGGAAAATAATGAATTTATTCCATTTTGTAATAAGGGCTTTAATCTAACAAAATGTGGAAAAAGTGAAGCACTGTGAATATTTCCGGATGCACTGTACAAATCTATGGTGCAAAAACGCACCCCAGAGGCACCGCGTTTAATTCGCACAGGAACTCCGGCTGAATGTAGAAGAAAAACTACCTGCCCGGCGCCCGGAACTGCATTTCCCAGGTATCGGGCAATACAAATTGTGCATCCCTGCGACAATTCATAGGCTGACAAAAGCCCAAGCGCCAGGCGATCTGAGCACCTGGCATTTGTCCAGCCCTGACCTACAATCAATCATAGACGTGAGAGGTTTCTACCTGCCAAACAATTTGTATTTCTGTCCATCCAGTCCTAAGATTTACACAGCTCTGCCACACAGCACAGCCCTGTCTGGTAGGGCAGGCTCACAGTTTTTCACTGCTGCAATTCAGCGACACATTACGGAAAAATTTTGTTTAAATCGCACATCAATCAGATATTATAACGGATGTGAGTATGACCACCTTTAGAGTGAACGAGTTCTAATCAATAGCTGCACGTTTTTTTCCTTCGTTTCACTGGTATATGTCATCGATTAATTCTAAAATGATATAAAAAAAAACGGTGACGCAACGTGTTTGGAGGCGAGAAATGCTTCAAGGCGTCTGAAGCCCCCACCACCACCAAACCTCCGCAGCTTCAGGCGCCTCTGGCTGCTGGATGTCGCACTTCGGCTCCACCGCGGTAATAGAGGGATAAAATAAGAGCGGACGCGGAGCGTATATAAACACGCCAATAAATCACGCCTCTATTAAGCCGCGACGCACATGAAAGCCGCGGCAGGACAGTTGGCTGGAAGGAATCCCGTGACAGATAACACAGCGATTTATACCATTCCCACCCACTCAGGTCTAAAATAAATACGGCTAAGAGGTTCGCTCTGCATCTCGTCACTGCGACTTCATGTGCGATCAGAAAACTCGCAGGCCAGGAAACTGCTAAAGGATACAGAATCGCTTCATGAAGCTTATAATGCGATTAAAAATGGCCAATTTATATACGCAGACATTCGATAAACGTGATATCAGGTCATCAGTACTGACCATGGACAGGATTTAGCAGAATCCTCTCCCCTCTGCTCCCGTAATTCTTTCAATTCTTCTATCAGAAACTTGTAAAGGATTTCATGGGGAAAAAAATATTATTTAATCATTTATTATTGTATTCGCCACCCATACCTGTAAGCCATTTATACACTGCATGCTCCCGCCCCCCGCGCCGCGTACACGGCATGCTCCCGCCCCCCGCGCACGGCATGCTCCCGCCCCCCGCACCGCGTAGACGGCATGCTCCCGACCCCGGCGCCGCGTACACGGCATGCTCCCGCCCCCCCGCACCGCGTACACGGCATGCTCCCGCCCCCCCGCACCGCGTACACGGCATGCTCCCGCCCCCGGCGCCGCGTACACGGCATGCTCCCGACCCCGGCGCCGCGTACACGGCATGCTCCCGACCCAGGCGCCGCGTACACGGCATGCTCCCACCCCCCCACACACGGCATGCTCCCGACCCCGGCGCCGCGTAAACGGCATGCTCCCGACCCCGGCGCCGCGTACACGGCATGCTCCCGACCCCGGCGCCGCGTACACGGCATGCTGCCGGGCCCCTCCCACAGCTCTGCTCTCTCTCCTAGTGCACGGTGCCTGGTCTTGTCTCCACCCCCCTCCTGTAGTTTTCTGCAGGCAGCCTGTAGTGGGTGGAGCCTGTCGGGCCCCTCCCACAGCTCTGCTCTCTCTGCTTGTGCGGTGTACCTGGTCTTGACTCCGCCCCCTCCTGTAGTTTTCTGTAGTGGGTGGAGCCTGCCGGGCCCCTCCCACAGCTCTCTCTCTGCTTGTGCGGTGTGCCTGGTCTTGACTCCGCCCCCTCCTGTAGTTTTCTGTAGTGGGTGGAGCCTTCTGGGCCCCTCTCACTGCTCTGCTCTCTCTGCTTGTGTGGTGTGCCTGGTCTTGACTCTGCCCCCTCCTGTAGTTTTCTGTAGTGGGTGGAGCCTGCCGGGCCCCTCCCACAGCTCTCTCTCTCTGCTTGTGCACAGTACCTGGTCTTGACTCTGCCCCCTCCTGTAGTTTTCTGTAGTGGGTGGAGCCTGCCGGGCCCCTCCCACAGCTCTCTCTCTCTGCTTGTGCACAGTACCTGGTCTTGTCTCCGCCCCCTCCTGTAGTTTTCTGTAGTGGGTGGAGCCTTCTGGGCCCCTCTCACTGCTCTGCTCTCTCTCCTTGTGCGGGGTGACAGGTCTTGTCTCCGCCCCCTGCTGTAGTTTTCTGCAGGCAGCCTGTAGTAGGTGGAGCCTGCTGGGCCCCTCCCACAGCTCTGCTCTCTCTCTGCTTGTGCAGGGGGACTTGTCTTGTCTCCGCCCCCCTCCTCTAGTTTTCTTTGGTGGGTGGAGCCTTCCGGGTCCCTCCCAAGCTGTATTCTCTGCACAGACTATGTACAGCACAGTGATGATGTCACCGCTACATTTACAAGGTAATATCTGGGTTTGCAACATGGATTTATATCCTTTCCGGCTATTGAGTGACCCATTTAAAAGGAAGTTTTTTTTGTGCCCGGAGTTCAGCTTTAATGCATCTTGAATATTTTAAAACGGGGTAACGGAGACCAGCTAACAGCAGAAGACGTCTGTATATAAAACCGCGACCGGCGAGTGAAGTACGCGAGTCGTGTTATGGAAGCGCCCGACACCTGTCCTCCTGTCCTGTAGTGAACTCCGGCATGCGCAGGCCGGTCATATGAAAGCAGTTCGTGTAATCGCTTTAAGCGCGGCATGTCTGGAGGAACGGCGGGTACAAGACCAACAAAGATGAAAGGAAGCGGCGAGCTCATCGCCGTATAAAATGAGACCAAAATAAAACGGTTATAAGCAAAAAAGGGCTGAAAGCCAAAGAGATACGAGCGGCATACGCCGTATACTTCTACGTACCACCCCATCCCCCCCTCATAGATCACCAAAACCCCCAACAGCAAGCTTTGCTGGGACTGCTGCATTTTTGGGGAACACTCACATCGAACGTTAAACAATCCCAGGCATGGAATTTTTATACATACACGATAGTGTCAAAAGTATTGGGACACCTGCCTTTCCCACTCACATGAACTTTAATGGCGTCCCAGTCTTAATGTCACCGTACAATTATCTTCAGAATTATCTTCATGTGTAGTGTAAAGGGTCGGCCCGATTGCCTAGAAACTGAAAGTGTTTGGGCTTCACCTCATATTATATGGTTTTGGTAAATCTAAAGGAAAGTTGTATAATGTATGGCCAGTCTTAGTCTGTAGGGTTCAATATTGAGTTGGCTCCGCCCTTTGCAGCTATAACAGCTTCACCTCTTCTGGGAAGGCCGTCCACAAGGTTTAGGAGGGTGTCTATGGGAATGTTTGACCATTCTTCCAGAAGAGCATTTGTGAGGTCAGGCACTGATGTTGGATAAGAAGGCCTGGCTCGCAGTCTCCAATCTAATTCATCCCAAAGGTGTTCTATCAGGTTGAGGTCAGGACTCTGTGCAGGCCAGTCAAGTTCCTCCACCCCAAACTCGCTCATCCATGTCTTTATGGACCTTGCTTTGTGCACTGGTCGGCAGTCATGTTGGAACAGGAAGGGGCCGTCCCCAAACTCCTCCCACAAAGTTGGGAACATGAAATTGTCCAAAATGTCTTGGTATGCTGAGGCCTTAAGAGTTCCCTTCACTGGAACTAGGGGGCCAAACCCAACCCCTGAAAAACAACCCCACATCATAATCCTCCCTCCCCCCCCACACCATAATCCCTCCTCCACCAAATGGTTTGGACCAGTGCACAAAGCAAGGTCCATAAAGACATGGATGAGCGAGTTTGGGGTGGAGGAACTTGACTGGCCTGCACAGAGTCCTGACCTCAACCCCATAGAACACCTTTGGGATGAATTAGAGCGGAGACTGCGAGCCAGGCCTTCTCATCCAACATCAGTGCCTGACTTCACAAATTCGCTTCTGGAAGAATGGTCAAACATTCCCATAGACACCCTCCTAAACCTTGTGGACGGCCTTCCCAGAAGAGGTGAAGCTGTTATAGCTGCAAAGGGCGGGGCCAACTCAATATTGAACCCTCCGGACTAAGACTGGGATGTCATTAAAGTTCATGTGTGCGTAAAGGCAGGCGTCCCAATACTTTTGGTAATGTAGTGCACTTCAGAACAAACCCCTCCAGCGTTGCGCCCCACTGACAGGGCTTCCGTCTTCACCTGGTCTTCCCTTCTGGGTTCTCGGGCTTCAGCTATTTGATTGGACGAGTCACGATGACGTCACTGCCGCACGTGCCGGAGTCACACCTGTGGCACGGCTCTCTGACAAGCAAATTTTTAAATACATTTTGTCTTGATATACAAGTAGCGTCACAACGGAGTATAAAAGAGAAGAGAGGCGCCTCTAAGTGTAGCAATATGTTTACATTTAATGAAGGTCCAACATTTAGCAACTCACATGGTTGATGATTAAAAGACACATCTAAGTATGGAGGCATCCGGGGTAAAGCTGTCCACATAGACCATCCCCCGCACCGCCATTGATGTCATCCCTTCCACGCTGCTCCACAAACGCTTCAATCCTCACTTTATCGCTCTATTGCAGGGTAGTCTTCCCGGCCAGATCACAGAGTGACAGCGGTGAGAGCCGGCGGTGCGGGGGATGGTCTATGTGGACAGCTTTACCCCGGATGACTCCATACTTAGATGTGCCTCTTTTTATCATCAACCATGTGAGTTGCTAAATGTTGGACCTTCATTAAATGTAACCACATTGCTACACTTAGAGGCGTCCTCTCTTCTCTTTTATACTCTGGAGTCCCTGATGGATTTGCTTCTAATCCCCTTGTGGAGGCTTCCATTTGTAGATGGACATTTTATGGTTACACAACCAATCAAATCGCTATAATCTTTTTATATGGACTATAAACGGAAGGACCTATAAATAAATGGTTGTGGAACGAATCATCTGAGTTTCCTTTATTTCTTATGGGGAAATTCGCTTTGATATACAAGTGCTTTGGATTACAAGCATGTTTCTGGAAGGAATTTTAGTAAAGCCTTGGATTGCGATCATAATTCGTTCCGGAAACATGCTTGTAATCCAAAGCACTTGTATATCAAAGCGAATTTCCCCATAAGAAATAATAGAAACTCAGGTGATTCGTTCCACAACCATTTATTCATAAATCCTTCAGTTTATAGTCCATATAAAAAGATTATAGCGATGTGATTGGTTGTGTAACCATAAAATGTCCTTCTACAAATAGAATCCTCCACAAGAGGAGTAGAAGAAAATCCAGCAGAAGCTCCACTTTACAAATGTAGCAATATGTTGCCAAATGTTGCACCTTCATTAAATGTAACCATATTGCTACACTAAGAGCCGGTTCACACTGGGACCACTTATCAGGTGACTTATCCACCTGACAGGTCACGTCCCGTTCTGTACAATGGAACTGCTCTAATCGGAGCAACGCAAGTCGCTCCGACTTAGAAAAAGGTCTCTGTACGAATTTGGGGGCGACTTGAGGCGACTTGCATTGACTTCTATATAGAAGTCGTTTTGCAAGTCGCCGCTGCAGTCGTGTTCAAGTCATCTGAGGAAGTCGCGCTGCAAGTCGTCTTGCCTCAGTGTGAACTGACTCTTAGGGTCGGTTCACACTGGGGCAACACGACTTACAGCGCGACTCAGCAAGGCGACTTGGAGGCGACTTCAACGCAACTTCAAGTCGCCCCCCAGGACAGGCGACTTTGCCTGTGGCCAGTCAGAGCCGTTGTTCCTGTTCTCTTCCTGGGTAAATTCTTTTCTTTTTCCTGTAAAGTCGCTACACTATAGATGAGGATCCGACTTGGAGGCGACTTCCATTGAATTCTATGGGTGCAGGTCGCCCTGAAGTCGCCTTGAAGTAGTACAGGAACCTTTTCTGAAGTCAGAGCGACTTCAGTAGTGAAAATTAAGAGATCGCTCTCATTGACTATAATGTAATTCCCAATGTCAAACGACTTGGGGCGACTTGAGGGCTGACAAGTCGGATCCCAAGTCACGGCAGTGTGAACCGACACTTAAAGAGAAGAGAGGCGCCTCTAGTGTCGGTTCACACTGCCGCGACTTAGGATCCGACTTGTCAGCCCTCAAGTCGCCCCAAGTCGTTTGACATTGGGAATTACATTATAGTCAATGAGAGCGATCTCTTAATTTACACTACTGAAGTCGCTCTGACTTCAGAAAAGGTTCTTGTACTACTTCAAGGCGACTTCTAGGCGACTTGTACCCATAGAATTCAATGGAAGTCGCCTCCAAGTCGGATCCTCATCTATAGTGAAGCGACTTTACAGGAAAAAGAAAAGAATTTACCCAGGAAGAGAACAGGAACAACGGCTCTGATTGGCTACAGGCAAAGTCGCCTGTCCTGGGAGCGACTTGAAGTCGTGTTGTAAGTCGCTCAAAGTTGCGTTGAAGTCAACTCCAAGTCGCCTTGCTGAGTCGCGCTGTAAGTCGTGTTGCCCCAGTGTGAACCGACCCTTATACTCAGTTGTGACGCTACTTGTATATCAAGTCAAAATGCATTTAAAAATGTAGCTTGTCTTGCAAAACGCTCTCAAACCAAGTTACTCTCAATCCAAGGTTTTACTGTATAGACTTACCTGTAGGTAAGTAAACAGGAGGGGGAGGGGGCTTTACTACCACTTTAACCTTGCATTATATATTGCCGCCTACAAGAGGCCTGTAGTTTGGCAAAAAAAAAGAAAAAACGTAGGCCAGACCAGAGACTTACCCGTCCTCTACCCAGCATTCCTCAGAGTACCGAGAGCATTAATGAAGAAAGTGAAGAGCCGGTGACATGCCGGGGCCGGCCAGCGTCACCATTAAGGAGTCTCAACATCCTGGCAGCTAATTAAAGTGTTAAACGCATGGACGCACACACTGACCACACAGGAGATTAATGAGCCTTGAAAGCCGTGAGAAACTTCCCGTCAAGAACAGAGCAGAGACCCCAAAAACCATCAATCCATGAACCCTACAGAGCTCACCATAGACCATGTGCCAACACCCCAGCCTGGAAGCCATCTCCTTTGTGGCTGGGATTCAATGTTTTATCCCCCTTATCTGATTCAACTATAAATCTGGATATTTCCTTGGGGAAGTCGCTACATTTTATTTATACTGGTTATATGAATTATAAAAAGGATCCAAAATAAAAAAAAAGTGTGAGGAGCCTCCTAACCAAATCCAAATGATAATTAGAGATGATTAAAAGGACAGCTCTGCTAGCATTGATCACGTCCCATATGCTTGTGCCACATAAAAACGACCAATATAATGCTGCGCTATCCAAATGATAATCATACTAAATCCTATTATTACTGACTACAATTAAATAGTGGTGGTGAGATATTCCATTCCTATATAAAAACTAATAATGCAATCTTATGCGATTATAAATTGCGATCATAAACACCTACAATTAGCACCAGGTTTGCAATTTTCTGGTGTTTATGATCACAATTTATAAATCGCATAAGATTGCATTATTTTTTTTTTTTATATATAGGAATGGAATATCTCACCACCACTATTTAACTGTAGTCAGTAATAATAGGATTTAGTATGATTATCATTTGACTGCATTTGGATAGCGCAGCATTATATTGGTAATAAACTTTTTTAAATGACACCCGCAGCAAATTGCATGAACACAGTGTGATTGGTATGTGGGAAACCCAGCGATTCCTGGGCGTTTTTCCAGCATGGCGTCAGCATGAACCGGGGTTTAAGCTCCTTTCACACCACCATAGATTGCTTGATTAGGACAACCATATACATTTACTTCACAGCCCTCAAAATCTTCTCCATTTCTCTGCAGGTTCATCTACCCGGCCCCCCACCATACCTCCAAGGAGGACAGTAGCATGGGAATACGCCCAATGGCATGGCATTGGTAACATGGTCATCTCATAAAGGGAGGTTCAGTGCGCAGGCAGGCGCAGCCGATTGGCGTCATCAACCTTCATGGTCCTTAGATGGAGAACATTTCAATTCATAGAAAATAGATCGATTCAGAAAAATGAGTCTTACACTTGCCTGGAGTCGCACATTGAGGTCTCTCTGACCCCAAATTCAACTATAAACCGATCGATCTGTCACTACACGGGCCACCTGTAGTCAAGCAGGGGGGGGTGTCTGGCCAATGTGGTCACAACCAGTGTGGCCTACAGACAAACATGAGGTTAAATGTAGAAAAGATTCACAACAGATGTGCTTTACAGTTTTCCGTTTTTAACAAGAACGTTGAAAATAAATTCAAGGCAGATGGAGCACGCGGCATAGTCACCTCATATAGCACTGGAAGAGCCAAACAGCAGAATACTCTTCTAGAACAATGGTCTCCAAACCGCGGCCCTTCCCTTTATACAGCCCTTGGGGCACTAATCCTCCCAATGATACCAGACACTATTTTGCCAACCTACACCAACAATGGGGCACCATTTCACCCAACGATACCAATGATGGGGCACTATTCCTCCCAATAATACAAACAATGGGGCACTATTCCTCCAAAAACTACCAACAATAGGGCACTATTCCTCCCAAAAATACCAACAATAGGGCACTATTCCTCCCAAAAATACCAACAATGGGGCTTTATGCCTCCTAAATATGCCAACGATGGGGCACTATCCCTCCCAATAATACCAAAGATGAGGCACTATTCCTCCTAATACTACCAACAATGGGGCACTAGTCCTCCCAATAATACCAACAATGGGGCACTATGCCTCCCAATAATACCAACAATGGGGCACTATGCCTCCCAATAATACCAATGATGGAGCACTAGTCCTCCCAATAATTCCAATGATGGAGCACTAGTCCTCCCAATAATTCCAATGATGGAGCACTAGTCCTCCCAATAATTCCAATGATGGGGCACTATTCCTCCCAATAATACCAATGATGGGGCACTATTCCTCCCAATGATACCAAATGTGGTGATGTTCACTCCCATTAATGCCAGCAGTTTGGAGACCCCTGGTCTAGAGCAATATTAAAACCCAACCACAGCCCAAACCCTTTTTTTTTTCAATACCACCTACAGAATTATTCAACTAAGTTTTGACCCATCCTATAAATGAGATCCACCCAACATACGAACAAGACCGTTTTCCATATAGCCAGAAATGCAGCTTAAAATACCAAGTAGTAATCATACACTGTGCAACCCTCATCCTCTAAAAGATTCCAAACTGGAACATCCATCTGGTTCTCTCCCAGAATCCCTTGACACTACATATCCCACCAGTGGCCAACATGAATCTACACTATATGGGGCACTAGTCCTCCCAATAATTCCAACAATGGGGCACTATTCCTCCCAATAATGCCAATGATGGGGCACTATACCTCCCACCGATACCAAATGTGATGTTCACTCCCATTAATGCCAGCAGTTTGGAGACCCCTGGTCTAGAGCAATATTAAAACCCAACCACAGCCCAAACCATTTTTTTTTCAATACCACCTACAGAATTATTCAACGAAGTTTTGACCCATCCTATAAATGAGATCCACCCACCATATAAACAAGATTGTTTTCCATATAGCCAGTAATACAGCTTAAAATACCAAGTAGTAACCATACACTGTGCAACCCTCTGGAACAAACTGGAACATTCATCTGGTTCTCTCCCAGAATCCCTTGATACTACATATCCCACTAGTGGCCAACAGGAATCTACACTGTATTGGTCAAAGGTTCTTGGACACTTGACCACCACTGAGCTTACCTCTCATTCCATAACCATGGGAATTAATGAGTTGTCACTCCCTTCCAGCAGCTATAACACCCTCCACTCTTCAGGGTAGACTTTCTATAGGATTTTGGAGCGAGTCTGTAGGAATTTGTTCCCATTTCTGAGGTCAGGTACTGGTGTTAGATGAAGACCTGGCTCACAATCAGCAATCCAAAGCTGCTCAAATAGGGTTGAGGTCAGGGCTCTGTGCAGGACATTTGAGTTCCTCCACACCAAACTGGTCAAAACATGTCTTTATGGCAAAGTATATCGCAAAAGATTTCACCACTCCAGAGTATGAGATCTCTCCTGCTATAACAATCACTGGGTGCCACCCTTGGTCCGCAACCAGAGCATAAATTAACAATCAAATACATTTTGATTGTTCATTCATGTCTTTATGGAGCTGGCTTTGTACACAGGGGTACAGTCATGGTGGAACTGCAATGGGCCTTCAAACTGTGGTTGGAAGAACACAATTGTTTAAAAAAGTCTTTTATATGATATAGTATTAATAGACGCCTTCACTTAACACCCTCTACTCTTCTGGGTAAGCCTTCTTCAAGATTTTGGAGTGACTCTGTGGGAATTTATTCCCATTTGTGAGGTCAGATACTGGTGTTGGATGAAGACCTGGCTCACAATCAGCATTCGAAAGCCTCCAAGTAGAGTAGAGGTCAGGGCTCAGCACAGGACACTCAAGTTCCTCCACCCCAAAGGGGTCTAAACATTTTTTTATGGAGCTGGCTTTGCACTCGGGCACAGTCATGCTGCAACAGAAAAGGGCATTCACCAAACTGTTACCACAAAGGTTGTACGAACTCAAGGATCTAAAATGTCTTGATATGATGTCAAAATAACAGAAACCTTCACTGGAAACACCTGACCCAAGCAAGCTCCTCTTGAAAAGAAAAAAAAAAAAAAAAAAGCTCCACTATATTGCCTAAGAAAAGACAGGAAACTTTTCATGAGCCAATGTTAGTATTGCTTCCTTCCTTGTATTTCAATAAGGACATTAAGAAATTTACTGGTTGGTGCTCAAGTATCCTTGAGTGTACAGAGCTGGCTGTGATCCCAACGCTGACTATCATACTACTCGGGGTACGAGAACCTATAGAAGGACAAGTCCAACCAGACCAACTGCCTGAGAAATAGATGCCTAGTAAATATGTTGAAGGACTAGGACGGGCACTGAAGGAATCACGAAGGATATTTATTTTTGTATGCACCCTATTGGTAATAAAGTATCTGACATCCAATCCTGGTGAACTCCTCCATGGTCTATCACGCACCCAAGTAGACGACCTTGGTAGACCTTGTTCAATAATGTTGTGATAACCTATATGATTGAAGCAGCATTTAAAAGATTTAGCTCTTCTTCCAGAGATAGAGGCTTTTATTGAAAGACCTGACCTAGAGCAGTGGTTCGCAACTTCAGTTCTCAAGTACCCTCAACAGGTCATGTTTTTAGGACTTCCTTCACCTTGAGAAGGTGCTTTAAATCAGTGGTCTCCAAACTGTGGGCCAGACGTGGCCATTTGCTTGCCTTCGTTGACCCTTGGGACACATTTCCTCCCACTGATACCAATAATGGGGCACAAGTCCTCCCACTGACACCACCAATCTGGCATTATTCCTACCACTCATGCCATGATGGGGCATGGTTTATTCCCTCACTGATGTCGGGCATTTTCTACTCTCACTGGCCACAGTCTGGCCCTCCTAAAGCCTGTAGGACAGTAAACTGGCCCTTTGTTTAGTAGGTTTGGAGACCCCTGATTTAGATCATCATCAACGGCTTGGTATTTATGACAGCTATTGTATCTAAGAAGAATTCTCAAAACATGGCCTGTTCAGGTACTTGAGGACTGCGGCTGGGAACCATTGACCTAGAGCAGGGTTCCTCAACCAGAGGCTGCGAGGGGTTCCTCAACCAGAGGCTGCGAGGGGTTCCTCAACCAGAGGCTGCGAGGGGTTCCTCAACCAGAGGCTGCGAGGGGTTCCTCAACCAGAGGCTGCGAGGGGTTCCTCAACCAGAGACTGCGAGGGCTTCCTCAACCAGAGGCTGCGAGGGCTTCCTCAACCAGAGGCTGCGAGGGCTTCCTCAACCAGAGGCTGCGAGGGCTTCCTCAACCAGAGGCTGCGAGGGCTTCCTCAACCAGAGGCTGCGAGGGCTTCCTCAACCAGAGGCTGCGAGGGCTTCCTCAACCAGAGGCTGCGAGGGCTTCCTCAACCAGAGGCTGCGAGGGCTTCCTCAACCAGAGGCTGCGAGGGCTTCCTCAACCAGAGGCTGCGAGGGCTTCCTCAACCAGAGGCTGCGAGGGCTTCCTCAACCAGAGGCTGCGAGGGCTTCCTCAACCAGAGGCTGCGAGGGCTTCCTCAACCAGAGGCTGCGAGGGCTTCCTCAACCAGAGGCTGCGAGGGCTTCCTCAACCAGAGGCTGCGAGGGCTTCCTCAACCAGAGGCTGCGAGGGCTTCCTCAACCAGAGGCTGCGAGGGCTTCCTCAACCAGAGGCTGCGAGGGCTTCCTCAACCAGAGGCTGCGAGGGGTTCCTCAACCAGAGGCTGCGAGGGGTTCCTCAACCAGAGGCTGCTAGGGGTTCCTCAACCAGAGGCTGCTAGGGGTTCCTCAACCAGGAGGTTGCTAGAGGTTCCTTGAGCAATGAGCAATTTCTGTCTCTCAGATAAGTTCCCACTGATACAAATTGATCTTTTTAGCTGTCTGTAAGGGGGGGGAATTCTTCCCAATGACCTTAAGTGTAAGGAGCATTCTTGTCACTGACCTTCACACTAATGTATCATGAGTTGTATATATGGAATGTTTTAGAAGGGGGTCCCTGAGATCGGAACTTTATTTTTAGGGTTCCTCTGTGCTGAAGAAGGTTGAGAAAGGCTGACCTAGAACAACAAATACTCACAACAGCCAAGGCTGAGTTGAAGCGTTCAGCTAAAAAAAAAAATGACGGTTCTCCTTGTTAACTTTATTACTCCTATTATTCACAGACCACACATATGGACCATATTGACCGTTGAACTTCACAGTCCTCCCGGACACTTTGCTTCATCCTTTCAAAATGCTAAAGAACATGTAAAGGGGGGGGGGGGGGGGGGGTAGTGAGGAAACACTTAAGACACTTTATGAGGCCAATTCTGTTTGTCGCAGTTTAGAAATTACGAGCGCATGGCAAAATTAATCACAAGTTTCCAACAAGCGAAACAAGAACACAAAATAAAGTCACGACTCCATCAGATTTCCAGCCATTTCTGAAAATCTAGTCTAGGGGAAAAAAAAAGAAGAGGTTACAGCGGAACTAAAAAGTGTATCTGAGCCCCACAAACTGAAAATGCC
Source organism: Lithobates clamitans (assembly GCA_037952925.1). NCBI lineage: Eukaryota > Metazoa > Chordata > Amphibia > Anura > Ranidae > Lithobates > Lithobates clamitans. The sequence goes on along the minus strand of JBBGZY010002346.1, from coordinate 14,131 downwards.
ATTTAATTCTTTTTTAATATTCAAAGTAAACTTCCCCATCCAGCCATGTCTCCATGCTTTATTTTGTTGAGAAATCATTAAAATACCGCCCCCCCCCCCCCCCCCCGCCCTAGCATTTCTAGTCGTGGCCTTCTTGAGTAAAGGCAGATCATTCAAGTAGCATTTACTTCCGGGAATCCATCTTCGCTTAACTCAGGCAAGCAGACACGAAGGTTTGCTTAGCTGAGAAAACCCCTCCTCTAGATCAGGGGTCTCCAAACTTTATAAACAAAGAGCCATTTTACTGTCCTTCAGACTTTATGGGGGACAGACTAGAGCCAGTGGGAGTAGAAAAAGTCCCATCATTGGTGTCAGTGGGAGGAATAGTGCCCCATCATTGGTGTCAGTGGGAGGAATAGTGCCCCATCCTTGGTGTCAGTGGGAGGAATAGTGCCCCATCATTGGTGTCAGTGGGAGGAATAGTGCCCCATCATTGGTGTCAGTGGGAGGAATAGTGCCCCATCATTGGTGTCAGTGGGAGGAATAGTGCCCCATCATTGGTGTCAGTGGGAGGAATAGTGCCCCATCATTGGTGTCAGTGGGAGGAATAGTGCCCCATCATTGGTGTCAGTGGGAGGAATAGTGCCCCATCATTGGTGTCAGTGGGAGGAATAGTGCCCCATCATTGGTGTCAGTGGGAGGAATAGTGCCCCATCATTGGTGTCAGTGGGAGGAATAGTGCCCCATCATTGGTGTCAGTGGGAGGAATAGTGCCCCATCATTGGTGTCAGTGGGAGGAATAGTGCCCCATCATTGGTGTCAGTGGGAGGAATAGTGCCCCATCATTGGTGTCAGTGGGAGGAATAGTTATGACATTATTTTGGCCTAGGCCAAAAACCAAGAAGCAACTGAAGAAATGAATAGAAGAAAAAAAAAAAAAAAAGCAATTTACTAAGGCTTGCAGCATAAGGATTAAAAAGAAGTCCATATTAAGGGAGTTTAGTTCTACTTTAAAGTGGAACTTCACTCTGTCAATCAACATTGACTATTTTTAATCCCTGACGCTATAACATTAGTAAATAGGAAAATAAATCATATTTGCTTGTTTTTTTTAACATTTTTTCAGTTACTTCCTGGTTTCTGGCCTAGGCAAAATGATGTCATACATCCCAGGAGTCTTCAGGAGGGGTTTTCTCAGTTAGGCACACCCTCCTGTCAGCATGCCTGAGCCAAGGGCAGATGGATTCCAGGAAACAACTGCAAAACAAATCATCCGTTCTTACAGGGCAGCAACCACAAGTTCTAGGGGGGAGTTTTTCAAAGTGATTTCTCACCACAATAAAGCATGGAGACATGGATGGATACGGGGGGGGGGGGGGGGTTGCCATGAATTGAATAGCATTGTTTGGGTTGTTTGGTTTGTGGTCAGATGCCGTGCGGTTTTCGCTTTAAGTAAAAGTTGCAGGAGGCCGTTATTTGCACCAATAATTTCCCCCATCATACTGAAGACACGTCCGTCATGCCAACGGGATCCAAGCAGGTATTGGACATCTTTCCGGAGTCTATCGATCCGTCTCCATGGATCAGGAGACAACAAGACTTCATAGAGGAGAAGCAGAGCGGCGATCGATCAAAGCTCAGACGTTTCCATGCAGCGCTGGGAGTCTTATCGTTCGGTGGAGGACTTCACAGAGATGCCAGGAATGGCTTTTGTTTGGAAAGCTGCTTTAGATCTGCACAGTTGGCTGGAAGGAGATGAAGAAATACGGACAACATTTGGTTCTCGTTCTGCAGACCTTCATACTTGGAAGGGCCTCTACTCTTTCCTTCTGTCGTCGCTTAACTCAAGCATGGACAATCGTAAAAAAAAAAGCTGTAGAACCGATATGCCCGATGTAACAGCCAGAAGGCATCTCCAAAGAGAAAACAACAAGAGAGAGAACAGCTACCCGATGGTCGGCCTGCACCACCGACATTCCACCAGATCCACCTAGACTTCGAGAGGGGGGGGGGATGGGTTCCACATTTTTGGGGAGATTTCCTCTCTCGTCCTTTCGAGGTGCCAGGGCAGGAAGTGAAAAGAAATCTCTGCAAAAGGTATACTACAGGGGAAAAAAATAAAAATAAAAAAGGATTGGTCATGTTCCGGCCCTTCAGGACAGAGCTGAATATTTTAGATAAAGTACAACAGAGTAACTCACACCATATCACCCCCATCACCGAGCTGCAGCGGGCTGAACGGGAACCTCAGCTCTGCCCATGTAGGTTCCAATTACTTCTCCGTTTCCCAGCAGCATATACTGTACATAACAGCAACTCATCCCTCCGAATAAATCACTTTATTTCATTGGGTGTAGGGTACAAATTACAGCGGCTTAAGCGTTTCAGAGCAGCCCCATCAGCGCCCATCAGTGCAGCCTCATCAGCGCCGCCTCGTCAGCGCCCATCAGTGCAACCTCATCAGCGCCGCCCCGTCAGCTCCCATCAGTGCAACCTCATCAGCGCCGCCCCGTCAGCACCCATCATCGCAGCCTCATCAGAGCCGCCCCGTCAGCGCCCACCGGTGCAGCCTCGTCAGCGCCCACCGGTGCAGCCTCGTCAGCGCCCACCGGTGCAGCCTCGTCAGCGCCCACCGGTGCAGCCTCGTCAGCACCCACCGGTGCAGCCTCGTCAGCACCCACCGGTGCAGCCCCGTCAGCGCCCACCGGTGCAGCCCCGTCAGCGCCCACCGGTGCAGCCCCGTCAGCGCCCACCAGTGCAGCCCCGTCAGCGCCCACCAGTGCAGCCCCGTCAGCGCCCACCAGTGCAGCCCCGTCAGCGCCCACCAGTGCAGCCCCGTCAGCGCCCACCAGTGCAGCCCCGTCAGCGCCCACCAGTGCAGCCCCGTCAGCGCCCACCAGTGCAGCCCCGTCAGCGCCCACCAGTGCAGCCCCGTCAGCGCCCACCAGTGCAGCCCCGTCAGCGCCCACCAGTGCAGCCCCGTCAGCGCCCACCAGTACCACCGTCAGCGCCCACCAGTACCACCGTCAGCGCCCACCAGTACCACCGTCAGCGCCCATCAGTGCACCACCATCAGCGCCCATCAGTGCACCACCGTCAGCGCCCATCAGTGCACGACCGTCAGCGCCCATCAGTGCACCACCGTCAGCGCCCATCAGTGCACCACTATCAGCGCCCATCATTGCAGCCTCGTCAGCGCCCATCAGTGCAGTCTCGTCAGCGCCCATCAGTGCAGCCTCGTCAGTGCCCACCAGTGCAGCCTTATTAGCGCCAATCAGTGCAGCCTTATTAGCGTCAATCAGCGCAACCTCATCAGCACACACCAGTGAAGGAGAAAAATTACTTATTTACAAAATGTTATATTAGAAACTAAGAAAAAAGTTTTTTTCAAAATGTTTGGTCGTTTTTTGTTTATTAGCAAAAAATAAAAAACCCAGTGGTTATTAGATACCACCAAAAGATCTGTCCAAAAAAAAAAAAAAAAAAGATAAAAATTTTGTTTGGGTACAGTATGCATGACCACGCAATTCTCATTCAAAGTGCAAGCTAAAAATTGGCCTGGGCAGGAAGAGGGTAAAAGTTTGCAGGAGGCAAGTGGTAAAAATAAAGCTAAATACTCACAAGAGCGGAATATAAACCAGGCAAAACACTGACAAATGCTGCCAGCCTGAACCAGCATGATGACATCACAGCTTAGCTCCACCCCTAAGCATTTCGTCCTACAGAACGTCATCTGAGGGATGCTGGAGTGATCCTATCAATTAGTGCTTGTAAAAGGCTGGAATTGCTCTATTACACTAAGGCAGGCCTATACATTATATACACAAATAATGTGTTGCTCTGTTAAAAGCATATTATTTCAAATTGCATAAATAGCCATTAAGGCCAATTGTGAATAGTGATAAATAAAAAGTCCAAAATAAATCAAACTCAATCTTTTACCCACCTTCTCCAGCTCCAGCCACCACCAAACAGACCAGATTATCAAAGGATCAGACCTCATTACATAGGGGGGAGGGGGGGGTCTCACATCGCTTAATACTGATCACCGAAGGATGCATGGCTCTCTCCTCCATGCAGAGTGATGGTAACCACATACAATATAACTGAGTTTCATGCACAGAGAAAGAAAGAGGAAACTATATAGTGTAGCAATTTTCCAGTCAATTGGCGTGATGACGTCACCGCTTTGCTCCACCCTTAAGTGTTTCGTCCTACAGAACATATTCTAAGGGATGTCGGAGTCATCCTATCAGTGAGTGCTTGCAAAGGGCTGGAATGGCTCTTTTACACTACGGTAGGCCCATAGATTATACATATGTCGATTCCCACACCAACACATTCAAAGTGGATGGGGAGATCACTCCCGCTGTGCTATTGAGTTCTCACTCAGGAAGCCATCCCCGCAGGCAGAATATAATCATCAGTGTTGCAGGCTATAGTTGGTGGGGCAGTAACCATTCAGAAAAAAAACCTGACGGGGTGGTTTCACCGAAGTCGATCAGCAGATCAACTTCGGTATAACCAGGTTGCGACCATAGATGGAACGAAATCTGTCCATGTATTGCCGGCTTCATTCTCACTTGTCTGTACAGCACTGTTCTCATATAAGAGTGTCTACAATGATAAGCAATGTTGCCAATATTGATGCCTTAGTAACAAATTGTAGGGAAGTTTTGCTTACAAACCTCTTCAATCATTTGTAATTCGTTCGCTTAGCGATACGCACATTCCCCACTTCCACAATGTAACAAAAATTGCTCTAATTGTTCCCAGCATGAGTAATTCAATGGAGCAGATTATGTAACCAGTGAAAAGTTTAGTCGCACAGCTGCGATCAATTGATGACAATCTTCTGCAGCGCGTCGATCTGTAAACACTCATCAATCAACTTTGCGGCATTGCCAATAAACTTTTAACTTGTTACATAATCTGTTATATTTAACCCCTTCACACCCAAGTGTTACTAAACTCTGATCAGTAAAATCAGTCTGTATATGCAGTAGAGCACGCTTGGTAAATTCACTGCGGAACCTACGGGGTTAATCCTCGGCATTGTGTAAACAAGCGGTTTGATCCTGTCCTCTCTGATCCTCCCCTTCTACTGTACCCAATCCATCACCTGATAGTACAGAGGCCAGGCAAGCTGCACATGCTCAGTTTGGTGTATATAGCTAGAGCGTTTTTTTTTTTTTTTTCTTGGAGGAAGTGATCAGCACTGTCCAGACAGAGGGTCAGGGGTCCTGCAGCCTCATAGGATGGTCAGAGGAGAATGAAATCTCATCTTACAAGCTTTAACCAGACACTGACAGAAGTCACAAGACTCAGATCTAGTGAATGCAGGCTCCTGGGGAGATCAGATATAGTGAATGCAGGCTCCTGGGGAGATCAGATATAGTGAATGCAGGCTCCTGGGGAGATCAGATATAGTGAATGCAGAGTCCTGGGGAGACCAGATATAGTGAATGCAGGCTCCTGGGGAGATCAGATATAGTGAATGCAGGCTCCTGGGGAGATCAGATATAGTGAATGCAGGCTCCTGGGGAGATCAGATATAGTGAATGCAGGCTCCTGACTAGACCAGATATAGTGACTGCAGGCTCCTGGGGAGACCAGATATAGTGACTGCAGAGTCCTGGGTTTAGTAACACAAAATATCCAATAATAACATAAAATAGCCATTTTATTCCCTAGGGTCTCTGCTAAAAAAAAAACAAAAAAAAACCAAAAAAAAAAGTATTTTGGGGGGTTCTAAGTCATTTTATAGCAAAACATGAGGATTTAAACTTGTAAACAAAAAGTGCCAAAAAACGCTGGGTCGGCAAGTGGTTACCAGAAGAAACGTTTATCTCCTTGGTCAGGGTGGACCGTACTCTCGCCCCTCCGTGGCAAAGATGGACCAATCACAAAGCATCAGAGCTGTCACATGGGCCAGTAAGGAAACGGGCTTTAAAGAGAACCAGTTGCTTTATCAGGTATGGTCATAGCACAGGTTCCCTTTACCAAAAGACTGCAGCCCCGTTGGGTCACCAGCCACCAACCAACCAAAATTTCTAACAAACGTGGCTCCGGCCAATGGGCTTCTCCGATGTGTGTGATAACCTGAATCCTTTGCGCTCTACGTTGGCTCCAGCCTTTGCCCTCATTTCTGGGCTTACGGCGTGGATGAGCACCGGGGGGATGTCAGCAGAAATAAGTAATGCTAAGTACCAAAAGTCAGGCTGGAGTTGGCCTTTAAAGAGGATTATAGGTGATTCTTCCGGATTACGGGACAGATCTGTCTGAAAATCGCGGCGGAGGAGAAGCCGGTCTATAGACCGAGAGATCAGAGGTGTGGAATGAATTAAAGAGAACCCGTCATTTATGGGGAACAAAACACCCATTACATGGGGTCACCCAAAACTAAACGCCCGGATCGAGCAGTGCCAGGGTGTGCCGGCTAAAGTGGAACTACTCAGCCATGCAGGCAGGACGGTGTGCTTAGCGGAGAAAGCCCCTCCAGAGAACTCCTGGGATGTATGATATCATTTGCCTATTCAAAGCAAACGCCCCCCATCCATCCAGGTCTCCATGCTTTATTTTGCTGAGATATCACCTTAAAAAAAGAAAACCCCCTCAAGCCCCCACCCAGCATTTCTAGCAGCAGCCGCCATTTTCAGTAAGGGCAGATTAGTTCAGGCATGCAGGAAAGTGTGCTTAGCTGAGAAAGCCCCTCCTTCTTTCCTGAGACTCCTGGGATGTACGACACCATTTTCCCATTCAAAGCAACCCCCCCCCACACACACACACACACACACACACACCCCATCTATGTCTCCACGCTTTTTTTATGCTGAAAAATCGCTTTGAAATACAACCCCCCCTACAATGTCTAGCAGCAGCCACCATCTTGAATAAGGGCAGGTGATTCATGTACCATTTACTTTCTGGAATCCATCTGCCCTTAGCTCAGGCATACAGGCAGGGCAGCGTGCTTAGCTGAGAAAGCCCCTCCTCCCCTCCAGAAGACTCCTGGGATGTACGACATCATTTCCCTATTCAAAGCAAACTCCCCCATCTATTCATGTCATGTTTTATTTTGCTGAGAAATCACCTTAAAAAAAACAAAAAAAAAAAAAAAACACCCTAACATTTGTAGCAGCAGCCATCTTCAGTAAGGGCAGATGATGCACGCAGAATTTACTTCCTGCCCTTAGCTCAGGCACACAGGCAGGAGAGTGTGTTTAGCGGAGAAAGCCCCTCGTCCCCTCCAGAAGACTCCTGGGATGTAGGACCTAAATTTTCCTATTCAAAGCAAACCCCTCCCGTCCCCCCATCCATCCATGTCCCAATGCTTTATTTTGGTGAGAAATCACTTTGAAAAACACCCCCCCCCCACATTTAGAGCAGTGGCCATCTTGAGTAAGGGCAGATGATGCATATAGCATTGACTTCCAGGAATCCATCTGCCCTTAGCTCAGGTATACAGGCAGGACAGTGTGCTTAGATAAGAAAGCCCCGCCTTCCCTCCAGAAGACTCCTGGGATGTATGACCTAAATTTTCCAATTCAAAGCAAACCCCTCCCCCCCCCCATCCATCCATGTCTCCATGCTTTATAATGCTTAGAAATAAATTTGAAAAAGAAGACCCCCCCCCCCCCCCTAACATTTCTAGCAGCAGCCATCCTCAGTACGTATAGATTATGCATGTGGGATTTACCTCCTGCCCTTAGCTCAGGCACGAAGGTATGCTTAGCTGAGAAAACCACTCCTACCCCCCCCCGAATGACACCGAATGACATAATTTAGGCCTAGGCCAGAAACCAGGAAGTACCGGGGAGATGGAGAGAAGCTCACAGTGTGCAGAGAAATCATGGGAAGCCGGTTCAGTCCGGGAGAGGATCCGGTACACCTGTGCAAGACTGAAGGGGAGGCCGGAGGGAGGATTTAGGAGTCTTCCTCTGCAGGGCCTTCTTTTGTATAGTAGAAGTGGGCCTGAAGCGCATGCATGGATTGCATCCTCCATGTAACCCCTCCCCTCCCCCCCCCATTATATCTCACAGCACACAGCAGCGGCCAGCTTGGCGGGAGGCACAGTGGTGCAGTGGTTAGCACTCTCACCTAGCAGTAAAAAAGGGTCGCTGGTTCGAATCCCAACCACGACACTACCTGCCTGGAGTTTGCATGTTCTCCCTGTGCCTGCGTGGGTTTCCTCCGGGTACCCCGGTTTCCTCCCACACTCCAAAGACATGCTGGTAGGTTAATTGGCTTCTGTCCAAAATTGGCCCTAGTATATGAATGGGGACCTTGGATTGAGGGTAGGGATTGATGTGAGTGTGCGATGTTCAGGGTTAGGGACAAGGGTCAGGGTTGTAGACCCACACTCACTCAGGTTGAACTGGATGGACTGGTGTCTTTATTCAACCTTACTAACTATGTAACTATGTAACTATGTAACTATGGCATGGGAAGGGTTAAGAAGACCATGGCTCCCAAGCATGCCAGACATTACAATCACTGGGGGTGGAAGGGAGGTGGTGGGGGGGGTGGGGGTGACCTCACACTGCCCGTCTGCCTGGCCGGTCAATGGGCTCTATTAAACTGTCAGCTCTCCATTCTCCTCCGTACTGATCCGGAGCCGGCTGGCTACACTCCAGGAAATGGGCGAGCTGTGAAAAAGGCCAAATCACGTCACCCGGAAATGCCCGCCACCGCGCTCCTCGCTTCCTGTAGTCACCCGGCAATCAATGGACGGCTAAACCGCCTCCAAACTGCAACCCCCCCCCATGGCCGGGGTCAGCCTTAACTATATGGTGACCACACAGCAGTGAAAAGGCTGCAGACGGACTTTTAGGGTCCATTCACACTTCAAAATAAAGCGTTAAGTACATGTAAACGCATGTATAATAAAAAGAAAAGAAAAAACGCATTTAAAAAAAAAAAAGTTATAAATTGATTTGCATTTTATTGAGTGAAATAAGTATTTAACCCCTTCACATAACATGACTTAGTACTTGTTGGAGAAACCCTTGTTGGCGATCACAGAGGTCAGACGTTTCTTGGAGTTGGCCTCCAGGTTCGCACACATCTCAGGAGGGATTTTGTCCTCTTTGCAGATCTTCCCCAAGTCATTAAAGGTTTCCAGGCTGACGTTTGGTAACTCGAAACCTTCAGCTCCCTCCACATATTTTCTAAGGGATTAAGGTCTGGACACCGGCTAGGCCTCTCCAGGACCTTAATGTGCTTTTTGTTGAGCCACTCCTGTGCTGCCTTTTCCATGTGTTTTGGGTCATTGTCATACTGAATACCCATCCATGACCCATTTTCAATGCCCTGGGTGAGGGAAGGAGGTTCTCACCCAAGATTTGATGGTACATGGCCCCGTCCATCGTTCCTTTGATGCGGTGAAGTTCTCCTGCCCCCTTAGGAGAAAAACACCCCCAAAGCATAATGTTTCCTCCTCCATGTATGACGGTTGGGGGATGGTGTTCTTGGGGTCATAGGACCTCCATGTATGACGGTGGGGGATGGTGTTGTTGGGGTCATAGGACCTCCATGTATGACGGTGGGGGGATGGTGTTCTTGGGGTCATAGGACCTCCATGTATGACGGTGGGGGGATGGTGTTCTTGGGGTCATAGGACCTCCATGTATGATGGTGGGGGATGGTGTTCTTGGGGTCATAGGACCTCCATGTATGATGGTGGGAGATAGTGTTCTTGGGGTCATAGGACCTCCATGTATGACGGTGGGGGATGGTGTTCTTGGGGTCATAGGACCTCCATGTATGATGGTGGGGAGATGGTGTTCTTGGGGGTCATAGGACCTCCATGTATGATGGTGGGGGATGGTGTTCTTGGGGTCATAGGACCTCCATGTATGATGGTGGGGGGATGGTGTTCTTGGGGGTCATAGGACCTCCATGTATGACGGTGGGGGGATGGTGTTCTTGGGGTCATAGGACCTCCATGTATGAAGGTGGGGGATGGTGTTCTTGGGGTCATAGGACCTCCATGTATGACGGTGGGGGGATGGTGTTCTTGGGGTCATAGGACCTCCATGTATGACGGTGGGGGGATGTGTTCTTGGGGTCATAGGACCTCCATGTATGATGGTGGGGGGATGGTGTTCTTGGGGTCTTAGGACCTCCATGTATGACGGTGGGGGATGGTGTTGTTGGGGTCATAGGACCTCCATGTATGACGGTGGGGGGATGGTGTTCTTGGGGTCATAGGACCTCCATGTATGACGGTGGGGGGATGGTGTTCTTGGGGTCATAGGACCTCCATGTATGATGGTGGGGGATGGTGTTCTTGGGGTCATAGGACCTCCATGTATGACGGTGGGGGGATGGTGTTCTTGGGGTCATAGGACCTCCATGTATGATGGTGGGGGATGGTGTTCTTGGGGTCATAGGACCTCCATGTATGATGGTGGGAGATAGTGTTCTTGGGGTCATAGGACCTCCATGTATGACGGTGGGGGATGGTGTTCTTGGGGTCATAGGACCTCCATGTATGATGGTGGGGAGATGGTGTTCTTGGGGGTCATAGGATCTCCATGTATGACGGTTGGGGGATGGTGTTCTTGGGGTCATAGGATCTCCATGTATGACGGTTGGGGGATGGTGTTCTTGGGGTCATAGGACCTCCATGTATGACGGTGGGGGATGGTGTTGTTGGGGTCATAGGACCTCCATGTATGACGGTGGGGGGATGGTGTTCTTGGGGTCATAGGACCTCCATGTATGACGGTGGGGGGATGGTGTTCTTGGGGTCATAGGACCTCCATGTATGATGGTGGGGGATGGTGTTCTTGGGGTCATAGGACCTCCATGTATGATGGTGGGGGATGGTGTTCTTGGGGTCATAGGACCTCCATGTATGATGGTGGGAGATAGTGTTCTTGGGGTCATAGGACCTCCATGTATGACGGTGGGGGATGGTGTTCTTGGGGTCATAGGACCTCCATGTATGATGGTGGGGGGATGGTGATCTTGGGGGTCATAGGACCTCCATGTATGACGGTGGGGGGATGGTGTTCTTGGGGTCATAGGACCTCCATGTATGAAAGTGGGGGATGGTGTTCTTGGGGTCATAGGACCTCCATGTATGACGGTGGGGGGATGGTGTTCTTGGGGTCATAGAACCTCCATGTATGACGGCGGGGGGATGTGTTCTTGGGGTCATAGGACCTCCATGTATGATGGTGGGGGGATGGTGTTCTTGGGGTCATAGGACCTCCATGTATGATGGTGGGAGATAGTGTTCTTGGGGTCATAGGACCTCCATGTATGATGGTGTTCTTGGGGTCATAGGACCTGCATGTATGATGGTGGGGGATGGTGTTCTTGGGGTCATAGGACCTCCATGTATGATGGTGGGGGATGGTGTTCTTGGGGTCATAGGACCTCCATGTATGACGGTGGGGGATGGTGTTCTTGGGGTCATAGGCAGCATTCCTCCTCCTCCAAACACGGCGAGTTGAGTTGATACCAAAGAGCTCGATTTTGGTCTCATCTGACCACAACACTTTCCCCCAGTTCTCCTCTGAATCATTCGATGTTCATTAGTGATCTTCAGACGGACCTGTACATGTGATTTCCTGAGGAGGGGGACCTTGCGGGGGCTGCAGGATTTCAGTCCTTCACAGTGTAGTGTGTTACCGATTGTTTTCTTGGTGACTATGGTCCCAGCTGAGATCATTGACAAGATTCTCCCGTGTAGTTCTGGGCTGATTCCTCACCGTTCTCATGATCATTGAACCTCCACGAGGTGAGATCTTGTATGGAGCCCCAGACCGAGGGAGATCGTCCGTTATTTTGCGTTTCTTCCATTTGCGAATAATCCCACCAACTGTTGTCACCTTCTCACCAAGCTGCTTGGCGATGGTCTTGTAGCCCATTCCAGCCTTGTGTAGGTCTACAATCTTGTCCCTGACATCCTTGGACAGATCTTTTGTCTTGGCCATGGTGGAGAGATTGGAATCTGATTGATTGCTTCTGTGGACAGATGTCTTTTATACAGGTAACAAGCTGAGATTAGGAGCACTCGCTTTAAGCGAGTGCTCCTAATCTCAGCTCATTACCTGTATAGAAGACACCTGGGAGCCAGAAATCTTGCTGATTGATAGGGGATCAAATACTTATTTCACTCATTAAAATGCAAATCAATTTATAACTTTTTTGGGCATTAAAATAAACAATTGCTTTTTACTGATCCCCTGAACAAAAATTAGCAATTACCACGTTTAGGGAGGGGGGTCTACAAGGTTATTCATTTCTTTTTTTTGTAATATTCCCGGAATTCAGATTTACTCATTTACAAAACCTACTGCTTCATCAGATAGCGAGATCCCTCTTCATCGCACTCCTCTGTATAGCGATCGTGTCAGACAACCACTACAGAAGCCAAATTTCCCAAATTATCTCCTTCATATAAAAAAAAAAAAAAATAATGATGACGGGAACACGAAACCGCAGATGTTCAGCAGCTCGCTCCAGAATACTGAACACTGTTTACAGAAAGGGAAAGCTATACGTCCACATCCCATAAACACCGCCGGCCAGCTGTAAACTGTCTGGCGTGCCAACGCCGAAATCTCTTCCTGTGACAATGAACAGACCTCGGGAAATAACACAAACCAGGAGACGCATTACCGACAGATCCGTATATTAACGAGGCAATTACACCGCCGGCGCAAGATCAGTCTGCTTACACCATGAGCTAAAATATATTGCATAATAATCATAATAAGTGTATACTCATAAGACAAATACAATAAAAATAATAATAATAATAATAATAATAATAATAATAATAATAATGGTGCTAATACTAAAACTACAACTAGTAATAAAGCATATAAAACAACAATAATAATAAATATAATAGTACTACTAAAGTGTATGATAACAACAACCACCATAAAGTAGGTACAACTTAATAGTGTATCCCAACAACCATAAAATAATAACCTTAATAACAAAAGTGTATACTAATAACACAAATACAATAATAATAAAACTGCTAATACTACTAAAGCTTAATACAATAATAAATATAATAAAAATAAAAGTGCATCTTAACCATCAAAAAGAGAGAGGGGGGAGAGGGAGAGGGAGAGAGAGAGGGGGGAGAAGGAGAGAAGGAGAGAGAGAGGAGAGAGAGAGAGAGAGAGAGAGAGAGAGAGAAGGAGAGAGAGAGAGAAGGAGAGAGAGAGAGAGAGAGAGAGAAGGAGAGAGAGAGAGAGAGAGAGAGAGAAGGAGAGAGAGAGAGAGAGAGAGAGAGAGAGAGAGAGAGAGAGAGAGAGAGAGAGAGAGAGAGAGAAGGAGAGAGAGAGAGAGAGAGAGAGAGAGAGAGAGAGAGAGAGAGAGAGAGAGAGAGAGGAGAGAGAGAGAGAAGGAGAGAGAGAGAGAAGGAGAGAGAGAGAGAAGGAGAGAGAGAGAGAGAGAGAGAGAGAGAGAGAGAGAGAGAGAGAGAGAGAGAGAGAGAGAGAGAGAGAGAGAGAGAGAGAGAGAGAGAGAGAGAGAGAGAGAGAGAGAGAGAGAGAGAGAGAGAGAGAGAGAGAGAGAGAGAGAGAGAGTTCAAGGACCGGAAAACAGGGTTCTGAAGTAGACTAAATACCAAGGGACAAATGTTGTCTAAACACGCCAATGCCTATTGCTAAGACTGGCATTTGGCGACAGCATGTATATGTCCCTGGGTTCCAGCCAGTCTTCGCAATAAGCATTGGCGTGTTTCGACCTATGGTCACCTCTAGCACATGGTTTTCCAGACGCAGATAGACACCTGTGACCTTTTAGCGAGTTGATCATATTTCAAGAGATCTAGAAGGATTGTACCTCTAATTAGACAGCATCCCCTGAAGAAGCCCGACATAGGGGTGAAACATGTTGGGAACTCCATTCTATAGTGCTGTATCCATAAAATCTTGTTGATCTGTACTTGCCAATTGTTACGTTTTAACAATTTTTTATTTTTGCTCTAAATACAAAAAAATTCTTATACATTATAGTTGATACTATTTCAAATTATTCTGCACCTTGACAAATCCCAATCCCTCCTCTTACATTCAACCCTACAAATGCATTGTGGGACGCTGTGGATTCCAACCTTTGCGATCAAGCCACCAGAAAGGCCAGATCACCTCTGAAATATCCTTTTCGCCAAACT